>JAGPOW010000261.1:40118282-40151264 GCA_030014935.1 Caiman crocodilus | reverse complement strand
TTTGTTTTTTTTTTTAACATAGTTTGGTTTCACTACACAGTTTCTCTGTGAAGCGGGGTGGGGGGGGGGGCCGCAAGCGCAAAATAGGCAGTATTCAGCTGTTCCACTAAGCCTAGTTATTTCTCTTGTCTTGCAGCAATTCCAGTTAGAAGCTCCAGGCTGCCATTATTCTCTGATGTCATGCCAGCACCAACTCATCTATTTCCATTGATTCGTAACTGTGAGATTGGCAGGCTATGCAGTGCTGTGTGTTATTGCCACCACAAACATCTTTGTTGTTTGTCCCCACCTCACTTTGCCCATAGTCATTTGAGATATGCACCTCAGAAGAAGTTTGCAACACTTCATAGGCCAAAGGAGAATTTTAATCAGTTTATCCATGCAAGGAGCTATGTTTCAACACCACAGAGATTTTACCTTACTCCTCCACAGGTTAACAGCATTTTGAAGGCAAATGAATACAGTTTTAAAGTTCCAGAATTTGATGGTAAAAATGTAAGCTCTATTCTTGGCTTTGATAGCAACCAGTTACCTGCTAATGCTCCAATAGAAGACAGGAGAAGTGCAGCCACATGTTTGCAAACACGAGGGATGCTTCTAGGTGTATTTGATGGCCATGCAGGTTGTGCTTGTGCCCAAGCTGTCAGTGAAAGACTCTTTTACTACATAGCTGTCTCTTTGTTACCTCACGAGACTCTACTTGAAATAGAAAATGCAGTGGAGAGTGGCAGAGCTCTGTTGCCCATTTTACAGTGGCACAAGCATCCCAATGATTATTTTAGTAAGGAAGCTTCTAAACTTTATTTTAATAGTCTACGAACTTACTGGCAGGAGCTTATAGACCTCAACACTGGAGAGACCACTGATGTAAAAGAGGCTTTAATTAATGCTTTCAAGAGGCTTGATAATGATATTTCTTTGGAAGCTCAAGTAGGAGATCCAAACTCTTTTCTCAACTATCTGGTGCTGCAAGTGGCATTTTCAGGTGCAACTGCCTGTGTGGCTCATGTAGATGGTGTTGATTTGCACATTGCCAATACAGGTGACAGCAGGGCGATGCTTGGCGTTCAGGAAGAAGATGGGTCTTGGTCTGCTGTTAATCTGTCCTATGATCATAATGCGCAGAATGAGCGTGAAATAGAGCGAGTGAAATCAGAACACCCAAAAGCTGAAGAGAAAAGTCTTGTGAAGCAAGATAGGCTGTTAGGCTTATTGATGCCTTTCAGAGCCTTTGGTGATGTGAAATTTAAATGGAGCATTGACCTTCAGAAGAGAGTAATAGAATCAGGCCCAGATCAGTTGAATGACAATGAATACACAAAGTTTATTCCTCCAAACTATCATACTCCTCCATATCTAACAGCTGAGCCAGAGGTCATACACCACAAATTAAGACCTCAGGATAAATTCCTGGTGTTAGCCACAGATGGCCTATGGGAGACTATGCACCGACAGGATGTCGTTAGAATTGTAGGAGAGTACCTTACCGGTGTTCATCACCAGCAGCCAATAGCCGTTGGTGGCTACAAGGTAACTCTGGGACAGATGCATGGTCTCCTGACAGAAAGGAGAGCAAGAATCTCATCAGTGTTTGAAGATCAGAATGCTGCAACCCATTTGATACGTCATGCAGTGGGTAATAATGAATTTGGCACTGTTGATCATGAGCGGCTGTCCAAGATGCTTAGTCTTCCAGAAGAGTTGGCTCGGATGTACAGAGATGACATTACTATTATTGTTGTGCAGTTCAACTCGCATGTTATAGGTGCATGTCAAAATGAGGAATT
This sequence comes from Caiman crocodilus, assembly GCA_030014935.1. Classification (NCBI taxonomy): domain Eukaryota; kingdom Metazoa; phylum Chordata; order Crocodylia; family Alligatoridae; genus Caiman; species Caiman crocodilus. The sequence goes on along the minus strand of JAGPOW010000261.1, from coordinate 40,149,477 downwards.
GTGAACTTTTAAAAAATGAACAGTTTACCAAAGTTGTAACATATGGCCAGTATGACGAGCGGCAGATGAAAAAACACTTAATGAGCAAACAAGAGTATCTGCTCATAAGAACTAACTCATCACTCTTTCTCTTCCCCCTTTCTTCACCCCCTCCCACCCCACCACAAACAATTAATTAACAGAGCCTTCCAAAAGAATGGCACAATTCTAAATGAGGGTTTTGCAACAACTTTGCACTACTGTTTTGATGCTGCTAGAGCAATGATTGGATTTGGCTGGGCTGAGTGAGAAAGGGAAGGAGTGGGTAGTAATCTGACAAGTAAACTTGCTTTGGCTACTTACTGAACAAAAACCTGTTTTTAAAAAATGTACATATCTACATAGCTGTCTTTTAAGAAATTGGAAAAACATTTTTTGAATATCAATTCCAATAGGGCTGATGTTTTTTTTCCTGTAAAGTAAATAGTGATTCTGTATGTATGTGACTTGTTTTGACTTTGTCTAAGGGAAAGGAGCTAAGTAGCTATCTCAAACTAATTTTTCCCATTTGCACTTAGTGTCATTCATTTAAATGCATATCTGTGTAGAACATTATTTTTATGCAAATCTTTAAGCCATAATATCTGGGGTTCTTATGCACTTACTTTATCCAAATCCATGCTTAAAATCTCTTGTGTACTGACAATTTCTGGTTTATTTGGTGTGTTTTTTGCACGATCTAAAGGGCAATAATGTCATTTTACCTTTCATTGAAAGGTAGATGCATATGAAATCCCATTGTGGAAGACTTCAGCTTGCATGGTTTGAAACCATGACTTTGCCTTTTGCAAAACATGGAATCACCTTCAATCAGAGCTGTCATGCCACCTCGAAAGGTCACATCATTGGCAGGCAGCACCACTTTCTGGTACCAAAAATTTCCCCATATCATATGGCAGATTCTAACATACTCATCTGAAGAGACTAGGAAATCACTGTTAACTGTTTGGTGGCTTTATAAATAAGCACTCACATTTATTTTTGCTGTTGTTATTTCAAGTGGGTTGTGCTTACTGGATGTCTTAAATAATAGCTACTGGGGAAACTTGTATTTCTAGCTAGGTCTAAAACTTTATAAAGGTTACCAAAATATTAAAGTATGTATGGCTTGTAAATAAGCGTAATAGAGAAAGAAACGAACCTGCATGCTGTATCTTTAAAAGCTGCTTTCTTGGTGTTATGTTATCAACCAAGTGACATCCTTTGATAGTCCTTTGTTTGTGTGCACGGTTTCTCTTCAAAATGTCATAATAGAAGAACGACTCTCTCAGAAATGGGTCTCTCTGGTGTAATCATTGAATTTTCAAACTTGATAGACAGTATTTTGGAATAGACTTTACAGTTGCAATTGCTGGGTGTATAAAATAGATATAAAGGCTGCTGTATTGGTCTTTGGTCTATTTTTTATATTTAAGCAACCATAGGGAGTGAGGGTTTTCTGAACTCGCTAGTATCTGTCCTTTTACATGTCTTTAAATGTTTAGAATTCATTTTCCCTTATTGAAAACACGGCGACTGGAGCCACAACAGTAACAGCTTGTGCTTTTCAGGAGATTGTATATAAGTAGTCTTATTAATCTTGCTCTGGTTTGTAGGGACCCTGGAGCAGATGTAGGCCAGCATGTTTAATCTCTTCCAAGCAGCATTACATTCAGGCATTTTTCTGATTGATTTTATTTTTGCAATAAAGTCTTTTGGAATTTACATAGCTAGTTATGATTTACTTAAGTTGACAATATGTTTTAAGAACCCGAGTTTTCTTGTCTTGATTGGGTAAATCATTTGTTTTCCTAATTGGCAATATTGATATTTATTCAGATTACTGTTGTAAAACAGTACTCCTATAATTTAAGCCATGCACTTGTGCTTATAGAAAACATTGATGTTTTGTAATCTTCAAGTGCTGTGTAGAATTAATTGCCTGCAGCCTTAATAAAATGCTGGTCTTCCCACCTGACTATTCAAGAAACTGTCCTTTACAGCAGTCTCTCCTCTTCTCCTCCTTCCCCAGAGATGGAGGTGTTCTGAAGGTTCACACTTTAAGAATAGGAATGACAGACATTTCATGGAGTAGAGGAAACCTGGTAATGCTGTTAATAAACAACTTTTGGTAACTGATATTTGCCTTTGTATGTTAAGTATTAAAGACAAAATGTCTTTGACTAGATTAGTAAGCTCATGTGTTCCCCTACACTGTTTCACTCAAGTACAAAATGAATCTAAGCTGTTACAATATTTAGACTTTCTTATATTTTTCTACTGTGTAGTACTTACCAAAATGTTTAATCCATGGGTCTTGAATATGAGTTTGTATAAGTTATAGAATTGGTCCTGTGTGTACAGCTTTTGGGAAGAGGTTTTTCTGTGAAGGATGCACATGTGTACAGGATCAAATGAAGTGATATTTATGTATTTGGAGATTGATTCAACTTGTGCGGTGAACTTAAGCAACGTAACTGCCTATGGCGGTTATCTAAGAACAAACATCTTTTAGTAGACTCCAATAAAACGATCAATTATACATAAACTATGTGCCTTATGACCATTTCTTTTAATTCTGCAGCTCATGGGAAATATTTTCCTGCCTTCCCTCTCCAGAAAGATGCCCAGTAAAGGGTTCCCAAGATATGTCTGCATTGCAGTGATGCTAGGAGTAGAGCCATATTTACTAGTTCTTGTGCAAACACGTGTGGTGAAACAGGTCCCTTTGAAGTATCCATTGCCTAAATGCACAAGGGTATAAGGGAAAGAAGAGGTGAGACTTGACCAGGGTACAGTAGTAAGTTAGACTTGGTTGGTGCCCTGGCCACTTAATCATGCATTTCCATGGACAGGGGGTGAATTGTTGTTGTTTGTTTGTTTGGGGTGATATCTTTTATTGGAGACCATCATAGCTACAACACTTCTCGTTTCTGGGTTATGTCATTTCTGATCCCAGCTGCTGTGAAGCCTTTTTCTTTCCATTATACTAATTGGTATATACATTTGTCCCTTGCTCTTCATGACTCTCTGAGGTACAAGTAGGGCCAGGCAAGAACTAAACTAGTGCTAGATGATAAATTATGTGGCTGTATTAAACTTTTGGTCTGTATTTTTTCAACTGAATGACATCTAGTGAGCCACTCTGTGCCTGTCAACATATTCCAGATAACAGACTGTTATGTGTAAGTCACTGCTGAACCACTTAGTGATGTTTTACTTGTATGTAAATGGTTTCTATCAATGTGGGAGGAATTGTTTCTGAAGCTGGTGGCTGAATTAACTGAGCTGTGCCAATTTAAGTGCCACCTGCCCACCTCCTGAAGCACATCTGTAAATGGCCAGTGTGTTCAAATTCAGTACTGCATTGAGTTCATTTCAACTTTCCGTATTCCCTAATACTTCAAGTGACCAATGGAGCCTGATAGGCATGGCAACAGGTGGTTAGTATCCAGTGGGCCAAACTTTTCTGCTCATGGTCCATTTCCAGTTGCACTTCTTAGCTCATCATCCCCACTTTTAGATATGACTCTAATTTCTGTGACTGAATTTCTGTTACAGGGGTGTAGGTTGTAGCCATGTTGGTCTAAGGACATAGGCAGACAAGGTTCCTTGCGTGAATCTGATGTCTTTTATTAGACCAACCCAAATAATTGGAGAATAGTTATTAAGCAAGCTTTCAGGTTCAAAAACCCTTCGTCAGGCTGAGGATGTTTCGGCAGTTGGTGTGTGCTCTTCCTGGGTGGAATGAAAAGTAAAGCCAGATGCTGGGCTAGTATGCATACAAGACAGGTAGTCAGTGAAAATGTAGATTGAGGAGTCAATGGGTGAGAGAGGTGTGGGGGGTGGGGAGAGAAGAGAGAGGTATCTCCACTTCCATCCCCTTATTCTCCCCTTCCCTACAAGGTATGTACGGGTGGGTGGGGAAGGAGTGCCACCACCTCCCAGGGGTAGGGTGAGGGCAGTGACCCCCATCTGCAGGCTGCACAGGCGCTGCCCGGCTGGTCTGGTGTGGGGGGCTTGCAGGCAGCCACAACTGCCATCCACCACCCTGTGCTGCTGCTCCATGTTTGGCTCTGTGCTTTCCCCCCACAATAGTGCTTGTAAAGTCAATTTCTTTTCATGCATATTGGCACCTGGCTGGCAAGCTACAGTATTGTTGGAGACTGAGAAACTATGGGGATAGTTTCCACAGCTCAGTCCCTAGTCCACTTCTAATTGTGGATGAATATATGGAATAAATGCATTATGTTCCCCATTGCAATGACTTCATAATACAAGACTGTCTGATACAGAAGTATATTGGACTGCAGACTGAGCAGCTGGACATCTATTTCAACCAACTCTTGCTGAACTAATACAGAAATGAAACTTTCCAAGAACTTTCCAGAAGTCTCCACTTAGTTTCAGGCTAATACGTGTTATTTATCATTAGAGCCTGCTAACAGTCATTCTTTTCTCTCTCCTAGGAAAGTTTGAGATTAATTTTTTTTTAAATAAGTTCTGCCCTGGGGTGAACCAAAGAACTTTCAGTGAGTTACTTGGTTTTTTTAAATGAAGAAGAAAAACCTCTGCTCCTTCCAAAATAGCCCCTTGTTTCTCTGTGTCATTCTGCTGGAATATGGGAGACCTGAAAATAACTCAAGGATATGTACATGGGTTTCTTGTAACTTGGATGAGTGCCATGGATGCCAGGGCGTTTGCTATTTTTTCATGGCTTCCATTCAATGTGGATATATAAACATTTTACCATAAAGTAATAGGTGTATGGGGAGGGGTAAAGGGAGAGGTAGTCAGCTTTACCATCTGTTGGTTGCTGTGCTGTAACTTCCCTCGTGCATGCCTTTACCCTTTGGTAAGTAGAAGATATTTCATGATAACTTAGCCTGCAGTTTAACTTCTGCTTCCTGAACAGTAAGATCATGCACATGAGTGGTGGCTGCAGAGCAGCTGATTTGTGGTGAAGTAAACCACGAGTTTATTGCCTTGTAAACCCTACAGCAAGTTGTTCATATGTCCATAACTTCACTCGCTCCTATTCACATGGTTTCACTTTGCATAAATAACTGAAATAGGGGAATGGAAATTCTCTCCTTGTTAAAAGTAGTAAGCATTTTCCTATTTTGTCAAAAATCTGATTTATTTACTTTACCACAACAACTCAAATTTCAATTGTAATACTGGTGACCAAAAGGGTTATGGTGTCAGTAATGTTGTGCATCTACACTTGATGAAAGCAGTAGATATGGTGCCTTACATCTTAATTGTAAAATGAATCCAAGTTGGTTTGGCTATGTACAGTGTCACATGGACTGTAAACTGGCTAGAGGACAGCAAAAGAAAACACAATGAAAAACAGGGAAAATGTTGCGTAGTGGAGGTTGCAAGGAGGGTGCTCGGTGATCTGACGAGCTGATTGGCATGAAGTCCAGTTTTATTCAAAAGCTACACTCATATTTTGGATGAAGGGTTCCCATACCACATTTGCACTAGGTTTGGACTGCTGCAAAAATATAATCTAGAATTTCTTGTATTCCCCACCTCTTTTCCCTAGCCCAGTGCTACTCTGTACTGATTTACCAATTTGCAGCAGAACAAATCCCAACTATGGGACTGTTCAACTCACTTTCTTCAGAAGTTTCATAGATTTCATAGACATTAGGGCTGAAAGGGACCTTGTGAGATCATCAGGTCCAGCCCCCTGGCTAAAGAACAGGAAGTCAGCTGGGCTCAGATCACCCCAGCAACATAAGCATCCAAGCATTTCTTAAAAGTATCTAGAGTAGGTGCTTGTACCACTTCTGAGGGGAGTCTATTCCATATTCTGGAGACTCAGACAGTAAAGAAATTTTTCCTTATGTCCAGTCTTGTCTTCTCTTGAGATGCCCTACTGAACAGATGCTCTCCCAGTTCCCAATGCACACCCCTTACATACCTATAGACTGCCTCACAGCCTCCCCAAACAGGGCCCACTCTCCTGACCTCTGATCACTTCATTGCACATTTGATTTAAATTGTTAGGTAATAATCAGGTGAGGCCTCTCCCCTACCAGTGGAAGCTGAAGTGAACAATAGTATACCTTTTCCTTCCTTTTTCTTCAAGGGGAAAGAAGATGCACACTCATCTTTTAGAACCCCTTCCACACCACAAGCAGAAGGGCTCCTCAAATCCTCTTTTCCCATCTTCTGCGTTTACTTAGCAATGTCATATTTTTCTTTTTAGTCATGTAACTGTTAACAGATGCTCGTTTAAAAATAGAGGGGCAATAACAGGTATTCTAAGATGCACACTGTCACCCAAAGCCTAATGTCCTTTCACATACTCTTTGTATCAGTCTGCAATGGCAGTTCTAGGGATTTCTGTCTGGGAGATCTGCCTACAGGTATAGAAGCCTTGTACTGCCAATACACTGACAACCCCTCTTTGCCAGAGTTTCTGAAACTGCATATCCCTAAATGGGCTGCTCTGCAGCAGAGTGGCCTTCATACAAGAGGAGCTACTTTTTCCTTCTCAGAGCGTCCAAGCAGTGTCTCACTACAGCCTGACAAAATGCAGCTGCCCTTGGACTGGTACGTGTATATGCTCACTAGCACATGCTAAGGCAGTTAATGACCAATCCTGAACCTGTGTGAAGCAGCAGCCACATTACATTTGGGAGGCTTTAAAGACCTGGGCATTTCTGGGGACTCCTGATGATGAGCAGAGGTGGTAGAGAGATACCATAAAGGTCACAGCCATAAAGGGAAATTCTACATGTTCCTTTGCTGGTTCCACCAATAAGTGCTAGAGTATCAAAAAGAAAGTCTATCATTACTCCCCAAGCTCAACAGTGTTAATTTTCTGACTTGCAGAGCAAATGACGCTGCTCTGATGACAATACCTAAAACACGAAACTATGATTCTTTCAGAAGCAAAACAATATTATATTTATTCATATACCACATGCACCATTCTCCCAAAATTAACCCTCTAAAATAAGGGTGCATATTAGTGGGGAAGATGATTTCTGCCTGGAATGTGTGCATGATGATGCTGTGAAAAAGCTCCTGTTTCTTTTCTGTCTCTTGGCTGCTTAGCAGCTTAATGGAGGGAGAGGTGGATCCTAGTCTTCAGCAGCTGCTATAGCTTTAACCTTTTCACAGCTGAAGTGGAGCAGGGACAGAGCCTAAGTGGGGAGTTCACTTACACACCTTTTTCTGCTCAGGAAAAAAGCAGCCTATTCAGCTGCAAAAGGGTTAAAACTAGCTTTTGCCTGAGCAGGAAAGGGAGGGTGAATGAGTTGAAGATTAAACTCCAGATGAGCCCTGCTCCATCTGGCCCTAACTCTGGAAAGATCTTTTCTTCATCCTGCCTCCTCCAAACAAGGGATGTGTCTTACATGGGAGCATGTGGTATGTGAGAAAATATGGTAAAATGTTAGGCTGCTGTAAACCCCAGAACAGGGTTACCAGGCTAAGAGCCAGTCCCACTGCAGTTAAATATTCAGAGCAAAAACAGATTCTTACAAATACATGGCCAAGGAGTATGGTCTCCAAGTGGATGTTGGAAAGTAAAATGCATAATCCAAACCGAGGGATTAGTGATTTGCAACTGATATGACACATGAGAGAATGAGATGGAGAGAGACATTCTATTCCAAGGTCAGAAATGCAAAGAAGTGCAAGAAAGGTCATTTTATTAAATGACAAAATGTTATAACAAAAAAGGCTTATAAAAAGTGGTTGCACCTAACTGGAAGAAGGGAGAGAAAGAGAGCACTATGCTATACAGCAGTCTGCCAAGAGATCGTGATTGGATACTGCTGACAAATAGACACAGGAGATCAAACCCCAAAGACAGCAGGTAGCCTTATTCTGCGCAGATAGTAATGGTCTCTGACAGAGACCTAAGGGGTCTGCCTCATGTTTGGCAGTACTCACATAACTGTTCAGACCAAATAAACTTTAATGTGTTGAACTGAGTTGGCAGCTCTCCATTTCTTATAGCTCAAACAGACTCTTAATTCCTCATGACAAGGTGCTAGAAGTGTGCGAGAGCCTCTGTAAAGAAAACCCAACTGACCATAAAGTAAATAGAGGAGAAATGTAGAAGGTAATAGATATAATATAGCTATGCCCACAACAGCACTGAAAATAATAAGAAACGTGAATGACAGCCAGCAAGCTTTCCAAATTACAATATTATTCTACTTTGAAGTTCCTGGCGCAAAGAAGAAGCTCAGTGAAATAAAATTTGCCTTATCATTGCTATGATGGGGAGTCAAACCGTCAGAATATATAACCTTTTAAACTGCCAGAGATGACAAAGGCAATTTTGACTTCATCCTGGACTAATTGTATACCTACCATTTTCTCTAACCTACAGTAAAACAGACAAAACAGAATGGTTCATGTTTTGTTTCCAGATCCAGCAGCTGACAGAAACATTTGATGCTTGTCACAGATGTAAGATTAAAAGCTCAGTCAGTCCTGGAGTCATGAAAACCTCTTTCATATCAGATCAAGTGTTCCAGGGTGTGAATAGTGAGGATGATTGGAAGCAGTAGCCTAGAGAATCCATTAATTCTGGCAAATAAAACAAGAAATCTGTTAAGTAATAAATGAACAGAAAAGCACATCATGATCTTAGGGAGAGTCTTTGTAGAACTTCAGATGTTAACTGAAGTTGCAAGAAGAGGAGACATGAGTCTCAGAAAAAGAAAAACGCCATATTGGCCATTTTTTCAAGCATGTGTAAAGAAACAGATTGAAACACCCCAACCCATAGTAAATATATGTATGTATGTGTATATCTATGTGCATGTATAGTTTTGCAAGGGGTTGCTTTAGAACTGTACATATGCAGAGCTGACTGTGTCATAAAATATAAACGGACATCAAATATAAAGAGACAACTCAATAAACTGTAATGAAGTGAGACAAGAAGGCTGTAAAGAGATGTGGATTGGATCGCTCAAAGTTGAGGGTGCAGTACTAGTTAGATACAAGGTAAAGCTGATTTGCACTTATGGTCAGAAATAGATGATTGTTAAAACCAAGCATTCACAGGACCCAATTTAGGTTTAGGTGGTTTACTTTAAGATGCCTAAACCTAAACCTGGAGTAGCACATACAGGTGTCCACCAGTTTGGGGAACAATCAGGCTTGTGAGAAGGACTGACAGAATCAGGGGGGGCCGGTGGGTCCATGAAGAGTTAGGAGGCCCGGGGGGTTGGCAGGTCCACAGGGGTGATGGTGAAGGTTGCCTGGTCCAGGGTTGGAGGTCTAAAATGAACCCAATTAGGGTTGAGGGGTAGGAACAACACAGCCCCAGGTCTGGGGAAAGTGGCTGGACTTTCCCAGCCCCAGGGCTGTGCTGTGAATTCATGCAGTTGTTGACTAAACCAGGTTAACACATTTTAGATTGGGTTAACCCAAGTCAATCTAAAGTTAGTTCACCTCAAAAATTGGTGTGCCATTTTTTGGGAGATTTAAGCCCTGTGGATGTCTAAATGCCTTGGTATTTAGATCAACATTACCATGGTTAGATCAATCTAAATATAATGCTTGTACTTACCCTAAGACTGTAACAAGGTCATTCTGAAAAATAGGAGCATGGCATAGGAACTACAATTCCAGTTTTCAATAATTCTTCTTTTTTTTACACTTATAAATAATAGTGTGCACAAATAGGAAAATACCAGAGTACCTACCTCACAACTTCTATGGGGCTACCAATGAGATACCTTTTTAAAAACTCAGTGTGTGGGCATATAAAAGGTACAGTATGAGGGACATTTTTTTAACGTTACCTCAATGCGGAAGGGAAAGTGAGCAAGGGAGAAAAAAGCCAGAAAAGGCTGAATACAAGGATGATAGATAAGTAAGAGGTGCAAATGCAAATGGAGGACAAAAAGAACAGTGCTATAGAAGAAAAATCATGTACAGCAAACAACTGAAACACATTAGAATTGGGATTTATTTTCCTTTTTCATTTAATACACCATAAGGGGAAAATATGCAATGAGTATTTCCTTTTGTGTCTCTTTTTTTTCCCTATGTCCAGCTGGAAACAGGTTTTTTCCTTCTGCTGCCTCACCCTGGCTCATGTACTTGACACTTCATTTACCATTTTTGTTGGTCTCCAGTTTCATTTTACTTAGGTGGTTAAGATGTGGCTCTTCACAATCACACTGGCTGTGGGGCTAGACCTGCATCACAATGAGAACGTATATTTGGAGACAGGACATGGTTAAAAAGAACCATGTGCTGCCATTTTCAAGAAAAATGACAAGTTGCAGGGAATGGGAATTCCTAAACTAGAGGTTTGCACACATATTTACAGATCTCATTCTTCCTCCTGTGTTGGTACATACTGGGAGTGTCTACATGAGATAATAACTGCGCCGTAGTCTAATACCCCTGCATGCAAAGTAGTGTGCCAGGCAAAAACCATGCTAATACGCTACTGCACAGTAGTATTAGGCTACTGTGCGGTAAGCATCACGAAAAACCAGTGTGCCAATGTTACTGCACATTGATTTAGTGTTTGGTTAACCAAATACTAAACTTAATGTGAAGTAACTACAGTGTGTTAATGAACGTGTAGATGTACCCACTGGGTAGATATGTTTTCCTTTTTTACCCGTACTTTGGAACGAATACTGGTTCCCTGGAGACAAAAGTTAAGAAGGGAATTATGGATAATTATGTCATAAATGGTGTACATAGAGTGGAGGAACTTACTGCAGCTCAATGCCTGTGTAATTTTTGTGCTATTTGTTTTAAAGAGACCTCAGAATAGTTATGATTCCCAAAGATCCCTCCAAGAATACAGAACAAATCTGTTATCAAGTGAACAATTAGTGAGAGACAAAGGCAGTTGTTTACCAAATTAGATGCATTTCATGAGGTTTGGCAGCTATTGAGATGAAGTGCTAAGATTTGCTGTCTATAGGCCATGTAGCAGTTTTCAGAGACTGCTCTGAAAAAAATTTGCTCTAGAAATATTCAACCTGTGAATGGCTGACACTAGCTATGTCTACTAGCACCTGAGTATAAACCAGTGTCAATACAAGACCTAACATGCATTTAGCCTTAGGGATAATTCATTATAAGCAAATTCTAGTATAAAATCAACAGTTTGCTAAATTAGACATGATGTTCCCAAATGGTAGATTAACAGCAGCAGCACTCTATTGTGGCCCAACTGAAAAGTGGGTCAAAGAATGCCAAAATTGAAGAAAAGAAAAAGATTTATGCTAACAGACATAGATGTGATAATATCATGGCCAGTTTCATGCTTAATCTGATAACTAAAATGTTGATCTTCAGGTTAATACTGAATTCAAATGTTACATGGGTGGAGCATCCAGTTTGTAATGAGGAACAGAACATCTCTAAACAAGTTTTTCCTCCATGCTCAGAATTAGATTTTATCAATCTAAATAAAATATCTCCACATGAATGTGATTAAAAATAAAATAGGAGTGGTCATATAACAAAACCATAAAAGGAAGATAAATAGGAAGGCTGATAAGAGACAAAGAGAAAAAAATATGGTGATAATTGTTTAGGTCTGGCCTCTGCTTGTGAAAAAAATTGGCCTATGTTTGTAACCTGCCTAGACCTGCAAACATATCAGAAGACCACTGGAAATACCTAAGTACTTAAAAATGTCAACTCAACTTCTGTGCTCCATGATAGATTTGCAAGAGTATGGCTATGTGTTAGTGTATAAGCCAGAGAAATACCTGGTGGTACTATATATACCGTGTAAAATAACAAAGAGGCAATAAGCAACAGGGGCGTGCGAAGCAGGTCCTATTCAATTTGGATTTGGCCTGAATTAGGGACAGTGATTCGATCTGTTGATTCAGATCACTGCCCTGATTCGATTCAGCTGAATCCGAATTTGAAGATTTGATGCTGATTTGGAGAATCAGCAATTTGGACATAGAGACAGCTTTAAATGTTTTTTCTACACACCTCAAGGTAGCAGGCACACCTTGTGAATGCTGCAATGCCGGGGCACATGAAACCTCCCACAGGAGTGCGGGGGGAAGGGGGCCTCCATGTGCTTGACGCCAAACCCAGAATTGGACCGGAAGTATTTCTGGTCCATTTCCAGATCTGCCAGGGAGTGCACTGGGAGCCCTGCACACCCCCCCCCCCAGCTCAGTGATCAGCCACAGGGGGACCCCGGGTCCCTCCCCCCAAACCCAGGAGGCACTGGTCCACTTCTGGTCCACTTCTGGGTCTGCTGCTAAGCGTGCTTGGGAGTCCCCTGCTCTCCTGTGGGACGCTCCATGTGCCCCAGCATCACAGTATTCATGAGCTGCCTGGTACCTAAAGGAATGCAGAAAAAATATTTAAGATTGTCTCTATTTCCGAATCTCTGAATCTTTTCGAATCTCTCCAAATTGATTTGGAAAGATTAAAGGGTCCTCTGATTCAGTTCAGATTCAGAGATCAGGCCACCAAATCGGTCCGAATCTCCACAAAATCGAATCAGGGACTCAAGCTTCTCACAGCCCTGATAAGCAACGATTACCTGGTAAGAGATGAATGATATACACAATCATGTACACCTTGTTAAAATGGCATTATTTTAATTGTAGAGATCTACAACAGCAGAGGAGTCTAGCAAGGACTCTCAGTTGCAATGGCTGCTGTAGTATGATGGATAATAAAAGCAAGCTGGTTTCTAGGACTATAAATTTTAAGTTAATTTAGCATTAGTTGAGGAAGCTGTCCTAAATGGCAGCTAGAACTATGATACTGTACTAAGAACACTGAGAAGAGACACTGACACATTCTGAATTGGACTAGAACAGGAAAAAAAAACTCCCATTAAACACAATTCTGAAAAATAAATATTTCATATAGGGTTAATTGAAATACTTTGGTTTCTATGTTGCACTGTATTGTCTATTTTAAAAATATGAATGAAAATTCATTTTGAAATGGAAAAATCTTAAGATTCCCTCAAAAAAGTTCAATTTTGAATGTATGAGAATCCTGTATCCTATTTTCCTCTAGTCAGTAGATTTCTCTGAAACATTTTGCTTTTAAAGAGTGGAATTTTCCAACAGAAGTGTGCTGTTGGAGATTTTCCAACCATCTCTAGATTCTTCTATGAATGCACAAGTAGCCAACTATGAAAAGACTTATATTCAGAGAGACCAATAATTTTATAGCATGCATCAAAAACTTAGCATAATTTTTTTTCACTATAAAAGCAATTATTTTTAGGTTTTCCTAGATTATTATTTGAATGTTATATTCTAAAAAAAATGCTATTTATAATTCCATAATAATCCCCCAAAATCTCTCTTGTCCCCCAAGCACATTATTCCAAAAGTGAATACTTGCTGACAGAACATAGATTCTCATTCAAGACTTCAGACAGTCAGCAGATTTCAGTCAGAAGCCGTGGGGTTCTAGAGCATGGCTCTCTGGTATGAAGCCAGCATGGGCTGTGTGTTTGCTTCCTCTTCCTGTTGCAGTCCTGACTCACAGCAGCAGGACTCTTTCTACTTCCAGGTGCCTCTGGGATTTGTAGTCTACAGTTGCAGGTATCAATAAGTTTGAGCAGGGGAAGGTGTGTTTAACTCCCCTCTCTGGCCCCAGACCTCAGCTGGGGTTTGCTGTGTGGGGGAGGGCAGTCTTTTCCCCCCACCCCAACCCATCTGTGCTGGCCCAGGGCTGGAAAATGCTGGGGGACTGTAATTTAACTTGAACCAGAAAAGGATCTGAGGCAGAAGTTTCATAAACCAGCTTGACCCAAATCAGTTAAGTCTAATACTACATACAACCAGGTTTATCTTAAACTAGTTTCAGCCATTTTGAAAATGGTTTATGTGCACTGAACTTATATTCTGTTACAGGTTTAAACCAATTTCTATGACTTAAATGGGTTTATATTTAATTTCTGTACCTAGCCTAGAAGTAACATGCAATTCACTGGTTAATTGTGCAATTACATTGATCAGTTACACATGCAAAGTACTTATCATACAATAAAAAAACACTAACCAGCTATAAAGTTAGTATTTGAAGATGTGTACTAACTTTATAGCTTTAATAGCTTTACAGCTTTAATTTGCTAGTGTAGCAAGGTCTCCCCTGAAGCTGGGAGCCCCATCAGTTAACAGGGCTCCCAGCCACAGGGGTACACCATCTTGCCCAGCTAGGTCTGCAAGTCCTGCAACTGCTAGGGACTTTCAGCCCCAACAGCTGTGGATTATGGGTTCCAGCAGCATCCTACAGCTACCAGGACCCAAAGTCCCACAGATGGAGATGCTGGGTCCCCACAGTGCACTTCCCAGTAAATCCCCAGGGTGGAAGGATTTCCCCTGCAGCAATCACCCCACCGTGGGAGTGCACAAAACCCCTGAGGTAGACAGATTAATTCAGGGGAATCTTTCCACCCCAGAGATTCAGGAAATCCCCAGGACTGGAGGATCACCGCAGGGGTGATCTCACTGCCCTGGCAGTGCAGGAAACTCAACTGGGGTGCATGGAGTTCAAGCTACGGGAGTTTGCTTCTTGCTGGTGCAGGCAGAGGAGTGGCATGGCAGGAGGCATGATTGTGTGAATCACATATTACATCCCATTGTGCCTTTATCTGCACATGTAGAGGGGGCCTTTGTCTGAGTCCTAAGCTGACCTGACCATTTTTATATCTGTTATTGCTTGCTGTTTTCAGATATTCACATGAATGGATTTTTCTTCCCAGATGTTTAGGGAATGCTCTTTCTGATACATACGGAGATCCAGTAAGCAAGAAGACAAAAATCTGTGTATTCTGAAGAGTGTTTGCTATTCATTATTCGCTCTTTGTCACCTGTTATTTCTCTAAATTTCAGTCACTCATTCAAAGATCAGAAATGGCAAAACATTTCATTATTGATTGACTAGGCATCATACATAGTGCATAGCGAATACCCGATATGATCTGTTTGTGAACAACTCATAGATTTAAAATATTTTATTTAAATTATGACAGAGAGAAAACAGTTCATCAAAATGGGAAAAATCACAATTTTTGTTTGGGAATTTTTTTGGTTTAGTTTTAAATGTTATTGAAGTGTCAAAATTAAAAGAAAAAAAACCCATTAGTTATATCATTGTTACCAAAAACTTCATACATAATTCCTCACTATTTTTACATTTCAAATATCTATATATTGTTGAAATTTCAATATAAAACATTTGAACCAGTTCTATTTAAAGAAATACCTTCACAGAAACTAGCAGCTGTTCATGTGGTTTTCAATAACAAGAAGAAAGAGCTAAATTAATTGGATCATTTTAACTCAGTGAGAAATATAATCAGTTTCATTCCAGAGTATCAGCAGGAAAGTGGAAAACCCATCAAATTAGTTAGAAACAGCTGGAAGTAGGGAAGATCCTGTCTTGTTCTGACCTGTGAGTAATCGTGTGCTCTCAGCTGAATACCAGGAGGGAAAGCTATACGGAACAAATAATTGAAAATGAAACAAACTCAGTTTGTGATCTTACACTTAAATAAATGTTGGCTGAAATCCTAGTTCCCCTGAAGCCAGGCTTCAGTAGGGCCAGGATTTCACCCCCTTACCTTTAAAACCATGAAACCCAACACATTTTGGGAGAATGGAGTAAAAAATAAGGGTTTTGTTCCTGGCTCTATGTCAGACCAGGGTTGACATAACTAGTCAGGCAGCATGCGCGGCTGCTTATGACAACAAATTGAAGGGATGGCAAAAAGAGTGCATATACACCGTATACATGCTCACTGGGTTTGCATCTTCTTAGCCTTTGAATCCTCAAACAGGAATTTGTGGCTTGATTTTCAGAGATGCTGAATACTTTTAGGGCTCAGTGTCTCTAATCATGCCCCAGGTTTCTCCAGTTGGGTTTAAAAAATGAATGGATGCTGAAAAAACTTCTGTTCATCCTCTTCTTTGTTTCTTAATCCTGAAATAGAAGTTGGTGGTGGTAGTTATTCGGAAGATGTGAGGTTAAATAAACAGCAGCATAGAAAGTTCAAAACTCTTATACAAACTGTTTTGACATACATACTTAGCTCTGTACAAATTTGTAGTTAATCACTGCTGTTTTCTTTCAGTGTTTATGCAGCAACCCCAAGAGGACTCAACTGCAGCCTTTACCACACCTTCATCCATACAAAATGTCTGTAAATGTTTCTGGTACCCCTGCTAATTGAGTTTAAGAGAAGACCTAGACAAACTGGAATATTATCCTGTTTGGTTGGCTTAATTAGTTAGTTTCTTTATTTCATTTTATCATAGTCAGTCTTTGATGTTCTCTCTCTTTTATGTTTATTTCTAATCATAAAACATCTGTTCTCAACATAATTAGGAAAAGTCAATTTGTTGCAATTAGATAAACACCCTCTAGGTAGCAAATTTGATTTCTGATGGGCATTTAGCTAACAGAAACTCTTGTTTCTTGTGTATTGCAATGATTATTCACTGATCTTTGAAAGCTAAGCATGGTGTAGTAAAAAAGCTTCCTCTTTATCTGTTAATAAAGTCTTTCAGAAGGTGGAACAGGGAACCTTATAGACTGGTTCAGAGAAGCATAAGGTTTTGTAGGCGGTAGCCTACTTTGTCAGATGCTTTGTAAATTTGGCTCCTCCTAGTGGATACTCTATTAAAACACAATACCAAAGAAGCATGGTTATGAGAGTTAGTGGAAAAAGTGATTTTTTTGTGCTGCTGGTTAAACTGACAAACAAAACCCATCATTTTTTATTAATGCTATATGAAAATATCTTGTTTTTTTCCCAGTGAAAGTAAAAGCTGTTCTAAGTTTTTTAAACCTTTTACCCCTTTTTAAAAAATTGAATTTAGCATTTCTTTAAATAACAGTATTGTATTGAACAGGAAATCAAAGTATTTTCTCTCAACAACAGCAAAATTAAATGCTTAAAGTTTTCTATTTTTTTCATATTTCTTTCAGCTGAAACTGTTCAGTGGATTCAGTCCAATTTTTTAAATATTTCTGTCCTCCGCTGCAGTTTTCAGTGAGTAAGGTATTCCTTCCTGTGGTAGCGAACAGAAAACTGACAAAGTAAAGGAATCTGAAGGGGCCACATGATTTAGGTGCAGCCAGTACAGAGACTGGGTCTGGCATGCACACCAATAACATGTACCAGGTCTGGGACCATGCCAAGGTCAGGTATAGGTCAGACTCCTTGGCTAGGGACAGACATTACACATAAACTGGTTTAAGTGTTCAGAAACTAGTTTAAACCTGTAACAGAACAGACATTCAGTGCACATAAACCAGCTTGAAAATGGCTGAAACCGGTTTGTGATAAAATTGGTTGAGTCTTGTATCAGACTTAACTGGCTTGACTCAAACCAGTTTATGCAATGTCTGTCCCAGATCCATTGCTAGTTTAAGATAAACAAGACACCCCTGGCATACCTGCATACTGTCTGGGCTGGGCAAGGCTCTCTGCTCCACAGAAGTCTGACCCCACACGCCCTGGCTACAGCTCTGGCAGAGACTGCAGACATGGCAGTGTCTAGCTGTCTTCCCCCTGCCCTGCCCACCCCCCTGCTGCTTTCTGCTCAAACAGAAATCCCCCCTTCCTCCTTCCCTCCCATTTCCCACAGCACAGCCCCAGCCCCATGGACCCTAGGCATGTAGTATGCTAGCTAAAATAAACCCCTCAATAGTGGGGGTATGTATTAAGTAGAAAAGATGATTTTTCTCACTGGAATAGAAGCACCCTGTTTTGATTCCTGCTCCACAGTACAGCAGTTGTTGCATTACTATTTAGACATCTGAGAAAATCAATTGACTAAATGACTCATTGTTCTTCACTCCAGAAGTGTTAAGGATCAGCTCTCCTTTTTAATCACCTTGATGTTTCACTAAGCTAATCTTTCTTCTGGCAATTTTTGCTGTTTGCTAGCTGCTTCTGGTGTCTCTTCTCTAGTTTCACAGTGTTGGTAACTCTTTAGCTCTCTTCAAAATCATAGATTCACTTATGCAGGCTAGTCTTCAGCAGCAAGTAGTGTTTCAGATGTAGTTAAGCAGGAAAGGGAGGGTGAGTTAGCTGAATGTTAGACTCTGCCCCTTCCAGATTTCCATGAATCTGGAAAAATCTATTTTTCTTCAGTCTTTCACAAATAACATGTATTAATTCTGGGGTGTGGTGTATGTGAGAAAATAGAGTATATGTGCAAGTCCATTCATGTAATGTAAGTGACTGTTTCCACCGTGTACCAATAGTTACCAGTTCACCACAATACTGACAATTACAGGGTACCCACTGACATTACATTTATACTGACCTAACTAGGATTATGCCAATCAGTGCAGACATTAGGGGAGGTTAGATTGGGTAAAAGATTTTGGGCCAGATCTAAAGAAATGTGTTAACCCAATCTAGTGAATGTCTACAGACATTTGAAATGCAGCTCTGGGGCTGGGAAAGCCCAGCCACTTACCCAAGCCCAGGGTCTCCACACTTCCTGCCCAACTCCTCTACCCTGAACTCCTCTACTTTTAGCTTCCCAACCTCTTCACAGCTCTGGACAGATCACTCCCCCTTCAGATGCAGCAACTCTCCCTGCAGACCCACCAGTTGCCTCCTGAATATGCCAGCTGCACCCCCTAGGCCCACCAACACCCCCAGAGACCTGTTAACCCTTCTCCACCAATTCCTGCCCACCCCCAAGTTACTTACACCAGGTTCTTGGATCCTGGCACCAGCAAATGTCTGCACATGTGGATCCTGACCTACTATCACACAGTTTAAAGTAAGCCATGTGACCGATAGTAGACCAGGTGCCACAAATGGCTGCACATACCCACAATAGGAAATACCTAGAGTATAAAGAATTATCACTAAATAGTAACTGTCACCAAATGTTGCTTTTTAAAATGTATCCACTGTATGTGCATTTCTGTTATATGAAAAAAGTGGTAAATCCTAAACTAAGCATCAGTTTGGAAGGAGGAAATGGGGAAGGTGAAGCACCATTCTCCACAAGGAGCTCCAGAAGCAAAGATGTGTGATTAGTATCTTAATTTTCATGGTACCCAGTGTGTAGCCCTTCCAGATCACTGCCATTTCAAGGAGAGGCTAGAGGCTGGGCTGTAGGAATTCTGGGGTGTTTTTGTGTGTGTACTAAAGTCTTTTCGTTCTGATTTGCATTTTAAAAGTAAACTGCTTGAATATGTTTGGCACCAAAGGACAGTTAGTCGGAAAGGGACTTGTAGTATATTGCAAAGTCAATTCTGCCTTTTTCTTTCATATTTGTTGCAGTGTCATAACTTTTGGCTTAACTAAAATGATGCCAGTAGACACAGTCTGGAAGAGCTAACAGTTCACAGGCTTTAGATTATGTGTGATCAAACTGGCATATGCCAAGTGACTTAAGCCAAGAACTTATTTCTCAAGACTCGGGAACAGGTGTGGGTTTTAAATCCTTGTTTCCATTTGATTTTGTTGATGTTTTATTCAGAAAGAATGCATGTTGTTAAAGAGATGAGCTATCCATATTTCATAAACAGATACCTACAAGGAGTTATAAGAAAACTAATTACTATAATATTGAACTTGGATATTGTCAGTATGTTAGTGGCCAAAAGCAAAATTAGTTCAAAGATTAATTGGATTTTTCTTTATGGAATTGCTTGTGTGACTATCTTGATTAGGACTGAGCCTATATATACATATTGAATAGGAATATTACTGGATATATATTTATATGTATGGATGTGTCTGTCTGTCCATTTATTTCTCTATCTCTATATAACCAGCAACATTGCTATGTGTAGTGTATTCAAGTAACATTGGTATTTAGAGATAAACTTCTTAACAGATAACATCTGTATTTTATTAATGTAGTAAGATATACTGATTAATTTTCTAAGGAAATTTTAGGAAAAATACTTGAAATTTCTCTCCATTGTTTTGATTTTGTAAAAAAAAAAAAGAACCTATATATAATATGTTCATGTTTCAGTAAAATGTTTTAATAAAGACGTTTGGGTTTTGGGAGCTATTATTTCAGTTATAAATTGTAATGTTTTTCATCAACAACTACAACATTTCCACAAAGAGAGAGGTTTTCCACAAAAGTTCATTTTCTCTGTGAAGCCATTTTTCTTTAAAAATCCTCAAATGAAAAAAACCTATGAATCAAAGAAAAGAGGAAGGTACCATTTGGAATCTAGGAGAGCTAGAAGCAGATCCCTGACAAGCAGGCATGCTTTATCAGAAGCAGAACAATTGTAAGTCTTGCAGTTCATCTGAGTCTTGAGAAATAAGTTCTTGGCTTAAGTCACTTGGCATATGCCAGTGGGACTGGACTCAGACAGGTTGGAGCTCTGGATCTGGTGGAAGAGCGACTCCACCTTAGTGACATGATAGCGTTGAGAGCTTGCCACTGACTGACACTAAATGGAAACTGAGGTAATAAAAGGGTCAGCCATCAACAAAAAAACTGATATAAAAAATCAGACCCACACTCCAAGCTTTAGGTATGTCTGGGGAGTGTTAAGGTTAAAAACTGAGACAACTATGAAGTTTAAGTGCCTCGAGATAATGTAACACCAGAACAGGACTTTTCAGGATCTCCGTTCCAGACTTCAGTACTTGGGGTGTCTTTACACATGCTCTGGGGTAGGTGTGGGAGGTGCTTTAAGTAGAGCAGCTCTCAGGAGCCACTCTAATTACAGCACGTGTAGTGTCTCATGTATTTAGTATCCATGCTTCAAAATGGCAGTGGGGGCACTTTAACTAAAGCTCATTCAGCTGAGGCTCATGAAGCATGCTCCAGCAGACTTGATTGATCAGGTCAGGCTTTAGGCACGTGTGTAGGTGCCCTTAAATTCAAGTCCAGCTTTATGTATGCAAGTGCTTTCTTGCAGAGTTTATCACCTGTTCCTACTTTCTTACTCATTCCATATATCATCTAAAAAAAACTATTTTAGTAATGGAAAATTATTTGAAAGAGGAAAGGCTACTTTAACTGCAAAATGATCACATACCCATGGCTGCAAAGGGTGGTCCGGAAAGCAAGACTTCTGTTTCACAAAAAAAAAGTTTTACTTTTTCTCCTAACATGAGAACCAAAACGAAACCCTCTCATGACTTTTTATTTATTTATTTTGCAGAGGCAGGGGTGCAGAGCAGAGATTCCCAGCTGAGAAGAGCCAGGAGCCTGGTAGTTAAGGCTCACTTGAGCTGTTGGAGACTGAGGTTCAACTAAAGTAGTGTCTTTAAGCTGAGTCTCCCATATTTCAGACCGTTGCCTGTTCTCTCAGGGATTTCATCCTGTAGCTGAGAAATGTTTCTTAAATCAGTGCAGTTCCATGAATATCCTAGTTTTGACAAAACTTAGTTTTCCCTCTCCTCACATTGCTGTGATGATCCAGGGACAGCGAACTGTGCGTGGAATTCCTTTTTGCCAGAATTCCATGTAAAGACAATAAAAAAATTAATCCCTTCTCTCTTCATTACATTCATGCGCATGCATGACCATGGTTAAATTCATATAAAATGGGAAAACTCCCTGGCCTTCAATAGAGCTCTACTCTTGCTAGCCAAAATGTAGCTTACATGCCTATACAGCTACATATCCACATGTATGATCTGTTTCTGCAGCATCAGATCCACATGCAGATCCCAGTTCTATAGAGAATGCACTAACTACCTGGATAGAGGCTTTTCGGGACTTGAGCCACTCTCCACTGCTATTCCTAAATATGCCTCCAAATGCTCCTCCACTAAAAAAGGAATTCTAGGCCAGAGAGAAAGCACACAAGAATAAGCCCAGTTCATTAGCCTAGTGGTAAGGGTACACACTGGGTCTCAGGCGAGGGGCATGGTTTCAACTGGTGCTCCACAGACTTTTTGCACATTTCATCCATAATTGTTTCATGCAGCAGTCCTTAAAGCTGGAACTGGAACACAGGACTGCTCCTTCCCAGGTAACAACTCTACCAACTAGGCTGGAGAGTCATGCTCACTCTCTCCTACTGAACCATGAATCTTTTCTGGATTTTGTTTTTTGCATGATGAAACAGCTTAAATGAGAGCTGTGGAACATGATTCCTGGATACCCTATAGCCTGATGATTAGGACATTAAGGCATATCTCTCTCTTCTGTATTTCCCTATTGACTGTTTCTAGTTGTCTTCCTGTTCCATGCTCTATCTGTTTTGGAACCTGTTCAGAGGCAGGCACTGTGTAGGGAGCCTAAGTACCTAGTCTTGGTCAGGTATGTAAATGTCAGGCACTGTAATATTCAGCATTGCAGCACCTAAATTCTTTTTTGTATTTAACCCTATAATACTAATTTTTTTATTCTTCCTCTCTTTCTTCTCCTCTTCTTCCTGGCCATTCAGGTATGCAATAATAGCTTTTATAGGTGTTAATAGGGCTGATAGCTCCAGTTTCCTTTTCTGGTTCTTCATGTATAATGCAAAGGCATTATGTATAAATCAAGATGTTACCTTTAGTTCTTAACACTCTAGACGCCTGGCTGGGTTCTTACCAGCAGCATCAGCAAGAGAATACTACAGAATTCCAGCACCAGAAGCCTCGTTTCTTTGTCTGGTGAAAAAGGAGGAAAACCAAGTGCAGTTCCATACATTCTGAGGCAGGAGGAGAAAAGAAACAAAAATGGGAATAATGAATGAATGAAAATGACAATGTGTACCTTAATGGGTCAAATGAAGTCATCTTTAATAGGCATTTGAATTTTAGCTGCCTTTAGGTTAACAGTAAGGAGGGAGAGGAATCTTTTCCCAGGCTTTTCTCTTCCTTCTTTCCAACCATCCATCTGACTTCAACATGAATGTCTCTTATTGGATCGCAACTCACATTGTTCAACCTACTGGTATAACCTGACTTGGAGCAATGCCTGAGTGTGAATGCACAGGCTGGAAGTGCTCCCTGCTATTTTTCATCCTGTGCTTGGATATTGGACTGTGTTATTGGATATTATTCTTCAGAATGTCAGGAAGGACATAGATGCTGTTAATGGAGACCTTTTAGATACTTAATTAGTAGTTTGATGCCTGATGACCTATTTGAAAACTGTTCCTATATGGAAACTGTTTGCTACACAAAGTTTTAAAGAAACATGATTGTAATAATGTTTTTAAAAGGTGGCCTGCTGCACCAAGAGCTTAATGATCTGTTTTTGTTCTTGTTTGGCACAGTTTCAAATTTTTCGAATTGATTTATTTTCAGATATTTATGAGTATGTTTAAAAATACACATAAGTAAAACAGTCTGGAAATGCCTGATCCTCACTTCGACGTTGATGCCTAGCAGTCAGTCTGCCTTCCTCTCAACTCTTACTTATACCAAAGCTAATAGAGTTTCTCTGCCACTACTCCTCTCTTCAGTATCTCAGCACAGTGCTGGCTTTAAAATGAATTTAACATTATTTAATCAGATTCTCTCCATCACAGGCATGGGCAAACCGGGTGGCTGCTCGGGGCCCAGACAGATCATATAGTCTCCCCTATGCTGTCTACATTTCCACTTGTTTGCTGTGCACCCTCTAAGGGCCTTGTTAGATCTTACACTGTAAGCTGAACAAATGTTAAGTGGTTTAGTGTTGTTCAGCTTAGTGAAGCAGTTGCACAGTAAGGCGAAAAACTTGCTCTGACTGTCCTTCACCTGTACAACTGTGACTTTCCACAAGAGGCTGGGTAGACAGGGACAGGACTAGGAGCAGGACCCCCCGCTGCTCCCGCTAGACAGAGAGTGGGCTCACCATCACGTTACTTGCCGCGAGAACAGAGACACAGGGAAGCAGCTTCCCTGAGGCCCTTTGGTCTCACTGAAACTGGCACAGCAGCTCCATACTGAGAGAGGGGCTGTTGGGCGTAAGCCCTGGTAGTCCTACTCTCAGGGAAGAGCTGCCACAGCTCTACAGTACCAAGCTGCTTCCCCAGGGCTCTCTGGTCTTGTTGAGCTGCCATGGCTCCAAGCCTGGCGGCCCTGCTGTCAATATAGAGCCACTGTGTCAGTCTCAGTGAGACCAGACAGCTCCAGGCTGCAGCCCTGGAGCTCACTAATTCTGAACTCCAAGGATCCTGATCCTTTTTCCTATAGAGCTCAGGCAGCGTCTGCCATCGTACACCCCACTGGCTGGGACCCCTCAGCAATGCCTGAACTACAAGGGACCCAATCCTAACTTGGAGGTCTTCAAGAGAAGGCTGGATAGTCACCTGGCTGGAGTCATCTGACCTCAGTCCTCTTTCCTGCCAGGGGCAGGGGGTCGGACACAATGATCCATTATTGTCCCTACCGACTCTACAATCTATGAATCTATAAATCTTTTTTCTCTGGACCTCATGTGGCACCCATCTCCTGTGCCACCGCCAGCAGGACCAGAGCCAGTCCAGGCTCCAGTGGGAGGCACTGTGGCTGCTGGGCACTCTGTGGCTGTGGTGCTCCCTCTGCCCAAAATCCTTGGGGTGGGGGGAGGCACTGAGCCCAGCCCTGCTGTGTGCCAGCATCCCCACTCACCCTGAGTCAGGAAGGGCCATCACATTCTAGGATACTAGAGGACTTGAATTTGGGCAGAATAGCTGTAAGAAGTAGCCATGTGGTAATGGAACAGGAACACAGGTGGATTGGAGATAATCCTGCCCTAGAGTGGCATAATTTTAAAATGAATAATAAGTGCTTTAAACCACTTAAAAGGTGTTAACATGCAGACAGGGGTTAAGAGTTCCAGGAGCCACCTAACCGTATAACAAGGCCCTAATTCAGTGATTCACAGCACCCTGAGGTGGTCCCAGATCCTTTGAAGGGTGCTGTGAAGTGTGAGAAGATAAGCAGATAAGCTAAGCAGATCGGCACAAGCTCAGGCTTGTCCCTACCTCCCCCATTGCCCAGCTCCTGTGCAAGGAGGTAAGCACTATATTATAAATTATATTTTTCAATCAGGCACCACTCAATTCACAAAAGTTATGGAGGGGGGTGCCTCAAGTCCAATGAGAGCATGAACAACGCATGCCCCCAGGGACTGAGGTGGGGTACATCGACTGCCCATAAGCAGAGGCAGCAGTGGCAGCGGTGGAAGCATGGCAAGCAAGGAGCTCCTGTAGACACTGCCAGTGGTGTCGGCGGTGGGGGGGGGTGAGCGGCAACCATGTGAAGGCACTGCTAGCAGCATTGGCAGTGCTTTTGTCATGGGGTGCACCGCCAATCTCAGGGGGTGCACGTGCTTCCGCATGCGCCCCCTGCGTGTCACCAATGAATGAGAGTTTTCTTGATTCCAAAAAATGTTGAGAACCGCTGCTCTAAGTCCTTCTTACCTTCAGCGCACTTGATGGAAGAGAGATGTACCCCTGCCCCCTCCTTTTTCCTGTCAGTTTGGAAGCAGAAAATGAAGTCCCTAAATGGGACTTTCTAGGTGCCTAAACTGACAAGCATGAAGCAACCTGGGAGGATGATGCTGGACATGTCACAAGCTGTACTTGTAGTCCCCTGCCTGGTTTGTTCTCATGGCAGGACATTTGACTGTGCTTGCAGTTAAACTAGGTTCAGCTGTACTGTTTGCTGTCACCTATTCTTAGCAAAGGATGATTTTCTTAGTGTCTACAGGGCTTTGGAATGCCAGGTCCCTGGGGACAGGAGCTCTCTTTCTTTGTGTGTTTGTTCACTGCCCAGAAGAATGGGGCCTGGATTTGGACAGTAACCTCTGGCCACTTCTGCAATTAAAATTTTACAGTCACAACCTGGTGCTGTCAGAAGGTCCCACTGCTAGTGATTGTTTCTTATTCTGGTTTTTTAAATGATGACTATTAACAAAGGTGAATGCTACCCAAAATCAATATAACAGAGTAAAGGACCAAGCTTAAGAAAGACAAAGGAAGGAAGATTAAAGGTCCTTAGAACAAGTACATTTTGGAAAGCTCAAACTTCATCTCCATAAACAGAAATAACTACAGTAGGTCCCTGCGATATTTTTGATCCAAACAAGAGAAGAGGGTCTGATATCTGGAAATCCCCCTTCCATGAAACTCCTAAAGACTTTAGGGCATCTAATGGGGGTTTGTATAGAAAATGGGCTTTTATGATGTCTGACCAATTAAAGAAAGTAAAGCAAATTTACAAACAACTCTGAGCCCTGTGTCTCCCATGTCCATCTAAGCCAAAAAAGATTCACTCTGAGTAAAGGTTTTGTAAATGTTTTACCAATAATTAGTAAAATTAGATCATAAAAGGTGTGTGTATATATAAACATATATATATATATATATATATATATATATATATATAAAATGAAATACATTAACTAATTGCAGTTGCTGCTTGCCATAGGTTGAAGTAACCAACAGATGGTGCTGTACTGCTGCTAGCCCAAGTACACAAGGAAGGCAGGAAAATAGTTTGCTTGGAAACTGCTCCCTTTTCAGTCTGCAGTCACAAAATATGTATAGTGTGACATTGCTTGCTATGGCAAGGTTGGGTTGCAAAAGCAAAAGAATTAATAGTTGACATTGATATAAAGTTGTTCTATGGCAACATGAAAGATGTAGGCTGATCTGAAATGATTGCTCCTCATTCACATAAGGCTTGATCCTTTTGTTTCTTTCCTTTTAAAGGTTGGTGCCTGGCAAACAATTTGAATAACTCTTTATTGAAAGCAGATATTTGGCACAGGTCAGAATTGTGTTTCCAATGATGTAATGATTTTCTGTCCTCTTGTCAGTGGTGGCTCATTGCTGAATTCCCTCTGTTGAATAATCTGGCTGGCAAGCTTTAGGCACTAGATCATTCAAAAGGAGGCAAAGACTCCAATGAAGCACTCCTGGCAGTATGTGTCCGGTTACAGCTGGGTGCATCCAGAGTGCATGGGAGATCAGGAGCTGAAAGAGACAGATAGAGGGCAGCATGTGATCAGCAAGCTGGAGACAGCTGGGAATCTGGCAGCAGGAGAGAGACAAGATAGCAGGAAAATAAACTTTATTTATTGGGCATTTGATTTCATTCAAATAGGTAAGAAGTAAATCAAGTTGTTGGGTGAATAGTGGCCCTTTGAAGACAATGGCAAAGCTCCCATTACTTTCAGTGGGGTCTGGCTCTCACCCATTATGTTTTTGCCAGTTCCTAGTCATCCCAGATAAAGTTGAACTTGGAGAGAAAATACTAGCCAAGTTTCAAGACAGAGTTTAAAAGGTCCAAGTATCATGTTTAGGGAACCAAATCAGGAGGGTGCAAGTGGGACAGAGGCTAATCCATGGAGAAGCTTTCATAGAGGATAGAGTTTATGTAGGAGAAAAGTCAAAGTGATTTTCGTCTCAGTGGCAGAGATATTCACATAGCTGGCAAAGTAACCTGTGGAAGGTTGCCTACTGTGACATAGGTTGCATAGATATCTGGGTGGTTAAAAATATTTAGAAGCTGTAGCTGTATTTAAAAAGATAGAAAACTGGGTGGTTAAAAATATTTAAAAGCTGTAGAATACGTGATCTCTTAGCCAATGGACTTCACATTATCCTTTATCAACTGGACTGCTAATTTAAAGGAAGACAGATCAAGAAGTGACCACAGCTTTTAATATATGTACAAAATTGAAGTGACTCTCTCAGATTATGCATATCCTTATCTCTTAAGGATGGCAAAAGTCGGTTTACTTTAGGAGATAAAATGCCAGACTGCATTCCTCAGGCTCATCTCATAAGCAGGATATCACCATAGATAAGTAGAACTACCAACTCGCTGATTGTTTTCAATAATTTTATTTTGTTCTGTATAGGCTCTTTTGCTGTTCTCATATACTATAGTATCTGATTGCCTTTTCATAATGCATTAAGTAATATAATGAATATCACATGCAATCTGTTCTCCAAGAGGAGGGTTGTGTGTACAGTGGAACATTTTGCATCTGATGGGACTTTTGTTTTGTTTTGATTGCACTTTGCAAACACATGCTGTTTATGTTAGAGAAGTTATGATTAAGGGTGCCTTGCACTTAAAGAGGTGATGAAGTATTATTTGATTGGCCTTGCTTTCTAAGAGATCCACAGCCCCATACCAGCCCCTCCTGCACAGACAAGCTTTAACTACTGTGATACAAGGTTCCCTTATGCTAAAAGCAGAGAGTTGTTGATCACAGAACTTATCCTGGGGTGTGTGGGGATCATTTAGATATCTGGGGTGCAGGCATTGAGTGCTTTGAAGGGAAAGTTTGACAGTAGATTGTGTTAAGCTGAGAAGATACATTGGAGGTTTTATACCAGTTTCTTAAGCATTAATGGCTTCATGACCATGAAGGCATCATCCTTCCCTTGTTTATCTGTTCTGCCTTCTCATACCAATACTTACTGATATTGTGTAGTGACCTATTTGATTCAATATGTTTTCATACTTATTTGGACTCTATCATTAATATTCTCTCTTCCATCTCCCACTAAGGTCAAAGAAAGTTTTGCCATTAATTAAAATTGGACAAGATTAGGCCTTTGGGGCAAGATCCAATAAATGACTTAATTGCCTAAAGTTGGATATAGGTGGATTTGAAACATGTAATCCCAAAATTGGAATCCCCCAAGCATCTGCTCATTTGCTGCCTGGCCTTGGGCATGACTAAATTTACTAGATGCCTAGCATTCTGCTTCTGAGAATACCTATAAGTAACCCAGTCTGTGAGTAAAGAGAAGTTGTTAGCTGTGTTAGCTTGAAGTTAGGCAGAAGGCAGGGCAGAGTAACCTTTTAGTAACTAACTCATTCAGAGGAGCATAAGCTTTTGATGTCTGTTGCCTTTGGTGCTACAAAAGGTTCTGCCTCTCTGAATCAGTTAGTCCCCAATAAGGTACCACCTTGCTCTGCCTTATCCCACTCTAGGGAACTAGACACATAGTTCTTTGGTCATGTCTACATCTGCTTTTATATGTACCTAAATGTAAGGCTTAACCTAACCTAAAGTTAGTCCCAAGTCAGTTAATATGCACAGTGTTACTGTGCCTTAGCGCATCTACACATGCATTAAGGCGTTTAACTATTCACGCCTAAATTGGACATCTACCTAAAAATTAAGGTGTATTAAAGGTGTACACATGTAGATGTGGGCCCTTAATGTGCTCTAAATTGAGCTAAGGTGCCTTAAATCAGCACATGTAGATGCAACCTTTGGGTGTGTCTACACGAGATGCTTTACTGCACATTAAAGTGTCACCATCTACATATGTGTGTCAATTACTGAGAATTAAAATAGTCTAATGTGCCATTTTCTAGTACCAATGCATACAGGTACTAGAAAAATAGCACATTAGCTAAAGTACCAGAGCACATGTGTAGATTAGAGCAATTTTCTCCCGGTCAGCCCAGGCAGCAGGGGACTCAGGCAGCCTGGCTAAGGCTCAATTTCTGCAGGGTAGATAGAGCTACAGGGCAGGTGCCTACCAGCCATGTGGAGGTTAGGATCTATCCAATCTCTGTGGGATGGGGGAGAGCTGTCCCAGCTGCAAGGCAGCTTTCTTCCAGCCAGGGCTGGACACAGGCATGGGCAAACCAGGTGGCTGCCTAGGGCCCAGACAGAAAGGGGGCCCAAAATGGTAATTTTAAAATTATTATTATCATTATCTCTGGCAAAAGGGTGCCTAATACTTAAAGTTCACCTGGGGCTGCTAGGAGTCTAGGTACAGTGGTTACTCCCAGCTCCATGGACATCAGGACCCGACTGGATCTCCACAGGGCAGGAGAGAGTTGTTTCAACTGCCAGCCCCAATTACCGCATGGCTGGGAGGCATCTTGGACAGCTCTCTCCTGCCCCATGGAGTTCAGGATAGGTCCCAATCTTCACATGGCTGGGAGGCAGCTGCCCTCAGCCAGAACAGCTCTTCCCACCCCACAGGGATCAGGATGTGTCCCAAACTCCACGTGGCTGGGCTGGGAGATAGCTGTCTGTAGCTGGGACAGCTCCCCCTGCCCTGCAGAAATCAGGAGCACTCCCCATGCCCTCCTGCCAGCCTGGCACTGGCACCCAGGAGAGCTTGGACCTCCCTCTAGCTGCTGCAGTGGGGAAGAGCAGGGCAGGAGCAGCCCTAGACTGAAGTGCTCCCATTGGGAGCTAATTGGCTCCCAGTGGGCACATGTTCAGATGCATACCTGGGAATATTTTAATGAGCCTGAATTTTCTGTGCAGAAAATTGCATTAATTGCATGTGTAGATGCACCCTTTGGGATCCAGAAACAAAGTGTTCCTCAATGCAGCATTTCTTAAAGCATGCCTAATACACAGCAGGATTGGGTTCCACACAAAATGCAGTTCTGACCACTTTATTCTGAGTCCCTGTAGTTTTTTCAAGGATTGTTGGATGTAAGGTAGAGAAAGAGTCCTGGGACCCTGGGTAAAAACATAAGACTCCCATCTCCCACGTGAGTCCCTTAACATCTAAGACAGTGATTCTTAACCAGGGTACCTTGAAGGAATAGCTTTTGTGAATTGGGATTTAAAGGACATACTGCTTGTACCATAGTGTACAAAGGTAATTGAATAGAAGGCAGCTCCATCCATTTTGTCATTTGGAAAGCTTCATTTCTCCAATATCCTACAAAAAACTTTGACAAAGATCTCTGATACCAGTGTCAGCATATGGCAGCAATTCATGAGCCTTTTTGTTTTCTCATACAATTTTTCTTAGAGCATGAAAGATTTAAGGACACATTTTATTAATATCCTTCATTTGTTTTTCCATGCAAACTTTAGTTGATATGCTTGTGGAAAAAATAATTAACAGTATGTAACATCCTCCCCAAACAGCAAAACTATCTATGTCACTTAGTGAAACAAACAAACAAAACATGGATCTCATTTAGAGAGAGGCTATATTTTTAAAGTGAACAAGGGAGTTATAGGTTGAAATGTCCTAACTAGTATGTGTGTACATTAACAACTGTAGCTACATCACTTGTAATAGCTGTTTCTATTGAACAAGAAATAAAATGTTCCTCAAACTTATGTTTCTTTTTCCGTGGGGATTTTAGTGCATGTGAGTATGTCCTGTGAGGACACAATGGAGAACAGATGCCTCTTCCTCCATACTGCTGTGCAGAAGGAGCCTACAACTGAAGGCTACTACTAGTCATGTCCACATTCATAGTATCATAGTATCATAGTACCTAGGGTCAGAAGGGGCCTAGAGCAGGCCATCTAGTCTGACCCCCCGCCAATGGCAGGAAACGAGTGCCAGG
>JAGPOW010000261.1:40082088-40096663 GCA_030014935.1 Caiman crocodilus | reverse complement strand
TACCTGCAGTTGGTCCTGGATGGAAGGAATAGTAAAGAAGCCAGAGGCTGGCCTGGCCTGCAATGCAGGCAAGAAAGCCAGTCAGTGAAAATGGAAATGAAGGTGTCAGGGGGTGAGGGACAGGCTGGGGCGTGGGGTAGAGGGGAAAGGGAGATGTAGCCGCACAGGTAAAGGTGCAGAGGTACCTGGGGTGTCAGATGTCCAGCCGGTCGTAGTGTGCCAGAACTCCACTGTCTATATTGAGTCCATGAGTTTTGTACCTACTACCTAGGAGGCTGATGAAGTACAATTCATAAGCCTAGCTCTGAAAAGAGGTTTGTACATTTAAACAAGCACCTAACCTCATCACCAGAACTGAAGCCAACTTCCTACAGCTCAAAACAAAACCCACCAACTATCTCCAGTACCCCACAAACTGCACACCAGTATCTATCAAAGACAACAAAACCCAACTACCTGTGGGGACACATTCCTCACCAAAAAAACACTCTGCAACCAGTCTCTCAGGCCTGATCCTGAGAGGGAAGAAATTATAATGCAAACCACTTTTCAGAGCTGGGCCTATGAACTACACTTCATCAGCCTCCTAAGTAGTAGGCATCCTGGGCAGCTAAGCTGAGCTCGCCGGGAGCCTCACAACTGCCCTGCAACCAGAAAGTGTTAGGCCTGTTAAAAACGTGACGTATCTGGGCATTCCCCAGCCAGGACTTTGTGCGTACATGCGTGAGCTGGAGCTTATGATGCCTCCTACTCACCTTTCACTAGGGGATTGTTGGTCCTGGCATTTACAGGGCTGCCATGCTGCAAGCAGTCCCACCAGGCCTCCTACCCTGGCAGGGTGCAGTTTTAGTGGTCATGCCCAGGACCTGGGGCCTCCTCCTTCCCCATAGCCCTAATCTCATGCCTCCAAGTTTGTCCTGGCAGGGGAACAAGATCAGCAGGGACATGTTCTTCCCCTGCTGGCTGGTGATGCAGTCAGTGCCCCCTCCAGCTGAGAGTGGGGCATTACTTGGCTTTTCAAAACCTCCAGAAAGGAAATTGGTGCAGACCAAGTGAGGAAGGTGGCACTCAGTCCATCTGCAGGTGGAGCTTGGGGAACCCCAGCAGCAAGAGGTTCACTTTTTGGAACACCAGCTGCTCCACCAAAGCAGGATCCAAGCAGGGGCACCGGTGTGAATACGCCTCCTCTGTGCATGAGAGCTGTGCATGTATGGGCAAGGCATACATACGTTTAGAGCCATTTCAAAAAAGAAACAAACCAAAACCGCAGCTGCTGTTACATTCTAACAGTTACCTATGGACAAGCTGGGAATGCTACAAATGTAGAAAACCGCCTCAGCATTAGCACTGCTTCATCCAGGGGTCAAGTTGGAACAATTTTGCTACATTTATGCCACTCCTGGTTTGTCCACATAATTTGAATGTACCAGCTGCTCCCCTTTTGAAATGTCCCTAAATGTATGCACCATGTTTACTCAGCTCTAAGATGAGGTTTCCCCCCGCCCTTAGCATGGAGGAGGGAAGCCTCTGGTCTTAGATTTGCATACAAATTGCAGTGCAGGGGGTAAGTGGCTGCTGAAACACTAATGCTGGGTTGGGACTAGAGTCAGATCCACAACAGCCTGCTCTCCCCCCCACTTCTACTTGCCCTCTTCAGATTTGCACCCCCCTGCCACTCCTCCACTCCCCACCCCCACCCCTTAATGGTTCATGCTGAGGCTGGGTTCCCTCCTGGGCACAGAGCATATGGGAACTTTATCCCCTGCCTGGCCAATCATCAGTGCTGACACTGCTGCTCATCCAGGTCTGCTCTTCTGTGCTGCGCTCCAGGACAAAACAGAGTCTGAGCAGCATCCGACAGTAAGGTGGAGGAGGAGAAGAGGCAGAGGTGGCAAGGAGCTGGGGGAGGGGCAGAGGCTGTGGGGAGCTGGAGGTGGAGGCGTGCCAGTGGCAGGGGACAGGAAGGCTACAGGGGGAAGAAGTGAGGAGGCAGAGGACAAGGAGGCCACCTGACCCCACACAACCACTATTTTCCTTCCTGTAGCAGTGGGAGGGAGACAAATTTAAGATAAACCTCTGACAACTACAGTCTATACCTGGAATATTGTAACAAGTTTATAAATTTTCCATTTATAGAATCTAATTAGTGAGGCGTCATCTACAATTCAGGGTCGACTTAAATACAGTAATGGGTCCAAGTTAATATGGCATGTCCCAGGATTGCCAACTATTTGTAAATTTATGGACAACCCTTAAAAATAGGATAAAAATTGTTTGTCGTAAAGTCCTTTAAAAAACTGGAGTTGTTCTGTAAAAACTAAGAAACAAGGAGCTTGGTGGAATGGAGCGCAGCAGTGCCCACAAGTGTCTGAGCTGGAGCTCAGCACCCTGCAGGGAGCTTCTGTCAGGGCTTTGTAGCTCACAGGAGTCTGCAGAGCTTCCTGCCCGCTTCCCAGACTTGTGCTGCTGTTGTGTCCTTTTGGCCATCCCCTGCCTCTAACACAGGGCCGGGCAATTATTTTGGGCGAAGGGCCACTTACTGAATTTTGGCTAGCCATTGAGGGCTGCCAAATAAATATTAATTTTCTAAATTTTTAGGGGCCCTGTGGGCCAGATAGAATGGCCTGGCGGGCCACATCTGGCCCCTGGGTCGCATTTTGCCCACCCCTGCTCTAACAGCTGCTCACCTCCAAGGTAGAGGGAGGGAGGTGGTGTGACTGGGATGCAGCTGTAGGCTAGGACTGGGAGAAGCAGTCGGTGGGGGTCCATGTTGTGGGGAGAAGAGCCAGCAGGGATAAGACTGGGAGGTGGGCTTGGGTGGGGGCAGCACTGTGTGGGATGCAGTCAGGGATGTCACTGTCTGCATCAGTAGGGGACTCCTGGATGGGGGCTGGGGGGGAGCAGCATAGTGTAAAACCATTGCTGCAGTCAAGTAGGGTTGCCAACCCAAGAACATTTTTTTTATGTACAATCTGCTAACTTTATACTGACAACTAAAAGCTTTTCCTATGGTTGATGTCAAACCCCTAAGTTTGAACCCTGCCCTTGTCACTGCCATCCAGAGGCTGGCAGAAGGGTTATATTTACATGTCAAACATATGTTAGTACAAACAGACATCAGTAAAAAAAAGTCTGATCCCAGGAACTTTCACCTGGATCCTGAAACTCGAAGGAACAATTCCCAAGAACAGCTCAGTAAGGGTCCAGGGACAATACTTTGTGATCTGCTGATGTATCAGCTGGAACCTGATAAATTTCAAGTAGAAGTCAAGGATGGTGTCCAAGTAGTGAGAAAATATGGATATTCTGTTACTTTATGCTCTTATTGCTGTAGACTTTTTGTGCCCTGACAAAGTTAGCTCAATCCTAACACTAGATCCTCAGAGAAAAGAAGTGGATTATGTCAGCAAGCAGCATTAGAATCATTCAGAACTACAGACATATTTAGTTGCATGTGAAAAATCATGGAAACATTTCTGAACAAGTTTCACAGTTGTCCAAGACAAGACAAGATAACAGTATTTAGAATTGAATAGAAGAAAAGCAAGGATAAGAAACATCAGCTTTGTTCTGTTTCAAGATATGTCTCATGCATGCATCTTTCAGCAAATTCAGAGAAGCACTAAAGAAAAGGTAAATTCTTACATTGATTCATAGATGTGATTTTATATATAATGGATGGACCAGCTGGCATCTCTTACTCTGCACATCACTCTCACATGGATGTATTTTAAATAAAAATGGGGTGAAAAATTAAGATATAAATTGTCTTTACACTTGCATACTTTTGCTAGTCAAAAAATATTCTTTATGTGAAAAAAACCTTATGTTTATAATTCATGCACTCTTAACATGAATGTGAGGTGATATTTTGGCTTATTCAGGTAACAGTGACCACATTGCGCATGTGTTACACTTAATGTCATTAAAATACTCACATTTTGTGACTGATTTTTCCAGTGCAGAGTAAAAAGTTGTGGTTGGCAAACAAAATATGCGTAAGTCTGAAAATTTGGGGAATCTGTTTCTGCAGTTTCTGAATTTTGTTTTTTATCAGGACTGTTTATGGGTATCTGTCAGATGTCAGACTGCATTTTGTGGTGTTAGAGGCTTGCTTGTCATAGTTGTCTTTTTACTTCTGTGTTGGACAAGAATTCAGTGGGTAGTGGGACACGACTAACAGTAATATTTTGTAAACTTAAGCAATCTCCTGTTCAAGTGGAACCACACTCAGTAATAATTGACTCCTACTCAGAAGAACTGGTTTATTATAGAAGAGACTGCCTTATAATGAAAGTCACTTGTAGGAGTCACTTGGGGCTGATAAGGTGGTTATGCAACAAGAAAGACTGAGCAGGAGATAAGCATTTTCGTTAGCTATTTTCACCAGCTACAGCAGGGAGAACCCTGACATGACTGGATAAATTCTGCCTATCTGAACACAAGCAGACCTCCAAGGAATCCCATGAAAAGAGAGAGCTAGCTCAGGGGTGGGGAGAGGAAGATTGGAGGGGGGTTGCATTCTGGATAAGTGTTGTTTTCTAAATAAGCTGCACTCTTGTGCCTCATTTCTTATGCAAAGAATAAATGAGCTGGAATTCATTTGCTAAGGCTGTGTCTGTTAGCTTTCACTATGACATGTCTCTGCAGAGGTAAAATGTAAGCCAGAAAGCTCACACTTTTGCTGGGATTCTGGGAAATGTGCAAAAGCTGCTGGAAAAGCTTAAGGCTAGGGACAGACATTCAAAAAGCCAGAGCCTGAATTGATTCAATCTTTTCAGGTTAGTCTAACCTGGATAGGCTAAATCACTTTGTAACTGGACAGACATGCCTGCAGTGGCTCAGGCTAGAAGCCGGAGGGGAGGGGGACAGCCCTCCCTTCCTTCCTTCCTTTCCAAAGTGCTGAGCTGAGGGGGACATGGCCAGGCCCCAGCAGGATTATGGAGGGGTTCCCCTCCCCCTTTGATAACAGAGCATTTATCAGCTCTGTTTTCAGCATTTATCACCCCATCAGAAAACAAACAGCCTCTCTCATTAGTTCAAGTGCTTCTTAAACAAAGGAGTGGAGGGACATTACCAGCTGAGCTGTTTATTACCTCCAAAAAGCCCTAACCTGACACAGCTGTCTGCCACAGCACAGACAGTAGCCAGCATGTGGTCTGCTAACTAATGCTGAGGTGTCTGTGTAAGGTAGCAGGGTTGGGGGATCCCTGTTTAGCAGGGAGTGGTGAGGGGAGAGCAGGAAGAAGCCAGGCAGCTACTCTGTGCCTGCAAGTCTCTGCCAGAGCTGCAGCCAGGGAGCAGAGGGGAGGGGCCAGCCTTGCTGTGGATCAGAAAGCCCCACCAATCCCAGAGAGCATGCCAGGATGCTGAGGGGTTTAATTTAAACCAGCAAGGAGTCTGGGACAGACATTGCATAAATTGGTTAGACCCAAATCAGTTAAGTCTGATACTACATTCAGCCAGGTTTATCTTAAACCAGTTTCATCCATTTTCAAACTGGTTTATACGCACTAAACATCTGTTCTGTTACAGGTTTAAACCCATTTCTGATCACTTAAACCGGATTATGTGTAATGTCTGTCTCTAGTCTAAGACAACAGGCGCTAGTTTCAGGGCTTAAACATTTAGGTTATGGATGGAAGTTATTCATAAATGAGTATAAATGATTGGAAACTGATTCAAATCTGTAACACAACAGAATTTTAGTGCACATAAACTGCTTTAAAATGACCGAAACTGGTTTAAGATAAACCTGGATGGATGTAATATCAGACCTAACTGATTTAGATTAAATCAATGTATTGAACTTCTGTCCTAGATCCCTTCCATATTCAAATTAATTTGTAGTCCCCCAGCATCCCAGGATGTTTTACACCTCCCCCACAACCTCCCCTCCATGCCCTTACAGGGTAATTGGGATAGTCTTGGCCCAAACTGTCTGCCCCAGCTGAGCAGGGAGGCATGCTTTAGTACTACCTGGCTTCTGGCCTAGGCCACTGCATTTGGCTGCATTTCTGGAACCAAAAGCAAATGTCTGTTCATTTGCTTATCGGTTCAATCTATGCAGCTTAAACTAACCTGCAAAGGTTGAATTGATTGAGTCTTGGGCTTTTTGACTGTCTTTACTCAGCCTTAATCTGTATGGTCATTCTGGTAATAGGAGTGTCAAACATTAAATCAGTACCTGGAGAATATGCCTAGTAGCTTCAAACCGGAGCTGATGCCTAAACTGTGCCCAACCTCAGCAAACTAAAGGTAGGCAAGATTCAGCATTGGTTCTCCACACACCAGTCTCCATATGCCCAGCCAGGGGCATAGTTATAGAGAGGAATGGATGGGCAATTGTCCCAGGCCACCATTTACTTGTGGACCACTGAACCCTTCTCCTTATAGGGTGCAGCCCCTTCACCGGGGTGCCCCTGCACAGGGCCTCCAAATTATACGACTCAAGGTTTTGACCCACTTCTATGAAGATGTATCTACACCTAGCCAGGGGAACATGACCAGACCGGTGACAAAGGGCTTGTCCATTTGGATGAGATTTAATGCTGATGTCTACCAATGTTGTGCTTTTCATCTGCAAGTATGTCTCAACATTGGAATACATCTGGCATTTTTAAGTTTTAATGTCAAATTAACTTGCCTGAAGATGAAGCCAGACTCTTGTGGTAACTAGGCAACGATTCCAAAACAGTGGTTAACAAGAGATTCAGATGTGTGAAATCATGTGCAGACGGCTCAGGCTAGTAACAACCCTACTTTATCACTCTGGCTCTGTTTTGAACAAGGTCATTAGTGCACATGCACCTGAGGGATTGTGTGACCATCTTTGGACTGGACTCAGTGTGCTGCTTACTGCAGGTTTTTCTTATAATTTCCCGTAAGATCCCTTTCATGACAAGGCATATTTTAAAGGCTGAGCCTTAACATATAACAGGCCACAGCCCCCATGACCACAAAGGAAGAATCAGGAGACAGTTCATGGTAGTGCAACCATTACCTTGCATTTACCTCCTCCCACACTCACTCGTCCACCAAACCTTGCAGCAACCACTTCAGGATACTCCTCAGCAAGAAGAGCCCCAGAATTGCCTGTTAACAATTAATGATCCTGAAAACTAGCTATTACCCTAGCAGTCAGTAGGACCAGAAGTCAGCAGCCTGCTGCACAACACTGATGACATGAAAGAAAGCACAGCAGGCATTGTGGACTTCAAATTTTGGCCTCCTACCTTGTACTTCAGACTATACATACATAGCTTCCTAGAGTCTCAGTCCTGCTAACCTAGTTGGCACTAAATCCTACTCACCATCCTTCACTCTTTCTCTATCTTCTTGTCTTCCTCTTCCAACTAAATACCTCACCCATAAAGGCAGATAAATATATTTCATAAGTTATGAAACTGGGGGGTAATGAGCTACTGTGAGTTCAGTCTAAATGGGGAGAAAAGCCTACATCACTAAAATCTAATAAATGTAGAAATTTCTAGCTATGTTGCTTCCTTAATAGCACTCTTATAAGTTTTTCAGTCCAAATGACATATATCATGAAAGATCAGTGCTATACACTAGACATTTTTTATAGTATTAACATCATAGTAACATGGTGTTGTAAGTGGGAATAACCTTGATTTAAAGTTTCAGGGGAGGTGCATGAACAGGATGGATAGAGCTGGGTTGAAATTTTCCAACAAAATGCTTTCATCAGAACCTGCTGATTCATTCAAACTTAAATGTCTATGGACACCTATATACATGCAGCAAGGCTGCTCCAAAATGCTGTAATTTACATTACATCAGAGCAGACTTGATTAATCAAGTGTGCGGGAGCATGGTAATTACTGTGCTCCAACAGACTCCAGCATCATGTGTATCAGCATCCCTGTACTGAAAAATGGTGGTGGGTGTGCTTTAACAGCACAGCTCAAGAACGTCTGCTGCCATTTTTCAGCATGGGAATGATGATACACATGATGCTCTTGGCACTTTAATTAGATTGGCTCTTAATTTTCCAGCCCCACCCCAGCCCTCCATACACACCCTCCTGGAGCACATCATAGATGCCCTATGTTTGGTGAGGGTTTTCGGGGAGGTGGGGAGACGTGCCATTTTTTGACCGTAAGTTTTCATTGGGAAAGGTTCCTCTGGTTAAAAAAAGAAAGAGCATTTTGGATGGAGGATGGGGAAAGGAAAGACAGAGAAGAAGAACATATCCAAAAATAGCCAATAGTCCAGCAGTTGGAATACTTGTCAACTGGGATGTAGGATCCTTAGGCTCCATCCCAGCTCTGGAACCTCATTCCCATATTCCAGGTGAATGTCCTCATGAGGAATTTATTGGCTATTGGGGTAGAGCATTCTCAGTCTTTCCCGCTGGAGCTTCACTAGTTTGTAAAACTATTTCATAATCATAGGCCTTTGGGCTCAGGCTGGAGTTGTACACATCCCCTGTGAATGCCCTAGTGACCAGTCTATACAAGTGGCCTTCCTTTTCCAGCCCAATGAATATTAAAGTGGAACAACTTCAGCATCAGAGACCAAGAGATACCAATTCCAGACATTCCTGGAATTAGGGCCCTCCCCTGGGGTGTAAGAAAATAAAATAAGAGATTTGAAACTAGATCTCCTACAGCTCAATTAGTGTCATAAACCGCTAGTTATAGAATCAGTCTCTGCTCCCCTACCTGCTGCAACCTGTTTTCCATTATTTCTCAAAATCGAAGTAAGATTATGCTTTTTTTCTCCTCCTACATATTTAAGATAACAGTCTTTTCCCATCCTGCTTCCATCTTTGCTTTTTTCTTTCTTTATTTTCCAGTTTAAACATTCTCTGTCCTTCTGGTCCTCTTTGTTCTCCTTTCTCTTCACCCACATTCTTCTGATATCCTGCACACTCCTCACATACCCTGTCTCTATCCCAGAGCCCTCCCACCTCTTTTTTTCACGTTCAGTATTGCTCCTGCTATTCCATAGGAGATTGTAGGAGGAATTTGGCCCCATGCTGCCCCCATGCTGTCCTGGTCACCTACCTGTCTTGCAAAGGAGCAGGTAAGAATTGCACAAGCCACCATGTCTCTGTGCTGCCCACTACATCACCTGGCATATGGGCACATAATGGAAGTGAAGGAAAAGGCAGGAAGATATGAGGTCATAACATCTCCCTACAGCTTTTCTAACTTGTGGCTTTGGGGGCTGCTATATTGTAAGGTAATAAGCCCCTTCAGCTTTCATTAATTATTTAGGATGTGGCTGTAATACTACAGTCTGGGATAGGCATAGCTGGGCAGCTCCACTCCCTGGAGAGCCAGGATGTCTGGGGCACCATGGGCTGCTATGACATCCATCACAGAGCAGCACAACCAGCTGTGGTTGTGGCTAGTTTTGCACCCCCCATCCCCCAGCAGCCTGAGACTGCTGCCCTGAGAAGTTTGGAGGCCTGGTACACCCTACCCTGAATCTTCTGTGATCATTGTTGTCATCACGCTGTTTTGGAAACAGAAAATAGAGGGCTTCTATTTGAGTTCAATTCATTAATTTATTTACACATATTACTTAAAATTATAATTTCACTCATTATATTTTAATGCCTATTAAAGACAAAAATTCTCATAATCTGAGAGCCGGTGAGCTCATGTGCCCAGTACAACCATACCCCCATTCTCCCTCTTTCATAGGCCCTGTTCAGAGCAACCAAGAATTGGCTGCATGCTCTCTGAGGACAGTTGAGACAGCTGATGTTTTTTAACAGGTTGTGGGTAAGAAATGTTTCCATCTTCATAGCATAGTTATATGTGAGTCAATCTTCTTCTAAACTGCTGTTAGCTCCCTCATCCATGCCTGTAGCTTTAGTGAATGGCCTGCTGAAAACATTTTGTGACGTTCACAGCTATTAAATAAGTTGCCTCTAGCTGGTTATGACTGTAGCTGTTT
The DNA here is from genome assembly GCA_030014935.1 of Caiman crocodilus. Lineage (NCBI taxonomy): Eukaryota > Metazoa > Chordata > Crocodylia > Alligatoridae > Caiman > Caiman crocodilus. Next base: position 40,086,730 of record JAGPOW010000261.1, on the reverse strand, counting down.
GCGTCACTCCATCTGACCAAAACCCAAAGGGGTCTGTCCCTCTCATTATTTGCCAAAGCTGACGCAGCTTGTGATGCAAATAAAATATTGAACAGAATTAGATTAACCTTACTTCTGCACCTTGCTCACTGAACTGTTTTCCCACTGTAGCAATGATAAGTCACTGTCCTACAGTATGCTATATACACTGCATGTAATCAGGTACTTGTGTTACTGTTTATAGTCATATCAGGTCTTCTGGATTTTTTTTTGCAGTTGCCACATGCAGGCAATATGGCAGTTGCCTACATTTGACAGGCATCTGCCATGTTTGTCCCGTCTTTGCCACATATAGGCCAGTACAGAAGCTCATTATGAATATAAAGGTAATCTGGACAGCTGTCACAAAAGTCTAAATTACCACAACTCATAGGTATATCATTTAGAATTACTGCTGCTTTTGTCTAGCACTAGAGTTCATTTATGGACACAATTCACAAGGGAGCTATAAATCTTAGACTTGTTTTTCTCTTGTGCTTTCTGAGTGCTGCCTAGTTATTCCCTTTTATAGGGTTGCCTTGTCTTGAGCCCCTGGGCTCTCTTTTGTTCTTCCCTCCTCCCACTTCCCCCACTGACCCACTTTTGGGGGTCGGTAGTACCCAGACATTCTCCACATTAATTGTAAAAACATTACACTAGCTGCTCTGACTGAACATAACCAAAAGCAAACATGAAACTTGATATACAAAGCTTTTGAAATTGTATTAATCTCCTCCTGCATGTTATAGTTTATGGCCTGTCTTATAAATCCTGGTCTAAGTTTAAAAACCTATCTGAATATAAATCAAATAATTGGTGAGTACCTTATCACTGATGCTTCATAAATGATATACAACAATGAATTTCATTTCTGATGCTGTTTGCTTATGAAACTCACTACAAAATCCTATAATATCTCTCTCTCGCTCTCTCTCTCTATATATATACTGATAGTAGCCATGCTAGCAATCTCTACTGACAGTAAGTCGTCTTGATCTGGTACATTTTAACATGATATTAATATCTGCTCTTCTTTTTTCATTTTATATCTGAGATTAAAAGTGTATATCTGAAATCATAATCCTGCAACCCTTGTGCATGTATTTACAGTTAAGCACATGAATAATCCCATTGAACCCATGTGTTTAAATGTTTGCAGAACTGGGCCTTGGCTTTTAAAGTCAGCCTGCAAGACCTCAGCCCTAAGTCATATTTAAACCCTGTTGTACAATCAGAAATTACATTATTATTTTTATTATTTAATTACTGTGAGTGCTTACAGCTCATTGGTGTAACAACTCCTAGCAGGGGCTATTGGCAGAGTTGAGACCCAGGACCTTAGACCTTCAGCTCTTTGTGCTTGTAGCAGTAGAAGACAGTTATCTCATAGTCTGCTGTAAGGAGATATGACTCATGGTGTGTTGGTATGAATTACAGTGGATGATCAAATGCAAGAAAGAAGGCAGTGTCCTTGCTCCATGGATTCACAACCTGTTCTTTTCTTGTGCTCTTAAAAATAGCTTTTCTTTGTACAAATTAATGATATTTTTGTATAAATTATTATTATTTCTTTTGTTCAAGAAAGTTTATGAATTTACATGCATTGATGGATTTTCTTCTTGGTGAAACTAATATAAACTCTTTTTATAAAATAGCCAGCATCACCTCTGCCCTTCGGACTTGCCTCACAGATATGGACTTAAGCGCCAGTTAGAACCAGAGCAGTGACACCTCATAGAAGACTGGATTTCCTGTACCTTTGACTGAACATCTCAATGGACTTCAGTTCAGAAACATCTTCTCTTTCCTTAGAGGCCAAGTAACTAGAACAGGTGACAGTAGATCATGCCAAGGACCATATAAAACCAACACATCCTTTAAATCCCTTTAAAAATGAAAAATAAAACTATAAAATAGACCTAAATCTCAGGCTACCCCCATCCTTACCTGGGTATTGCCTGAACCTTTCATGCTGAAGCAGAGGAAGAGTTGGATGATGCTATAGTCTCATTTTTAGGAATTACAGATTATGCTAGTTCTTTCAGTGTTCTTTTCTTTCAGAGATAACCAGGTGTCACGCCCCAAGGTCATCATGCCCTTTGTACTGACAGTCTAGCCCTGATGTCCTTTTTTTTTTTCTGACAATGGAACTTGCACAAGTAACAGGACTATGTCAGAGCCTCAGCCCTGTGGCATTATGTCCATTTTTATCTTCTATTAAATGGAGCTCTGCTTTTTTTTTTTTGCTTTTTTTTGTAGACAGGATGTTTCCATCTCATGTACCATAACACTGTCTTCTCTTTCCTGACCTAGGTGTCACTTTTTCTTTGCCTTGTTCAGGATACAGTTTAAATAATGAGTTAGTATCCCTGCCTCACCAAGGAATTGTTTGTTTCCCATCAGTGTGTCAGATAACAAAATTATTCTCTTTCAATCCTGTGACAGGGAAGTTAGAAGCACAGTGTAAGAGCAATGTTTTCCTTGATGTTTTTGTGGTTCCTACTAACTCCTCCCTGATACAAGAGTAATTTTTCCCCTACTTTTCTGAAGTGTTGTTTGTTTGTTTTTAAAATGGCTGAACCAAAAAATGGCAGAAACATATTGCAACTTGTAGCAGCCCCACTCTTGTTTCTGGTTAGGCAGTTGCCCATGTTGCCCCACCTGGTCTTCTCCGACACACGTATTGTTGGGGCAAATGGAATTTTCTCACATTCCTAGACTCCATGGTAAAAATCAGTTCTAATCACTCAATATTTTATAAGGCCATCTCCCATAGGCAGAGTCATAGTCCATCACCACAAATCTCTCCATTTCTTCTTATATTTGAAAAAGAAAACATCATATGACACACCAAGAAGAGAAACAAGAAAACTTCCACAAACAAGAGACCAACTTTCACTGTTGGCCTTTGTGCAATTATTGGCTACTGTGCAAGGTGGGAGCAAACTGGCTCAAATTCTGCTTTGGAAGCCTTTAACATCTGCCCTTCACAAATATTAAATGACTATGGGGGATGCACAGCAGTGGGAACAGGATGTACTTGGCTCTCCTGGCATGTAGATACGTGTGCTGTAGCTCTACGGACCATTTAAAATAACCGTGTTCTAATAAAAATGAATGCACTTAAAGTGAATGCACGCATGTTGTTTGAATTACAAAAACTAAGGCTTGTTACCATATTTGCCTTTTACTTTAGGGTGTGCTCATTTATTAGGGGTATGTTTCTGGGGTCTCTGTAGTTCTATCAATGTGCTGCTTGTGTTACTTGTGTTTCTATATGCAGCTGTATCTTTCCCTTGTGCAAGTCCTTACCCACAATTGACCTATCTTGCAGGACTCAGGTTCAATGGGGCTGGGTTCCTCCAACCACTGAATCAGTCAAACACACAAATTAACAGGGGACACCTGAGCTGGACTGGGTTATTCAGCACTGGTAGGATAGCACTCTCATATGCATTGAACTCAGCTCATCAAGGCAACAATAAAATATAGTCAGACACAAGCGTATGGGTTAACAGAGCACATGTGAGACAGGCTGGGTTATTCAACAGTGACAGGCTGACACCCTCATATGCCTTGAACTCAGTTCATCCCTTATTTCAGCAGAACAATAATAAATGCAGTTAGACACACATACACGTATGCTAACAGAGTACATATGAGCAGGCTGGGTCTGATCAGCACTTGCAGCTGATACCCTCATGTACCTCAAAACTCAGCACACCTCAATATCTTGTCACAATGGTCCTAGTAGTAACTCCCTTGATAAGCAGACCCCACTGTAGTTTTGGTTACAGGGATCTTTGTGTTAGGTAAAAGAAGCATTGCTGCAGAGCGAACGGGGAGGTCCAGGGGAAGGAGGAGTAAGTGAGGTTCAGAGAGAGAGTATAGCAACCAGCTTGACTACAAAAGTTATGTATTGCCAAGTATATGAACTTAAGATGATACCAGTAGTAATAGCCATGCAAGATAGACTAATAAAACAGTTACAATATTACATAGTTTCAGTTAGGTATTTGGGGAAGTCTAGCTCAAGTCTGATCAGCAGAAGTCAGGTTTAGAAAGCTGTGCCTGGAGTAAGAGAACAAAAGTCAGGTTCCTAGAGTCAGAGAGAGCGAGAGAGAGTTGGGGTCCCACCGCTCAGCGAACCTTGAACCAGTCGAGGTTCCCATGCGTTTGTTGGGGCTTGCAGACAGGCAGAGCCCTCAGCACGATTGGTGAAGGGGTTCCAGGCAGAAAAGGAGTGGAACGGGTGCAGCTTTTGGATCCAAGCCCCAGGACAGAAACTTGAATTTGGGTAGGGGTTTTTTGTAGAGCACTAACAATGGCTGAAGGGAGAACACTAGGTTTGTTTATGGGTAAACAATGGCTCATATGCTGGATAGCAGGAACTGATCACTCCTGGCTGTGGATGGCATAACTCTGAGGGAGCTCACAATACAGACAGGCAGATTCAGTGTTTCGGGTACCAATAAAGGAGTCATTACTAAAACTGGTCTAATAAATGCTGAGTTGGGTGTGTGTAGATTGTGACAGCCAGAACCAGAGGGTTTAATAAGCAATGATGTGTGCTTCTTGGAGGCATTTGGTATTCTGCCTAAATAGATAATATTAGTTAATATTA
>JAGPOW010000261.1:40024185-40047980 GCA_030014935.1 Caiman crocodilus | reverse complement strand
ACACATGCCACCCCTGTCTTGTTCTGCCCCCCCCCCCCCCCCCAAGTTTTTCTGGTGTAAAGTTGGTCTGTTTCTGCTGTAATGAAGACCCCCTAAAGAAACAGTAAGTAAAAGATACTATAAGGAGACGGAGAAGATGTCTATACAGAAAGAAGTAAATGAAACCGTAACAAAAAATATATATATAAAAACATATGAGTACATACCTAGATCCTGTCTGGGAACAGTTTCAGAATCCTGATAAAAGGGGTGTTTTCTGCCCTTCTCAGGGTTTTATCCTGATGACTTCTATTTTTAATATGTATGAGGCTTCTCTCAGGGATTGGTAGGTCATCGTCAAGGACTGCCCAGGTTATTGCATACTGGTCTTTAATTCACCCTGTAGACACTCCTTGAGGTGGAGGACGGCCCTGGTTTTTGCATCCTGCTCCTTGATTTGTTCCTGTGGGCCCATTGTGATGGATCCAACACCTATTCAATTCCGTGTGGGACACACCCTGCCAGTCCCCATTGTAAGTTTCTTAGATGTGAAAGCAGCAGGTGATAAAATCAAAACTCTTGAATTTGGGGGCACACCCAGCCAGCCTTTTTATATTTTATGTTTTATATTTTAGAACTCGAGTGCACTACATAATAAACCTGAATTATGACAAGTGTTGTCCCTAACTGAAGCCAAGGCCATACACAAAAATCTGTAGCTCAGGTGTGGTGGCACTTGACTCCAATAATTTTTTCTCTCAGGGAAGCAAGCTAAATATCAAGTGAGTAGGACTGGGCACTTTTATGTTGGATATATTATGGATGTCTGCACTTGGATATGTGCTCCAACATGTTCTGATTAGATTAATCGAATCTGCTGGAACATTCTAATCCAAACGCTCCAGTGTGCTGCAATGTCTCGTTGTTGAATGAGCTTTAGTTAAAGCATCTCCACCACCATTTTGAAATGTGGGACACTGAATACACAAGAAGATGCAGGTGTTTTAATTAGAGTGGCTGCCGTGATAAATAAGTGGTGTTAAATAGTGACTAAATGCCAGCAAACCGTGCTCACTGGAAGGGGAAACAGCAGGTACAGCCCAATCAGCCGTGCAAAGCATGCACGCAGCAAAATCCCCAGCTCATGCAGCTTGAAAAGCATGCGAACGTAAGACCTGAGCTGATTGGCCATTGGGGTAGTATAAAAGCAGAGCCTGGGAAAAGGAAAGACGGGACCACACATAGCATCAGGAGGCTTGATCACCCTCACCAATGTCCTGCGTCCATGGCTTCCTTTTCCCCCCGGACGCTCCCATCGGATGGTCTGCAGCGGATAAGCAATAAAGAGCTCTTGAGTTCCCTCTGGTTGGGGTTTTCGGTTGAGGTGTTTACTAGGGAGTTTAAAGGGAACTGCCGGCACGGAGTGTGGTACGAGGCGTTGGAGTGCCTTGCAGTGGAGTTTGGAGAAGTGTGTCTACGGTGTGTTCAAGTTGTAAGTAAAGCATTTGTTTCTTACATCGGCTTCAGATTTCTTATTCAGGAGGGTAAAAGAGAAATAGGGCAAAACATTCCTGAACCTTTTCATCCCCGGCCTGTTCGATTTAAGGGTTAATCCCCCCCCACAAATTCCTCCTCACAGCTCCCAAGAGGTGCCCTCTGTAAGATGCCCCACCCTGAAACGTGTACTGTGTGCCCAATGTATCCACAGTACTTCTCAATTAGCTGTCCGCTGTCCTTGAGAACCACAACTCCTCCAGTGCACCCCAGAGAGGAGCAGATAATTTATAGGATGGATCAGCATATTGAAACTTAAGGAGTCATGGGATCTGATTCCTGAAGACTTAGTGCCACACATGAATAACTACCAACTAGTGTAAACACATCAGTCAGATGATTTGCGGTACAGCTGCTGTTGCTAAAGGTAGGCTAACGTAAGAAAAGTAATTCAAGTATAGCTAATTTAACTAACTGCAAGGAAAACATTAGAGTACAAGCATTTAGGACAGGGCTTTTTCTTCCTCTGGGTTGGGAATTGTAGGGGCTAATACTATGTAAATTTAATACATTTGTGCTGCTTTCCTTGCAGTGATAACCTTCATTTTTTGTCTTACTCCTTTCCCGTTAAGTGTTTTATATTAGTCTCCGATGCATTATTTTCACTGCCTTTTATCCATGAAAATATTTCACTCACTCTAGATTCAAATAGAGTGGCTTGATCTTACCTTGGTAGCCAGTAAATAAATTCAAGGTGGATCAGATGTCATTAGGGTTGATGTCCTTGGGCATGCATAGATGAAATGAGGGCCCTAAATTGAAGCAGTGGGTTTTTAAAAACACCGCTTCAATTTAGAGCCAATTAAGCCCGTGTCGTACACACACCCAACTTCCCTGCTTCTCCCATGGTGGGGAGGGGAGGGGCAGCTGCCAGCGGGTGGAGCAGTTCCTGGGCTGCGGGGGACTGGTGCTTCCCTCAGTGGCAGCAGCACCCCTGCTGTGGGGCACAGCAGCCATGAAGGAAAGCACCGGGCCCCCACGCAGCTCAGGCGGGCTCTGGGGGGTGGAAAAAAAATCAGGCTTGCCAATTTTTTTTCCCCTCTCTTGGGCAGATCCTGCCTTTCTGGACTGCTACCACACTGCCTGCAGGGTTTCCAGCAGACCCCCTTTGCTGCACGGAGCCCGGTGCTTTCCTCCGTAATTGGTAGGGTAGCAAACTAAAACTCCTCAAAGGGAGTTTTAGTCTGCTGCTCCCCAAGTCATTTAAGGTACATTATGACACCAAATTTACTACAGCATATGTAATTAATGCGCAATACACCACCAACACATGCAAAGACTAACACCATTAAAGCAATGCAAAAGTATTTAGCCCACTTTAAAGTGTCATGTACGCATGCCCATCATTTCATCTATACACGGCCCTTGGAAACGCTTGGAATTTGCATCTGAGCAACTGGTCCCAATTTATTGTTGCAAAATTTCTGTTTACGACATCAAGTCCTATTAGCTGCCTTGAAAGAATTAAAATGCACAGTCCATTTTGTTCTATGTTCTTTAGACTTGTATTCTGTGTGTTACATGTTACTATTCCATTTGTTTGATTTATGCCCATTTTCATAATGTCCAGAGAATTTCTAGACACTTCAGAGTAAGTTTTCTAAAGTAATTTCATCTTTGTAGCCACAAGTTTTAAATATGTAAATGTAAATGTATCTAGACAGCTGATATAATTTAAGAGGCCAAATGAAATGGAATGAACCCCTTTCTTGTTTTACAGGCTTTTCTATCAGAGGACCTATTCTACCCTCATGCAGCTTTGGATACATTTATTCCAGAATCTAATGATCTTAAAAACTTTCAAATCATATCTATACTAGATCTGTTATCTTTGCGTTTATTAACAATTTTCTGCAAACTGCAAACAGTAGATGTTTCAGTGGGATTGCTATATTAGAGAAAGTTTTCTTCACTTAATTTGTAGATTATTGTCTTTATTACTTGCTTTATCATTTTTGGTGGCACCAGGGAAAGAACTAGATCAGAATGGGCAAAATCTGGCTGATGGGGCAGATCTGGCCTGGCAAGCCATTCTTTCCAGCCCATGGGGCCCCTGAAAAATTTAGAAAGTTAATATTTATCTGCTTCTAGCTGCCTGTCACAGATGACAGGGGCAGTAGGACCCAGGAGAAGCTGGCAGAATGCAGCAGAAAGGCCATTCTGGCCCCAGTCCTCTCCTACCCCTGCCCCATGCAGCCAGAAGCCATTACCTGCTGCCACTTTCACTGCTTCCCTGCACACCCACCAGCTGCTCCAGCACCATGTGGCCCCCAGCTGCATGATCAGATCGTGGGAGCATGAGATCTGTGCTGGTACCCTGGATCCAAGAGCTGGAGGATGTGTGTGTGTGTGTGTGTGTGTGCACGCGCGCGCGCATTGAGGGATGGGGAGAGAGAGACAGAGAGCAATGATGGAGGCAGAGAATGTGTGTGTGTGTGTGTGTTCATAGGGTGAGTCCCACACACACACCCCACCATACACAAGCACCCACACTCCCTCCCGCTACCATATATGCAGACCCCCACCCCCATCCCCTCATATATCCCAGCCACCTCCCCTCATACCCACCCACTACCACCCACACCAGAAAACTCCTACCCCCTCCCCCACCCTCCCATATACCCACACACCCACAGCCTGCCCCATGCCTCCCACCCACCACAATGTACAAGAGTAAGACTTCCTTTTAAGCTATTGTGCATTCACTTTGATGTACACTACATAAACACATGTAAATCAGGACAAAAATATTTTTTTAAATCAATTAATGAATGTTGTAGATGTTTGAATTTTAGAGTAAAATTTGGTATTTTTCTGGTTCTGAGATGGCAAAACCCCTTGCTGAGAGTATTTCTGGGGGCAAAGGGAGGGACTGCTGGTGACAAAGTTTGGGGGTTAGGAGGTGGGACTTTTGGTCCCAAAATGGCAACCAGGGAATGGAGCACTTGTCACGGGGTGGGGCTACCCATGTGGCCCTTAACAGCCTGCCAAAACTCAAGAAGCATCCCCCCACCTGAAATAATTGCCCGCCCCTGGACTAGATGAACTAGTAGAGGTTCTATTCACACAATCATTTGGACTAAAAAAAACCCATTATTCTCTTCACTACAAATCACATGACAATTCATTAGCCATGTTTCTACTGCACTAACTTGCCTAGAGCACTGTCTTTGGAACTGCACTCTTTGCTATATCCAGTCCCTTTGTGCTATCCTGTGATTCCATTTACTGGGCTGAATATGTGACAGACTTACCTATTTCAGCTATTCTGTATTGTTTGGCAGTTCAAGAACATGCTGTTCAGCTGCAGGTTCAAAGATCTGTTGTTACATGGGGTTTTTTAAATCTTTTTTGGTTTTGGAATATGCAGTGTAACAAGTCAGGAATGTTTTTCTTGGCTTAGGTCATTTGCAGTTAGAATGTGTACAGACTATAACTCATCATTCTGAACATTTTCATGCATTTTTTTTTAACGGCACTGCCAAGTGCTAGTATGTATAGATGCAGCTGGTCAGTGGTGTTGTATGTTACTTTCTATACCAAATTCATAGAGGATGTGATTCTGCTACTTTCTTTAACCCAGTGTCCACTTATATCCTTTCAGCTCCATAAGCATGAGTTCTCTAGTGTAGGCCAACCTGAGAGCCATCAAAGAAGCAGGGACTTCTCCAGGACTGAGACTGTCATGGGCTTCAGAGGCTTGGGATAAAGTTCCTCTGTCCAGAACAAGCAGGTAGCCTAGTGCTCACCAACCAGTGGATCAAAATCCACTGGTAGGTATCTCAGAGCCTCTTGTGTTAGATTTTGGAGTCTCTTGCAATTCCAAGGCTGAGTTAGGAACCTGAGTGTCATGCATGTGCCCCAGCCCAGCCGGTCAGTCTATGGGGGAGGGGAGCGGAGGGGCTAGATTGAGGCCCCCATGGTCAGGGACAGTGCCACAGAGGCAGAAGCAGAGGTAAGAATGGGGCCCCAGCCAGGTGGGACTTACCTACTGGGGCGGCGCACCCCCAAATTAATTTTTTCTCCCTCTGCCTCAATCTTCCCCTCCCCCCTCCCTCCCCACAGACTTACCAGCTGGGCGGGGGAGAGAGGATGGTGGCAGCACACAGTAGATCTTGGGTTGCTTTTAAATTCCAAAAATAATCTTCTACTTAAAAAGGTTGGAGACCACTTGTGTAGCCTATTGGTCAGTTGGTATGACACCTCCTGTCTGCCCAGTTCACCTGGGATATTGGATAGGTATGGGCACTACATGTGAACAGAACAGTTTTAGCTTCAGCTTGGAGAAATAACAAGTTTCTTAAAAAAAAAATCTTCTCAGGCTATCTGCAAATCTGTCAGGCAAGAAGAATGAGAAACACCTGTGCACGCTCATGAAACATGTCAAATTAGCTTTTATTGGCTAGGTTCCTAATCTTGTTTACATTCCCCTTGTGCCACTTCACACACTTGATATGGAAGATCTTATTCCAAAAATGCCTTATAAGCAAACAAAGAAAGAATCAGCAACATGTTGTCATCAGTACTAATAGGCAAAAACCAGATGGCTTATGTAGATCATGATCATGCATCACTTTGGCAATTGACTGAACATCTACTAAGTATCTTTCATGTCTAATTCTATGAAAAGTACTGATGTACTGTACTTTGAAAGCTGGACTAAGGACAGTTTTCCAATAGCTACAATTCCATGGCATTTGTTTTGCAAACACAGATAAAGATCTATCTCATTTTTAAAATGAGCTTATGTTTACACAGGAACTGAAAAAATATACCTCATGGCAGTTTAATGAATGTATGTCATGAGTTTTAGAGATAAAGGTTGAAGCTTGATGACTGTTTAATCTCATAAAGAGCAGTAGAATTTATTCAAATGTTTTTGCTGTCTTAAAGCCTAACAGTGAGAGCTCCACATACTTACATGTTGGTCTACATTAGGAGTCATTAAAAGGAACAGAGCCAAAGGACATATTCTCAACCTATTTCATCATTGGACCAGTTGTATAGTATCATCTCTATCAGGAAAGTTGTGACTAAAGTCCAAAATTATCAAAGATATTTTAAAGTTTATATACTGGTGGAAGAAGAACAAAGTTGTGTTTGAGAACAAATCCTGCTCCAGTTATCCGAGGTCTCCTATAAATTGCTATGCAAGGTGGGGATGTATTTTGATATCACTACCAGGTTCTTCTAACTGTCCTCTGCTAACAGCTCTGAGTCCCATGTTTTAATAGTTACAGAGTAGCTCATTCATTCATTCATTCTTGTTTGTGATAGGAGGGGGGTTGTGATATGCCTGTTGCTCATGGCTAAAAAGTGAATTTAGGACAACATTTTAAAGATTATGTAAGTGAATAAGGTTGTAAGGTAGTTAACTTCAGGCAACCAAGTTTGTATATTTGGCCTACATTTTCGGTCTTTACAGTGCTGCTGATATGTGATCTATTGTGAAGGTTCAATCAAACGCTATCTTGAGAGGTAAAACTGCTAGCAGAAGTCAATAAATGTCAACAGAGCATTGACTTTAGTAGAAGCCAATAAGGAATTACGTGCATGAGGCCAACCTTTGGCCCCAGAGGCAGAACAGAGCAGCTGTGACTCAGAGGGCACCATCAACCTGCCGCGATGCCAATAGCCACAGTATGGTTAGCTGCTCCTGCAGTGGTGGCTATTTCTGCATTTCCCCCAAAAAAGATGGCACCAGGGACTGCTTCTCCAGTTGCATCCCCTCAGTTACTCAGTTATTGTCTGTCCCTGAAAAGCGGGAAATTCTGATCACCATGCTAATTCGCAGAGGAACCTGGAGACTATAGGGTGGTAGTAAAGCATGCTGCTGAAAAAGACTAATAGAGATTGCTTGCTTTCCTTACTACAGATCCAAACAGAATAGGACCTATTTTCTATCATGGGAGACTTGAAGAGCAGAAGCCTGCTGACTGGGACTAGGCTGAGTGAAGCCTTGCAGTCATGGTAAAAAGAAAGCCATTAGGGAAGTCTGAGAGGATGGACTAGTGAGAAGACAAGCAGACAAGTGAAAGTAGAAACCTGGAAGAAAGAAGGATGTGAGCATGTTGGAGGTTGATGTTGGCCACTTAATCGATTCGGGCTTCAGCACTGGAAGAAGAGGTAGCGAGAAGGTTAAGGATCTCCTGTGTTTTCCTGGTGCCACCTTGAGGTATATTTACTGAAATACCTGCCACCAAATGCAAAATACTCCTTGTAGAACCCTAGCAGCAAGAAGTCTGAGCACGTGCTACAAGCAGAGTAAGATGAAGTTCCAAAAAACTAGGAACAGGCCAAACAGTCTAGAAAGAGCAAAAGTCTTTGTGAAGTTCCTGCACTGAAAAGTTAAGATATGGAATAGCAGCAGTATTTTATTATCCTAGCTCTGGAACTGGTGAACTTCTTAGTTTAGGATATAGTTAACCTACCCAGAGCTCCAAGGCAAGGTATGCAGAGCACAAGATAAATTATCTAGAGTGGGTGCAAAAACTGAGGCAATGCCTCCGTAGGATGGATTGAGAGCTCTCTCACAGAGCTGATGAAATGAGCCCCTGATGTCTAACTCAGTAGCACTTCCTAGGATGGATGAGTGTAGGTGACCCATAGCATATACTCACTTCCTACAAAAAAATGTGTTCAAAATAGGGCAGAGAGCAGTTTTGAACTAAATTAAAGCAGTCAGAAGTTCAAACAAAATGGCACTTTTATTTCAAAACAGGGAATGTACAAAACTCGATTGGTACATAAAAGTACAATGGATCTTGGCCTTTATTTCCTACTGATTGATTTTATTTATGATTTATAAATATGTACTGATTTAAAGTTCTGGACACTGACGTAATGTAATATCACAGTTTCTGAATGTAATTGGTTGATGTTCTCACACAAACAAATACATTCCAGCAGATAAGATAACCCCACAAAAAAGCCTCTCCAACAGCTGTCACCAACAGCTGGACAACAAGATGTGGTGAGACATCTGACAATTATACTGAATGGTTAAAGGCCAAAAGCAAAGTTTTTGCTGGCAACACTCTAGGAAACATACTTTATTGCAATATTACCGAGAAAATGTTCTAGTCCTTTCTTTCCAGCTTTGTAAATACTTATTCTTCATTCTTGTATGAACTTGTTTTTCCTAACTCATTTAAAAATACACATTCCTTCAATTTCAGTGGAATATTTGTAAGTTTTTAGTCCTTTTGAAACAATCTTTATGAGTTTATTGCCAAATGATGCCCTACTATAAGTAAGCTTCTAAACAAAATATATTTTCTTTCCAGAGAATGCCTCAGGGGTCCAATGCACGCCACTGCAGGCACAGTAATATTCAGTAGCCCCCTGGAAAGATTTCAATTACAATTTCCAAATCTTGATCAAAACAGTTGTAAATTCACACTAACTTGTAAAAAGTTGCCATTGCAGATATCCTTTATGCAAAATATTGCATTAAACCCTAAAATAGCTAGCAGCGATAGTTTGCTGTTTCTTTTTTTATGGACCACCAACAAATCTGCTGAGACAATGTTCTATAGCTTTGCAGTATGCACAGGGCAAGCATTTATTTACAATAGTCTACAAAGAAGATGATATCCCACTGTCTCATGTTCTTTATTGTTTAAAAAAAAGTATTTATTAATGGTGGCAACAGTACCCACTTGATACAGACAGTGAAGGGAAAATTTAAATACCTTCTGTTTCACCAAATTTAAGCTTAATATATTGTTGTTATGCATTCACAAGCATAAGCATGTATGCTGGGAGTCAGAATATTTCTAGGCCAGTTTTTGGGAGCAATTAAACTGATGATCAGCAGATCCCTCACACTCTGTGAGAGACTCCCAAGTCTAATTTAGGACTTCATTTTCTTATGCTCTGAGTACATTGCTTGACATTCTGTTAGCCACTGTGAAGAGAGTTGTGGAAGAAGGTAGCCACTCTAAAATATAGAATGGTCATTATTTTAAGTTGGCATTTACCAAGATGTGCCATGCAAATAGGAATGTTTCTGTCCATAACTCTTTTCAAGCTCACAGTCTTTGATATCATCATGTCTTATACCCCCTGGAAAGACTGGTATGTGTGTTGATAGTTACCCGTGTACTTAACATATGGTTTTGCTTTTGTAAAGCTGAATATTATTAACCAAGAAAGGAGGTGTGGGGGGAGGAGGATTGGAGGAAACTACATTTACCTGTGTCAGAAGTTTCTAAAAACACATTTATGCACAAACTAGTTATAAAATGTATTTCCAGTTATGACGTCAGTGCTTTCATTTCAGTTGGATTTTTTGCGTTCTGGTCTGCTTCTTTTCTTTCCTTCTTTTTCTTGCGGTTCAAGTGGAAGAATACACCCCCTAAAATCCCACCTGGTCAAATAAAGGGAATATAAAACAATTCTTTAAAAGTGTTTAAGCAAAGATTTCTTATTTGAAAATTATACATAATATTCACACCGCTGGAAAGAGTGGACTTCTGGGTGTTATCACAAAGGATTGGACCAGTAGTCTATCTCATCTGTCATCCTGTCTCTGACTGTGGTCAGTACCAGGTACTTTGAAGGAAGATGGAAAAAAATAACCTTTTAGTGGGTAGCTATAGAAAAACATGACTACAGGAAAATTTTCTTCATTAATTCCCTTAAGTTAGGACTGTTTTATTCCATATATCATGAAGGTCAATATCCTTTATCACTTTTTTTATTCAGGCTAACATAGTTGGAAAATCTCATTAGTTCATAGTTTCAATAACTGTCCTCTTGTTTCTATATTTTGGTGAAGCACAGAGGGGTGCCTGAGTTACCTTCTGTCTGCCATTTGTTACTTTGTACATCCACTCTATTCTGTACAGGATCTCCTGTCACATTCATCTCCATAGTGTCTGAGTATCTGCCACTTCAAGCAGTGCATTAAGCAATCTGACTAGCATTTTTTCCATGCTGCTTGTTCATTTATCCTTTCCTTAAGGAGAGAAGGATATACAGAGAGCACAGTTTTGTTTTAATAGGATTTCTGGCCTACTTACATGGCTTTTGTGTTTCTTAACAATGAATGTTACACATTTTTATTTAAAAAGAAGGGTAAAAAATTATGCCTTGCCCTTAGAATAGAAGATGGCTAACTTTGTGAAAGGCTTTTGTTCCTGGTACTTCATTCCACAATTTTGGATACAGCCCTGAGAAAATGCTGTCTCTGCCATGTCAGCTCTTCTTAGTCTCCATTCTGAACAGACCATTCCCAATATCTTCCATTTCTCATCACATGGAAGTCTTTCCAGCCCTCTCATCCTTAACACTGCACAGTAAGCCTGTGCAAATAAGGAAGTATTCATTTCAGATTCAGCCGGTTCAGAAGACTGATTCAGTTTGGAGATTCAGATCACTGTTCTGAATCGATTCGGATGAATCGGCTTTGGAAGATTTGGCACTGGTTCAGAGACATTCTGTGATTCAGCTCTAGACTATAATGGGGAATCACTGAAATACCCATAATGTTGTCATTTTTTGGCAGATTTGGATGAAAACAGCAGAGAGGGTATAAAGCCTGCCAAGTTTGGGATGGTATGAAGCCATGCCTTCTGATGGCATGATGCTTGACAAGTTTCAAGGAGACAGTGCAGGGGTTTTAGGAAACTGCACCTTGAACTCCTGAAAGCAAAACTCGTGGCATGTGTGACTTTGTGTGTGGGTTAAGTCACAGTGGGATGAAAATAGCAGGGATGGTAGCCTATAACATGGGGTCTTCCTGGTGCCAGTTAAATCTCTATCCACCCACCTGTTTCTGGGCCAGCTGCCCACACCTCTTTTGCTCAAGCAGAAACAGCTCACAAAAGGGACAGAAAGGCTGCAGACAGAGGCTTATATGCAGTTTCTATGTCCGTCCCCCAGAGCACTGTGATTGGAAGGGGACTCAGGGAAAGATCAGAGTCACTGGCAAGCTACAAATGGCAGTCTTTCCCCCCCTACTTCCACTTCCTCTTCTCAGTTTCTGTTCCCCTGAAAGACTGCCTTCTGAATCACTGAATCTCCAAATCTTTTTCTGAATCTTTTCCGAATCGATTTGGAGGCTTTTTTTGGTTTCCTAATTCAATTCAGATTTGGTGATTCGAATTCTGACTTGGGCCGAATCTTCTCCTAATCGAATCGGCAACTGAAGCTTCGCACACCCCTACTGTCCAGCTCTGAATCTCTACTAAATCTGCCTGAAAGGTCTTATTCCTGAGTCAGGGTGGAAAGCCCCTTTAGATGTGGCTGAGTAAAGATTGTCACAGTCATTTCTTTAAAAAGTCAAGCTGAGTCACGTACAATTCTGTATAAAGCGATGAACTAGTTGCAGCTTTCATTGTGCTCCAGAATTTGGTCTCTTTAAAGCAGGCCAAAAAAGGCAGCAAAAAATACTTTCACTCATTTCTCAGGCATGGCTTGCACCAGTGCTCTGTCTCTAGCTTGTGTTAAATGAGGACAACCAGCACAGTTTCATTAGGGGCAGGTCCTGCCAGATTGCCTTCTACGATCAGGTCACAAAAGCATTGGACACAGGTGTTGCGGTAGTGTAGACTTTCTGGACTTCAGCAAGGCCTTTGACACTGTCTCCTACCCCATTCTCATCAAAAAACTCAGTGACTGTGGCACTGATTCCTACACAGTCAGATGGATTGCAAATTGGCTGAAGGTTCAGAGGGCAGTGGTGGATGGGTCTTTTTTCACCTGAAGGGAAGTGGGCAGTGGAGTCCCCCAGGGCTCAGTCCTTGGACTTGCACTGTTTAATTTCTTTATTAGTGACTTGGACAATGGAGTAAAAAGCAGCCTGTTTAAATTTGCTGATGATACCAAGATTTGGGGTGAGGTGGGCACACTAGTAGGGAAGGACAGATTACAATAGGCCCTGGACAGGTTACAGGGGTGGGCTAACAAAAATACAATGGGTTTCAATACTGACGAGTGTAGGGTGCTGCACGTGGGCTGTGGGAACCAGCAGAACACTTATAAGCTGGGAAACTCCCTTCTTGAGAGCATGGTGACAGAAAGAGATCTTGGAGTCATTATTGACTCCAAGATGAACATGGGCCAACAATGCGAGGTCATGGTCAGTAAGGCTAACTGTACCTTGTCGTGCATCCACAGATGCCTCTCAAGCAGGGTCAAGGAGGTGATCCTCCCCCTCTATGCGGCACTGGTCAGGCCGCAGCTGGACTACTGTGTTCAGTTCTGGGCGCACACTTCAGGAGAGATGTGGACAGCCTTGAGAGGGTCCAGAGGAGGGCCACCCGCATGAGCCGGGGACAGCAAGGCAGATCCTACTAAGAGAAGCTATGGCACCTGATCCTGTTCAGCCTTCACAAGAGAAGGTTGAGGGGGGACCTGGTGGCCATCTATTAACTCATCATGGGGGACCAGCAGGGTTTGGGAGAAACCCTGTTTCCCCAGCGCCCCCCGGGGTAACAAGGAATAACGGCCACAAATTGCTAGAGAGTAGGTTTAGACTGGACAGCTGAAGGCACTACTTCCCAGTCAGGGCGGCTAGGATCTGGAACCAACTTCCAAGAGAAGTGGTGATGGCTTCTAACCTGGGGGTCTTTAAGAGGAGGCTTGATGTCTACCTGTCTGGGATTATTTGAGCCTGGTTTTCTCTCCTGCTGAGGGCAGGGGATCGGACTTGATTATCTACAAGGTCCCTTCCGACCCTACTTCTATGAATCTATGAGGAGTAAGAGGAAAGGAAGGGACTGCAGGGAAATGGGTCCTTTTTCAAAGATATGAACACAAAAGAGCTTGTGTCAGGGTTTTCTCTCTGAGTTGCAGTCTGAGCCTTGTCTTTTCAACTCTTAGTTTTGTTTGAATCAAACTTTTCCCCTGTCATTATCAAAGGGCTGGTAAAAGTTCATAGGTAGTTTCCACTTTTTTTTAGTGGTTTATATATTACATAGTAAACATCACTGTGGAATCCTGGCTTCCTTTTCCTAGTTTCAGGACTGAAGACTTGTTCTCTGGTGCTCATTCCTTTTTTTCTTCATATAACTGAGATGATTGAAAAGCTTACATAAATTCTTTGCTTTTAAACCTCCTTCGAGTTTGTCTAACTTTTTCAGATATGTCTGCATTTTAATCAGTTTCATTTCTTTGATTCCCTCCTCTCTCTAAATCTGAGTCACAATTTCCCAGTCTGCAGACTGGCTGTAGCATCCAAAAATCACATTGGATTATGCTCACTATTCTCTTGTTTATTTACTTACTTGGGGGTTGGATCTCATCAGGAGGTCGTCCTGACTACTTTTGTGCTTATATTTATTAAAAGAATACCCCAAAGAATTGTCTTGTTTTGGAAAAAAGTATTAAACTGTTTGTCTAAGTTCCATCTGCTCGTGCCAATCAGAATATCTTGCGCAATATAGTCTAACGATATAATCCTACTTTGTTCTTATAAATGCTGGTATTCCCACACTGCATAACAATTGCAGCACTGGAAAAATGGCAAAACTAAGGAGTTAAAGAGGGTGAACAGACTGGGAGAGGGATAATAATCCAAAGCTTCCATATGAGAAAGTTATAGCAATTTACAGAACAGATCTAATGGGTGTTTAGCTCCTTTAAGAAGGGATCAGAGAGACAGGGGGCCCATTTACATGTGTGGCTTACTGTGCAGTAACCTATTTTACTGCACATTAAAGCATCCCTGCAAATACTGTGCTAATGCACTAATGGATAGTAAAATTAGGCTACTGTGCATTAAGCATCACTAAAAAAGTGTGCACTTTTGCTACTGTGCATTAGGGAAGCTAATGTGAATTTAGTTAGTACCTCACGTTAGAGATACTAAATTTAATGTACAGTAGCCAAAGCACATTAATGAATGTATAGATGTACCCAGAGAGACTACCAAGTCAGTTGGAGTAGCCCCAGCAACAGGTCTACCTCTAGAAGAGGGGAGGCAAAAGAGGCATAAGTGAAATTTCTTCCAAAGCATTAGTCATCTTCCTATTCCTGTTTTTCATAGTTTGCGGTGGTAAGTTATCCTCAACTATTTGTCATGATTATTGTCTCTTGCTAAGGTTTGGAACAGCCAGAGATAGTAGCATTTTTAATTGACTTACACTTTATAACCTCTGTATTGGTGCTTTAAATCTAGAAATAATTTCAGTTTTTGGAACATATGCTCTTTTGGTTTAATCTTTTAACAGTTCCAACTAGTTTCATGAAATTCAGGATGAAGAAAAGAAACGTGACCATCAACATGATCATTCCTTGGCATTTGGTTTTTTTGCTACTTGGAAGTGCTGGTTTCATAAACAGATTTTGTGGCAATGACAACATGGCAAATTGTGATACTCAGTACCCATGAAATAAAATAATATTTTAGAACTGCCAGTGAAACTGGTGGTTGATGTTTTCCATTTTGCTCATCTCCCCTGCTACATTTGTGAGGGACCTTCTATGTCATACAGGGAACATCTAAATCACGACGCCACAGCTATGTCACTGTAGCAACACACTCCCTCACTATAGTGCATCACTACAGTGATGTAGTACCTAAAAATAACCATGCACAGCATGCACAGTGCAGTATAGGCTGTTACTGACCCATCGTAAGTACTTTCAAAAGGACATACTACATGACAATGCAGTAACAACAGCACCATAGCAGCACGTGTAGACATGAACATTATACCCGAGCAGACATGGATTAGCTACCTCCAAGGCAACCTCAACTTCTTACACCTCAACCCAAGGATGCTGCCAATGCTCCACTGAAACTTATTTCCCACTTGAGTTAATGTTCCCCTGAGTTAATATTTCTGTACCTGGGTTAATGTTTATAGCTAGAGTTAAAAACAGTCTGCATGGCTGTGAAATAGGTGCTACTTCACAAGGAGCAGCTGGCAAACAGCAGAATTGCACAATACTTTGATTAGTGGAACCATTAGAGACCACTAAAAAGGATAAAGTGTCATTCATAGCCCTGGAATGAAGAGTTTACAAAGAATCAGATAGATTAAAATGAGCCATAAATGCTGCTGCCATTGCCAGCACTTCCATTCTACTTTCTGTGGAGCAGGAATCAAAGGGGGGTGCAACTGCACCAATGCACCTCCCCCTACCCTCTGATCCACACCTGATGCCATAGGCTCAGTATGAGGAGGGGCAGAAGAAATAGGTCAATTGGAGGAAGGGCCAAGGTGGGCCTACACTATCCAAGAAAGCTGCTGCTTGACCAAGTTTTGAGTAATCAGAGTAGTGAGAGCTGTTGTTCTCACTGATTCTTCAGCCTTTGTAGCAGCTGCTTATCCAAGGAGTGGAAGATTTAAAAACTGCAGGTAAAGAAAACATTCCAAAGAAAATGTTTAACGTACCAACAACTATTGCTACTGCAAGAAGGATACCAACCGCCATGCCGACTGATGGTGACTGTGAATTGTGTGCTAATTCAATAAAACATGTCCTGGCATCTGTACACCTGCAGATGTTTACTGTGGGCAAAAATATATCATAATATTAGTGAGATATTTTAACATCTCCATGTAACTATCTGTGACTATTAACATCATCTGAACTAATAGCACAAATTCTGTGTTCATTGTACCTTGGAGATTCAGGTTTCTTTCCAATGGTGGTTCTCCTTTGTCCTTAATTTTTAGTGGGATGTTATGCATTTTTGCCTCTAGATCAGTGCTCTTTGGGGAAAGGTAAACATGGGTACCTGTCAACATGAAATGAGACAGTCATATTAGAGCAATAAGGAACTTCCACATGTGCACAGCTAAGCTAATCACGATCACTCATAGTTCTACCTTACCGCTATAAATATCTTGGAAAGCTTATTGCTTTTACAAGATATCATTAGTAAAAGCATGTATGTATGCATACACACAACATTTTCCCCTGGAGCTCCTTTCCAAGGGTGCTGTAAATGGACCTTCTGGGGAGCAGTTCCAGACATGAGAAGCCCATCCACCTGTCACCTCCACCAAAGCCATCTCTATAGGTTCCCCATGCAAGGGATATTTGGAATGGGCTAGAAGCAGGGCTCAGTCAGGCTGGAGTTGTGAGAAGTAAGGTGGAGGAAGTGAGTCATCTCAGGTGTTGTTACATGTGGACTATTCTGCTCTCTGCAAAACAGTAAAGTAGCCTTCAATATACAGGCAGAGGGAAGTACATTCCTCTGGATCCACAAGGGCCTTGAACAGAATCCTGGATTGCAGGTTCAGAAGGATGATCATTACCATCTGATGGTCTAGTCTGACCTCTTGCATAACACAGGCCACCGAACCTGACCTAGCAATAGCAGACCACATTCTATCTTGGGAAGCCGTTCTAGACCAGTACAATCAATTGCCACAGCAGATCTAATTAAACTACCAGTATCCCCACATTACACCTTGTGATAAACAATGTAGCAGGCCTTCTTATAGAATGCTTTTTGGGTCACCCTGGCATCATTGACACCTCTTAGGTGAAGAAGCCCTCACAAACATAACCACACCAACTATACTATGGACTGAACCTCCATAGTCTGATTCTACCCATTGCCACACAAGGTCAGTGTGAGAAATAAAAATGCAGTATTATAGGGAAAATGTAATATATTGTTTGTTGTGGCTACTCCAGTACTTCAGTAATAGTGATTTTTTATACTTTTCTATATGCAAGTTGGTATCTATGACATTGAGGCACTTGTGTTTCTGCTCTCCCAAATTTCAGGAAAGTCCTAGTTGGCTAACTAAACTGATTTTGTCAATGTGGCAAAAAGAATACAATTGCTTTCAATGACCTAAGTGTTGAAATAACCACATATTCAAATACCCATTATTTTCTCACATCCCTAATATTTTGTGTGCAATATTTAGCATAAGAATGTAAGAATGAAAGACTCATTTACTTCTTTTAAATATACAGAGCTGTAAAAAAAGCCCTATGTACATACACCATTTGACATGTGTTTGAGACAAAGAAAAGCTTACCATTGATTCTAGAGATCCCCCAGTTCCTTTTTATATTTTCATCATCCCCAAAAGAAAAAGTGAACTCTGGATCATGTTCATCATCATCAGTAGCTTCAATTTGTGCATGTTCTCCTCCACTGAGTGGATGGCAGAAGAATAGAGAATAATTCTTAGCTAAGCGGGGAGCATTATCATTCACATCTCTTATGTGTAGTATGAAGATCGCTGTGGAGCTCTGAGATTCTTTACCTATAGAATTCAATACAGTGTGAGTTATTCTTCAGAGCTCTGACTTCAGTCATAGTGAATCAGGGTAGAAGTCAGCTTTTGAAGCTATAGCATCCTTGAAGGTGGAGGTTAGTGGTTGTGCTAGAAAGTTCCTGTCTTCAGAACAGAAGCTATGTCCAAGGACGCACTAAGTGACTAGTAGCAGTTCCTTCTGCTTTAACAATGTGGTTTGGGTACTTTCCAGCGCTTGGCATTCTAGAGTGCCAACTGGTAGAAAAGAAAATGCAGAGCACACAGTCCCGAAGGTCCCTGAGTCTTTCCCTTCTTTTAGGGAAATATTTTGGTTAATCCTTGCAAGAGTAGGCTAATGGCAGGACCACTCTTGCTGGCAGCATACGAACTCAGACAGGTGGCTGGACCAGCTGTCACACACACAAGGCAAGCCTCACCTTGCTTCAAGATCAACTACCAGTTGCTGCAATCACAATCCGAATACCATTTTTTGCCCCCCATCCCTATTTGCGCTCAGAGCTTTTGGCTCTATTGCTCTGCCCTAATTGTACCACTGCCTCTTTCTTCCTCTGTACATCCCTGAAAGAGCAATCACAGTGTAACTTTTCATCCAAGATGACATTAGATTGCCCTGGCATGTGCTGAAAGCAGTGGAAGCTATTGGACTTTCAACTTGAACATAACCTTAATTATGGCTTCAGATCATCAGACACAACGCAACTGTATTAACCATTCATGCAGTTTAAGTGGCAAAATGAAATCTTCAAAATTCATTGCCTAAAACCCAGCAGAAACTCGATTTGAGGTTTTCATTCTGTTTAACATTGTTCTAGTTTATGGTAATAAACCGAAATGATGCACAGAGTTGTGTGGAGCTCCTACACACCTAATCCTACCAACCTTTCACTTACTAAGGACCTTTCATTGGGAGAGAACTCTAAAGCCTTTACTACAGCTACTACTGTGGCTCCATTTTTAACTTTTTACAGACAAGGAAATGGACAGACAGGTGAAGGAACTTGCCTATGACCACTGCAAGTCAATGACAGAGTTAGGGATGAATTCAGGTCTCATATCTTGCAGCTCTCTGGTAGCTGCAGGTGTGAGGAGTATTCTCCCAATATTTTAGAGCAAGGGTGTCAAAGATCAGGCCTGTAGGCTAGATCTGGCTTGCAGACTCAGGTAATTTAAGCTACAGGACTCCTGGAAGCGCCAGCAACTCCAGGGTATGAAATCCTGCTAGCAACTTTTTGGCAGGAGTGAGGCAAATGATGGCTGAGTTAATCCCTGCAGTTCCCTGTTACAACATAGTAGCTCAGGCACCCATGATGGTTAATGTCACCACCATTACATGGCTGCTGGACCAGTGATGGGTCCAGATCCAGCCTGTGAGTTTTCTTGTGTCCCATGAGGAGCTCCACCACTTGGATCTGGTCTAGGGGCCAAAAAAGTTCGACACCTCTATTTTAGATGATAGTTGCATCTACTAAAAAGGTTTGAAATCCTACCTTCACTTATGCACTGACCTTTGAGAATATATAGAATAGCAGAGGTCAAAAGGAAGGCAGAATGTTCCCTAAAATTATTTGCTACAGGAATAAATCAACAATATTATAACCATATAATGTATACCAGTGTAATCTTTGAAGAAAGATCTCTTCTGTTAAATTAAATCAATTGCGTGTGGTAGTTAATCTCACTACAGCTGTTTCAGTCCACCAATTTCAATGTACAGAAAGTAAATCCTTTGGTAATATAGTCTCCCAAGAGTAAACAGCAAGATGTATCAAAAATAATTTAAGACAATACAACTGTTACAGTTGTATCAGATATACTTCTGGTTTCCTATATCAGCTGTGCATATAGTTTTGGAAACCATATATGTAGGACTTTGATTACTTACTTGTCTGTATTGCAGTGACCTCTACTCTGTATGCACGTTCTGCTTCTCGATCCAAATGTGAAGCAATATATATGTCTCCAGAGATTTCATCAATTCGTAGCCACTTCCTGTTATTGTTCTTTAAGGTATATCTTCAAAAAGAATAGACAATACAGATATTCTACTCAAAACTATATAGTGTTGATAAAGCAAATGTCTTCTCTTCAGATAAAAATAAAAATATCTACACCTGGCTCTTAAAACCCCCCAAGGACAGAGCTTCCACAACCTTTCTGTGTAGTCTGTTCCAGTGTTTTACTACCCACTTGGTGTGAAAGTTTTTCCTATGCTGTAGCACCCAGAGACAAAGAAGTGTTTCACCAGAAATAGTTCCACCAGAGACAGAGAGAGACACAATGGGCCTTCACACAACTCCCACAATCTGCCAACAGCACTCTGTGTATAACATAATTATGTCGCTAAGCAAAGGTTCACATCATCTTTTTCATTTTCATTAAAAAACCCATCTCTACATCCTTTAATTTGCAAAATTAACCTTTAAAAATGTGACTTAAATATAATGTCTGAGTACTCAGGCTTGCCTGAGTACTCAGACAGACTAGCTCAAAATGTGTGTGAACTGCCAACACTAATCTCAGAGGTGCTTTATCTCTGAAAACTAATGGTTATAACTTGTATATTTTAATTATATCAACTATTTTGCTACAAATAGTGATGTCTCAGTAGGTATTGGAGCATGGTGAAGAGGGGTGGGGAATGAGGAAGTCTACAGTGAAGATAGGACAGATAGCAGTTATTGTTATGCAAACTCGCTGTTAAGGGACAAAGACTTGACTTAAGAACCTACCAATTACTAGGGATACCACCAGTTACAGTCAGTGCTGCTACAGACAATGAGTATGACAAATGACCACAGTGCTTAGGCTATCTAACCCATTGCACAAAATTACGCTTGGCTGCATTTAAAGGAGAAGCAAGTAAAGGGGATTTAATCTGACTGGTCAGCAGCAAGGAGCATGATTTTCACAAATGTAAAGAAAGAAAAAAAAAGGGTTTGTACTTGTATGATCTACCAGAGCAGGAAAGAAAAAAAAAAGACTTGTAGGAGGTAGAATGGAATTAGAAAGGTGTAGCTAAGAAAGATCAATTCTCTCCTATCTATAGAGAAACATGGATTTCGCTTCCATACTGTAACCATCGTTTTCCGGTGTGCATAAAAGAATGTTAGTGCAAAGCAGGGAAACACAGGTAGTAACCCTGTATGTTCCCCTTCATGTTACTCTATAAGAAGTAGAGAGATCAACCAGTGCTTAAATAGACTCTGCTGTCAACACTGGCATTCTCACTGACACAAACCATGTGAAATCAGGATAAACTATACATTATTATATGCAAGGTTTTGGGCAGGCCTCAGAATTAGATTCAACCTTTGTGTAACTTAGTCTTTTGCTCAAAGCTCATTAAGGTTCCCATTAAATTTTGAACCTGCATTGTGCATTACAGTTGTGCTACTACTGCTGTGATATGACAGCTACAGTGGGTGTGTTTACATATGTGCTTTAATGCACTGTCGCGGCGCACCTCGCTGCCCTGCTCCTTGTGTGTGAAGGCTGCAAGGGAAAAGCCCCAGCAGAGATAATGAGCACAGCTGAGGGTTGCTGAGGCAACTGATGAGAGTCAGCTGACCTAAGGGGCAGGGCTTAGCTCCTATAAAGCCCAGATCCAGAGCCAAGCTGGCAGTTTGCTGCCAGCAGCTGGAGGGGCAGGAGCTCTGGGGAAACAGGATGTGAGTGCAGCTCACGAGTGCTCCAGAGGCTGGGGCAATGTTGTGGAGTGGTAGCCAGGAGGCTTACATCGTTATGGCCAGGTGCCTTATGTTTGAGTTACAGCCAGGAGGCTTGTGTTTACTTTGTTAGTGTTTGTAAACTGGTGGTTTGGGTGAGGCTATAGGGGTTGGAGGAGGCCCCTGCCCCAGAAAGGGAGCATTGGGTTGCAAGCCCAAACTGGGCACAGTGAGCATTGAGGAGCCCGGGATGGGCAGGTCGAGTCAGTAATAGGCTAGTGCAGCGTTAGACCCCAGCCAGAGGCTGGCTGCTGCAGTGGACCCCAGGAGAGACAGGCGTTAGCAGCAGAGTGCCTCCTAGGTTAGGGCAAGTGCTGCAGTGGTCCCCGATCCCAAAAGGGGATAGCAGCACAGTACGCCCAGCCTTAGTAGAGGGTAGCCATGCAGTGGGCCTAAGAGACCAGATAGAGAAGGTCCAGAGTGGGCGAGAATATAGAGAAGGCCCGAGAGAGCGGGTGCAGTTTTAACACACCAACGTCCGGTACACCTGCGAGGCTTGGGGTGTGGTATTAGGGGTTGGTCAGAGCCACGCATAGCCCTCAAGGCTAGGGTGCCTCGGGAGCACCCATCGGACAGTCTGGGAGACCACAGCGATAGAGGTCCTGGTATGCTGTGCCCAAGGCGGTATAAGGCAGCCTCCCAAACTTATTTAAGATCAAGACATGGCGGGTGAGAATTTGAGGGTGTCTTGGGCTGGACTTGGCATGGGTAGAGGGCCTTTAGGAGATCACGGCCCTCCTGTAAGACCCTGCCGTGACATGCACATTAGCTTATTTTAATGTAAATTAAACCATCACTAAAAATGTGCTATTTAGTTGATACACATTCATATATGGTAATGTGATACATTAAGCATCACTTAAAACTATGCTCTCTAGTTAACGTGCATTAAACTAGCTAATGCACATTTTTCTAGTACCTCCCATAGGAACCATTTGTAGACATGCTTGCACCACAGTACCTGGTGCTTTTAAAAGTGCTCAGCGCTGCAGCACATGCATTCATATAAACAGCAAAGTGCATGTTCACACAGAGAAAATGGTAGCTGAGGTGTTTTAGTTCAAAAGTGTGCCACCGCTATTTTCTGCAGCACAT
The DNA here is from genome assembly GCA_030014935.1 of Caiman crocodilus. NCBI lineage: Eukaryota > Metazoa > Chordata > Crocodylia > Alligatoridae > Caiman > Caiman crocodilus. The sequence continues at coordinate 40,025,428 of JAGPOW010000261.1, read as the reverse complement.
AGCAGCTCAAAAATGTATGTATACAAATGCCTGGAGGTACTAGATTTAATGTGCATTAACTAAAGCTCATTAATGCACATGTAGACATACCCACAGAGACTTAAGCTTTGAGAATTAAACAAGAAATAAAAGATCAATTTTAAAAATATTGAATGTAATACCAAACATGGGCTTTATATGAATTAGTCTTCAGTTAGTTTATGGGTATGTTGTAGTGAATAAAAAGCATCAAAAAACTACTTTATGAAAGCATTATTGGCCTGTGGCCTATTTTTATTCTCCATCAACTCTGTGCATAATACATTCACTAGTTAAACCCACTTGAAACTGCAAATCCTGAAAACAATCATTGTTTCCAGGATTTGCAGTTTTAACTCAGTAATGCCTTTCTTTCTAGAGATTTGCTATGGCCTTTATTTCATACACCACCACAAGTCCCACTAGTTATTCTAAATGCAACATAAAACAAGAAAGTAGATACAGAAACACTGCTGGAAAAGATCACATACTACAAAAGAATCATGCCCAACTTTTTTCACTGTATTATTTCCTACAGTCAAATTTAACGTATACATGTATTTGAAAAAGCTTTGTATTTCCTTGTATTCCAGAAGTTTGGATGGGTCCTGTTCTAAATAGATTTATTGCTGTTTCTAGCCCCAGCATTTATAACTGGATGTTCACAAGCTGAAGTAATGAAGCTCGCAGCTGATGTAAGAATCCACTAAATATAAATGTAAATAAAGAGAAGACATTATTTTTTTTTACCTTATTTCATCCCCCTCAGGATCATATGCCTCTGCTTTCATTACCGAGGTGTTTATAGGAGTATCTTCGTCTGCAGCTGTTATATAAGTAAGCTTCCTGAAAACCGGTGGTTCATTCACATCAGTCACAATAACTCTGAAATAGGCAGTGGAGTTTGACTGATACTGTACTCCAGACACCAGAGGTTCGGGGTTTGTGGCCTTGATCGTAAGGTTATACATTGGAGATTTTTCAAAATCAAGAGCCTGAGTAAATGGGGAAAGGTTGCAACGTTAATAACATATTAATTAATAATAGAATGGTAATGTTTACATTATAATACTCATAATATATTTATATTAATGTATAAATGGGGTGCTGCTAAAAGTCCTACAGGGTGATGTTGTAGCTATGATGGTCCAGAACTTATGCAGGAGGCAAGAATCCCTTAGGGTGGTATCTCTTATTGGACCGACTCTGTACTTGGAATAAAGTT
>JAGPOW010000261.1:40009444-40021287 GCA_030014935.1 Caiman crocodilus | reverse complement strand
AACTTTATTCCAAGTACAGAGTCGGTCCAATAAGAGATACCACCCTAAGGGATTCTTGCCTCCTGCATAAGTTCTGGACCATCATAGCTACAACATCACTCTTACACTACTGAAACACCACATGTACTGATTCCTCCTTTCAGTGAAGAGTACTTTGGCTTTCTCTCAATTAACATGCACTTTAGTAGAAACAAACTCCCACTCACAAGATATTGCTATTCCACAGTGAAAATCATGAAGGACTGGGAATGCTCAACCACTTTATGGTTCCATGCCTGAGACAGGTGTCTTGCCTAATAGCAGATTACAAACAACTGTCCTGGAGACTTCATTTTCCAGTGGCCCTAAGAAATAACACAGCATATAATACAATGATTTCATGGAATACAGATATCTACTGCATAATATGCTGTCATATGTTTTGTGATATATTTTGAAGAAACTGGCAAGTTTCAGTGAGGGACACATCTATGTTAGTTCTCCTGACACCAGTGGGAATTCCACATGAGGAATTCCACAACTGACTTCTAGTACAGCCACAAACTTGATATTCTAGCAAAGATTACAATGTAAATTTTATGTATCTACCATTTGACTTAGTGGATGAAAGATGGATGGTTGGTACAATGTTTGATATAATCAAGATAAAAGACATTCATATTATAGTGGATGGATAAGATGCCCTTTCAGGTATATACCAGTGAGAAATAAAGCACTACTGCTGTGTAGGTTTCAACAAATTATGGCCAATTTTTTATAGTAAAAAACAAAAGGCTTCAGTACATTTCAGAATTAAAACCTTTTCTGCTCTGCTACAGCCTTGTGTAAAGTGTTACAGCCATCATGACTTGAATCACAAATTTTTGTTACATACTACATTTCATGATACTTTTTTTTTTCATTTTCCAGGGCACATGTAGTTTAACTATCAATTCTGAAGCTACTTTAATTGACTAGTTCCTTCCAGTTCAATATTACATGTCAAAGTCTCTGCCTTACAAGGAAGGGGAACAAATTTTAAACAGTGATCCGACCATTAAATACTGGACCTTGTTTAACATGTTGTAGAACAACAAGAGAAAAGAGTAAAGAAAAAAAAGTGTTTGTGCAGCTAAAACTCAGGAATTAAAGCAATCCATTTATTCACCTTTTGAATCTTGATGAACCCTCTATTTGTTTTGGGGTCTGTCTCTATGAAGAAATCTTTTCCTGGGTCCCCCTCTTCAATCTGGTAAATGATTTGAGAGCTTCCAGTGAATGGTTCATCTACATCAGTAGCTTGAATTTCTTGTATTACATTTCCTATTGGAGTATCTTCTGGAATAGTCACATTACCATACTAAGGAGAAAAGATCATTAAAGCATAAGACACTGGGAATCATATAAAGAAATGAACTTCAGTGCTACAAGCAGCTAGTGACCCACAGACAGAAACCCTGTGAAAAATTATCTCCATTTCAGAAAGAAGACATAATAGGTGTCTTTACATGTGCTTTGGGATTGTGGGGGGGAAAGGAGGCATTTTAATTGGAGGGGCTTTAAGAGCCCCTCTAATTAAAACTCCTGCAATGTCTCATGAATTCAGTATCCCACATTATAAAATGGCAGTGGGGGCACTTTAACTAAAGCTCATTCAACAAGCTTTAGTTAAGGCACGGGGATGCTGAATACATGAGATGTGGAAGCTGCTAAAGTGCACTAATTAGCATGCTCTAGCAGACTTGATTAATTGAGTCTTAATCTGACATGCTGTAATAACAGTGTGTCAGAGCAGTGTCCCTGCACATCTACAGGCACCCAGTGAAATTAAGGGATAATCACATCTTCCTCCTTGTTTTTCTGCATGGTCTGATCCAGCAGATTTGTTCTAAGAATGCCTACTGGATTGAGACAGGCAGGGCCATACCTATTTTGTGATTCCCAAAGGGGCTTAATCACAAGGTTGGCACCTAGATGTCTGGCACTATCAAAACTTAGGTTCTGGTTCTAACAGCAACTGTTTATATACCTGGAACTTTGCTGCTAAACACTTCAGCACCTGGATATATTAGACACCTCCAGGAGGAAGTGGAAGCTGAACAGCAGAGAATCTGAATTTTGGACCCAGGCACCTACAACATCAGTCAGGTGCCTCAGTTCTTTGAGCATATAGTTTACAAGACTCACAAATGTCACATGGGCAGTTTGTGGCAGAGCCAATCCAGTGCCAAAAGACCACCTACTCTTCTAATTTCTGTGAATATCTGGTTGCAAACTCAGAAAGCTGAGTTATACCAATGAAATAGCCAGTATCTTTGGAAGTGGCAAGGAGGGGCAGCAATTGCTAAATCAGCCCAAAAGAAAGCTGGCAGGACAGGTTAAACCCTGAGTTATGCAGACTCCATTTTACCTCCTAAATGACTCCTTTATTTAGATCCCAACGACTTGGACATCATGTGGAGTGGCTTTCACTGTTAGATCCTTTAACAACCATGAGTTTAAATGATTTCTTAATGTCATCCTCTGTTAATCTTCTAATAAAAGTTTCTGTTGAATTTCTAGGCTCACAGACCTTTTTAAATATACTCTCAAACAAAAGGTACACTGGACACATGCCAACAAAATGTTGTTTTCCTTCTCTCTTCAGTTAGTTTACATGGTGAGTAATCATAAGGGGCTAGCCTTTTTTAATTTTCAAATACTTATCGTTTTTTAAACTGATTGTATAAGCATGATCATACAGCACAGATTGCTATTATTATTTCAGAAAGAAAATGGCAAAATATTATTACATTTAAATAAATAAAATCCATAAAAGTCAGCTAGTGAGGCAACCTAGATGTAACCGATGGTAGATTTTGGCCAACTATTTAATCTGTCCCACATAGTTTTTTGCAATAGTTTTTCAATAACTCTTTTTACTGAAAAGCCCCTCTCTTTGTATAAAGGACGCTGTTAGAAATGTGGATTTATCTGAAAATTATTTAAAGATTACTGATAACATTTTAAACAATTAGAACTGAATATGCTAGCAGTAAATTTCACTTATTGGGACACTCCTAACTTATACCATATTTGGGATGGAAACAAGACAAAATTTAAATACAACACATGAGGGCAGGAGGGTGGCGAGTCAGTCTTTTTGTATTTTTCTACCCCCATTTATAAAACCTAACTTTGGAGACTAAATTTCTGGCATTGTCCCTTCAATAGACCATGGATCAGGCCCAAATGTTTAGTTATAGCTTGGTTAGTAACATTGAAAACAACATTAGAAATACTTACATCTGATTTTTCAAAGATGGGAATTTTATCATTGATGTCAATGATATTTATTTGCACATCACACTCTGTTTTGAATCCTGCACAAAACAGAATAAAACCGTATGACACACCTCATTTCTGCAGGAAATGTTTTATTTTTTCTAATAGCATACATGTGAACGACTGCACAGGGTATTACAATCAAAGTAAAATCCTCCAACCATCACAAGGACTGGCTACAAAGTACTGGGAGCCAACACAGAATTATTATTTTGAGGTGGGGAGGAAGGGATTTTCTCTCTCTCTCTCTTTCTCCATCTCCCCTTTCCTTTTCCATCTTCCTGTAATACTTCCTACATGCATTCATTATCAGCATGTTTTATAGGTCCCAAAGTCTGCAGTGGTTGATTTAAAATAATTTACATAAAGGCAGATCTTAGTACTAGCAGCATGTGCTTCATAAACCAGGACTCAAGAAATATCCTAATACAATAGTTTGGATATACAATACAATATACAATACAATACAATACAATACTAATCCTAGTACAATAGTTTGGATATAATTCATATGAGCCTTCAAAACAAACCACCATGTTATTCACAGTTCTCATATCACTGTTTAAGCTGCTACTGTCTAAGCAATGCTGTTTCATTAACATAAGAGACATGTAAATTCGCTTTCTCTTTGCTTTTGTGTAGTAGTGTGGCCAAGGGAAGTTTTGGCTGGCTAAGGATTTCAGGATGCAGCTTTTAATTCAGTGGTTCCGCAAGCCATGGTTTATGGCAGCATGATTCCTGTAAGACCCTCTGATGTTGCTTATGACCATGGGAAGTTAAAAAGCTAAAAGTGAGATCACCACCACTAGAGTCCAGGTTGAATATACAATGCAGAGTATATTATTTGTTTGTAATAAGAGATGCAGGTGTGAGTCTGAAGTTAGGCAGAAAGCAGGGCAGGGTGGCACCTTATAGCATTTGACAAAGTAGTCTGTAGCCTACAAAAGCTCCTGCCTGTCCGTACATGTTATTCTATGCCACCCTGCCCTGCCTTTTGCTCCCCCACAGACCAGTGAAAGCACAGGACCACTGCTTTAAAAATATATCACTTAGTTAACTATTAAGGATTTCAGGGCTCTTCTATAACAGGTTTTGCAAAGCCTTTTAGAACTGTTTTTCTGCATAGACTATGTGGAAATTGGTTAATTGTATTGAATTCTCCGAAGTTTCTTCAATTAGACACTTTGGCTTCCTATACGCATACAGGGAGGCTGCTCCAATGCACTGTTATTACAGTGCATCAGAGCAGACACAATTAACCGAGTCTGCTGGAACATGGTAATTACTGTGCTCCAGCAGACTCCAAAATCATGTGTTTATTAGCAACCCAGCACTGAAAAATGGCAAAGGGGCACTTTAAACTAAAACTTGTTTGATGAACTTAGTTCAAAGTGCTATGCCACCTTTTTTCCGCACAGGGATGTTGATACATGTGATGCTCTGGGCGCTTTAATTTGCATGGCTCCCAGATCTGTGCTAATTCAATGGCCCCCTGCCTCCCAGAGAACATCTATAAATGCCCTTTTAGGTTTTTCATTAAACCCAAAGGAAACTCCACAAATCATTGAAGACTAATTTAGGCCCCATGCTACTTAGTGGCAATATATTGTATTTGCTTGACCAAGGTTTGCATAAGAGAAGAGGCCAAGGAAATAAACAAATGAGAGAATGGTGAGGATAAATGTACAAAGTTCCAGAAAGACAAGTCAAAAGAAGTAGGCTACAGGTTGCCCAGAGTGCATTTAGCAGTTTTATGGTATTTAGATCTGATTTTAGCCAAGATATCGCTTAAATAGAGAATAAAAATACATTTCTAATTATATTGGAACCTACTAAATAGGAATTAAATAAGTCTGAATTTGAGTAGGACCTAGTAGAAACATTTTTATATTTTTAGCCTTATCTAGTAAGCTTTAGCCAGGCAATAGAGTAAAAAAATCTAGGTCCACTTTGAAATCCTCACTCTTTGGTATTGAGTTACAGTTCTTGCTGACTGGCTCACCTGCAGGAGTGTCTGGTTAATGTTTTTTAAGAACATGGTTTCTGAGACCTAGGTAAGAAGTCCTTTTTCCCTAACAGGCTGGCCACTTGTTGAAGGCTTTTCTATGATTTTAGAACTTAGAAAATATAAGAGTAATTTCTTTTAAATATTAATAAGGTTGATAGTTCTTTGGATTGAAATGTATTTTATAAATTCTAATCATTTGCTAGATATGCCTTACCTGTGTGGTTTGCTCATTTATATCTCATCTGTATTTCATTATTAAATTTGCTATTAACATTTATCTATATTTATACTTGTGTATATTTAATTTTGGTGAGACTACCTATTTGAACCTTTCTTCATTCCCAAAATACCTCTGGAGGTCATCATCATGCATCTTCTTCAGTTTTCTATATTGTGGGTAACCCTTTCTTCAAGAGCTCACCTCTGTATCTTTAAAAAAAACTAAGTGAAATTCAAAAAGAAGAGTATCTTTCAGTCTTGCTGGGTACATCTACATGTTCATTATTAATGTGCCTTAGATACTGCACATTTAGTTTAGTGCTTGCTTAATAAAGTACAAACAAAATGCACAGTAATTAGAGTTACTGTGCAGTAGCACCGGCACACAGGTATTTTGTGATGCTTACTGTGCATTAGCCTAATAACACTGCCCAGCAGGCTATTAGCATGTTTCTTAATTGCCATACTACTGCACAGTGTTATTAAACTAATTATTAAATTAATGTTCAGTAAGTGTCTCATGAAGATGGGCCTGCTGTTTAGTGCCTTTAATGCCCTCTCCTGCAACACCTAAATTCCTGAATAAGAACAACTTGGATACCGAACACTGAATCAGGTAAGGTGAAGTGTGAGATTATTCCAATGTGTAACAAACAACCATCTCTACTGACCTGCATCTGTTACTTCCACTTTCAGGGTATAGTTAGAAACTATGTGCTTGTTTAATGAAGAGCTCCTTAACTGAAATGTCCCAGCTTCTTGCTGAACAATGAATAATTTATCTACAGGAATTTTGGGGTTCTGATCCACAATATGGAATTGCAAGCGAGAATTAAGAGTGCCTTGTTGATCCATGTCTGAAGCTTCCAGAGTTCCAATAATACTTCCTAGGGTCAAGGAAAGATAGACATTAGTCAGATAACATATTTTCTCCACTTCCCCACAGAATGAAATACAAAGAACCTCAATAGTGATACAAATATTGCAGAAGCAATACAATCCTGAAAAGAAACACAATAGATTGACTAAAAATATGTGCTCTGACTTAGCCAGCAGTTATAGGGCTTGATTCAGTTATTACTGGGAGCAATTTTATTGCTTGTATTATGCACTGTGGTTAGAGTAAATGATCATTGCAGACAATCCTGGCCTTAGCAGTGAATAAATAATATGAAAACTTTGGGATAGATTTAACTTACAATTCCACTGGAATCAGTGAAGTCATATCTGGGCACATAAGGGGGAAAAAAATGCAATTACTCAATTAGAGTAAGCATTATCTTGTATTTTAATAAAGAAAAGGGAATTCTTTTTTACATCTTAGCAGCGGAGCAAAACTGAGTCTGTGGAAGATAACAGTGTTATAGACTAAATGCAATCACATTTGAACACTGAAGGTTTGATTCGACACCTTTAATCACACTGACTCAGTCTTTTTCACAGTTGTCAGTGAGATAGCTTTAGTCGTGTTTAACGGAAAGAGCATTCAGACCAAGAGAATGCTTTTGCAGTATAGGATTAAAAAATATTTTCTTACCTACATTTTCATTCTCCTGAACTTCAAATATGGTTAAAGCTTTCTGGCACACAGGTGGATTATCATTAACATCTTCCACCACAATTTGAATTTCCAAAGGCTTGTCTAGTATTTCTCCTTGTTCATCTTTTGCAGTTGCATAGAAGGTATACTGCAACAAGAATGGCAAAAGGCAAATGCTATAATAGTTTAGACTGAAATGGACAACAATGAGAACCTGGTTAGAAAATAAAAGATCCCTTTGCACATTCAGTCAGTACTTTTGTACTACTTACAGGTTCTTTGATGATCCCTATTTCCTTAGCATTTGAGTCAGATTCTCCAAGGCATTTATATATATTTGAGGGTCTAGGTCTGGTTGCCTCAGAACTGATCAGTGAATTTATTTTAGATGTACAAATATATTATTATGTTCATTTCACTAGATGGTAACAGAGCATGATTTACCTGAAGTCACAAAAGAATGCCTGTATGAGAGTAGGACTATAATATAGTCTGCAGGAAAAACCCTGATTCCAGTAGATGTCCATGGGAAAAGTCCCATTGATTTCAATGGTCCAAGGTGTCACTGTAGAGCTCAGTTTAGACCCAATCCAGAGTCTATGGTTATGGATAAATGTGTACCTGAAGTGGCTTCAACATGGCATGGTGAGAGGCTGTTTGGGAATGCAATGCAGCTGTTATGCTGTAACTTAAGTGTGCATGAGCCTGTAGTGCTACAAGCGAGCTAAACTGCCCCAGCTTTAACCATGGATGAGGCACAGTTAACCTTGGAGCAGTTTTGCTATACCTGTAGTACTCCACTTACAGCATAACTGCTACTTCTCATTGTTTTTTGGAAGTTTTTCCAAAAGAATCTGTCTTTTTTCTCACACCCTATTGATGACGTGTTGGTGTGGGATCAACAAATTCCCAGGCAAATGCTGACTATGCCTTTACAGGATATGAAAAGAGAAACAGTCTGGAAAAAAAATGTTTTTTTCAAATTAAACATCACATGTATAAAATTAATCTATATATGCTGACCAATTGCTGTTCAGTATTTTATCACCTCTTTCAGCACCAAAAGGTAGGTTTAGGTCCTGAAAACTTATAATGTATATAATCTTTTTCTTAGCTCAGTCAAAAATATGCAATTATTTCCTGTGTTCAATAATTATTGTCAAAAAGAAAATACATTTAACTCCCCCATAGACTGGAAACTTCACATTATGACAGCACTCTGGCCTGTCCTTGGGGTTAATTCAAAATGCAAATTTTTATTTATCCATTACTGCAAGTCAGATCCTGGCCAGTCACCAGAACAAAGCAGTCATTCAGCTGGTGGATACCTGTGATTCACACATCATGAGGAAGCCTCAGGTGGTGGCAGGCCACCAGAACAGCTCCTAAGTCCAACATCTTTGCCAAGTCTCCTCTTTAGTGGGGGGACTATGGCCAGGGGGAAGAGAGATTGGGAACAGTGCTGTTAAACTTTAGTGATTCCCAGCTGCCCTGAAGGTCCCCAAGAATGATGGAGAAGTAGCACAACTTAAAGCAGGCCTTGAGCTACAGTGGTAATTCAAGCTCACACTTTGACTTAACATATGATTTTAATTAGAAAAGAAAAATGAGTTTGCACAGTTAAATCCTAGCCATAGGAAATAAGTTACACAGTATATATATAACTCTTCGTTCCTCTTTGTAGAATGTAGGAATGCATTTGGAGAGAGAGAGAACTGGAAAACATCTGTTGCTATCCTAACAGGAAATGCATTTATTCTTTTTTATCTGTTGTCAAAAAAATAAATCCCCATCCTATCTCCTACAGAAAAGCAGAGGGAAGATTTCAGAGATCTATGATCCCTAACTACAGAAAGCACAGTGCACTTTTCAGTCAGGTACTGTAATACTTTCTTGGTATATATCTCATATTCTATGTACATCAGTGTAGGCTATGAACACTAACAGGCATACAGAACTAGAAGAAAAATATAAATATTGAATTAATGCCTATTGAATAAATGAATATAATCAGGTGGGATGAACACATTTGTTCTTAAATTGCATTAAATTCCATGTCTATCAACTCACTTGGATTCAACAAGAAAAAAACATCAAACCAACCCTGTCCTTCCTCTTTTTCTTCCATCCACAACCAACTTTCATACATTTGTACACACACATAACAACTCCTCACGCTAAGATTATGGTTAGGTTTTACAAGTTTACTTACAAAATCCTTTTCTTCCCTGTCCAATGGTTCAGTCACATAAATAGTCCCATTCTTATTGATTGTAAATGGAAACCTGGGCAACCTCTCTTTTGGAATAAGTTCATATTTTGCATCTGGATCATTCCATTGTACCTGAAATTTAAAAAAATGAATCAAGGTAAAAGACTTTAAGAACTGCAGGCTGAGCTTTAACAAGATTAAGTGGTGGCAACCATTGATCCTCCTGGATCACAGTATATGCATGAAGGCCACAAAGACCTTTGATACATATGCCAGGGCAGAAATTTTTGCAGGAGTGGAGGCTGCCCACACCTTCCATCCTCCCTTTAGGTGACTGAGACAGAATCCAAAAAACAGACTAAGTCTCATAGGCATGTGCAGGGAGATATGGGGGGCACATTCCTCCCCTCCCCCCCAAGATTGGCCACTACTGAAGCCACAGCTAGCTTCTGTGGGCAGTCATCACTCACTGAGTAACCCTGGATATCATTTTTGTCTGTGTGATAGCTCTTGATAAAACATCCTTTTTTAAAAGCACTTTGAGATCTACTTATCTGCATAGGAATAAGATACTACTATTAGAATGTCATAACATTAATCTATAACAGCTTTTCATACCAATCAACTCTTCTGCTTGTCCTTTTCATGTTTTTTCACCAAAGGTTGGATGCATGCATGAAGATATGAAGTGGATAGTCAAACTGTAGGAGTATGTGCACATATGTTTGTACAATACCTTCCAAAAATTATTGACATGGTCTGGCACAAATGGAAGTCTTTGGATACAGGAAACTGATTTCTTCATAAACATGTAAGACTTTTATCTATATAAATAAGTAGGAGCTGCTGTTTATGCAGTAGCCAGTGAGACACCACCTTCTACTCCACAATGCTCCATAGAGAGAATAGACATATCTGTGGTTTCCCTAGGAAATTTTGATATCAAGTATCTCAATATATAGTTATTCCTTTTGCCTCATGTGATGTTATCTGGACTTGCTCCCACCTGCACTAACCTTGATCCTACTTGATCCTACTACCAAGTCAATGGAAACACTCCTATTGCCTTTAGTGGAAGTAGAATAAGGTCTTCTGCATGTTGTTTAAAAACCAGCTGTTCTCAGAAACAGGGTGTGTGGCATCTTGTAATACTCTAAAGATCAGCATACTGTAGGATCCAGTTCCAAGTAAACTTTCGAAGTCAAACATTTCTGGGACAATGTTTGCCTATTGGTAAATATTTGCATATATATATGTTACTTTAGTTATGCTGTTATCATCAAAGTGTTCTGCATTTTCACTGCAGAGTATCAGAGAGGGTCAGTGTTATAATATAGAATGAGGGAAAATGAAAGAAAGGAAGCTGTCTTGTCTACTAGTCTGAAGGTAGCAATACATCTTACAAGATTTTAAAAACTTCAGTGGGTGTGTCTACACATGATATAATACAGAACAATAAACTGGTCCATATTGTGCCAGAGTTTATTGTTCCCAGGTACAAAATTTCATAGATTCATAGATGTAGGGTTGGAGGGGACCTGAGCAGATCATCAAGTCTGACCCCCTGCCCTGGGCAGGAATGAATACTGGGCTTATATGACCCCTACTAAGTATAAGCTCATATAACCCCAGCTAGGTAGTTATCAAGCCTCCTTTAAAGACCCCTAAGGTAGGAGCCAGTACCACTTCCCTTGGAAGCTGGTTCCAGATCCTGGCTGCCCTGACTGTGAAGTAGTGCCTCCTGATGTCTGGCCTGAATCTACTCTCAATCAACTTGTGGCCATTATTCCTTGTTACTCAGGGAGGTGCTTGGGGGAACAGGTTCTCTCCCATTCCCCTCTGGTCCTCCCTGGTAAGTTTAGAGACAGCCATTAGATCCCCTCTCAGCTTTCTCTTGTGAAGGCTGAACAGGTTCAGCTCCCATAGCCTCTCCTTGTTGTGCCTGCCCTGCTGCCCCTGATCATGCGAATGGCCCTCCTCTGGACCCTGTCAATGCTGGCCTCATCCCTCCTGCAGTGCGGTGCCCAGAACTGGATGCAGTACTTCAACTGCAGCCTGACCAGTGCTGTGTGGAAGGGGAGGATCACCCCTTTGGACCTGCTCGTGATGCATCTCTGGATGCATAACAAGGTGCGGTTGGCCTTGCTGACCGCATCCTCACATTGGTGGCCCATGTTCATTTTAGAATTGATAATTACTCCAAGATCTCTTTCTGCCTCTGTGCTTTTGAGAAGGGAGTTCTCCAGCCTATAGGTATGCTGCTGGTTCTCTCTGCCAAAGTGCAGTGCCCTACACTTGTCAGTACTGAATCCCATCTTATTCACATTCACCCACCCCTGTAACCTGTCCATAGATTCATAGATGTTAGGGTCAGAAGGGACCTCAATAGATCATCGAGTCCGACCTCCTGCACTGGCAGGAAAGAGTGCTGGGTCTAGATGACCCCACCTAGATGCCTATCCAACCTCCTCTTGAAGACCCCCAGAGTAGGGGAGAGCACCACCTCCCTTGGGAGCCCGTTCCAGACCTTGGCCACTCTAACTGTGAAGAAGTTCTTCCTA
>JAGPOW010000261.1:39970759-39993702 GCA_030014935.1 Caiman crocodilus | reverse complement strand
ATAGGTACTTGGCTGGGGTCCTGTGACCCTGGCACTCGTTTCCTGCCATTGGCAGGGGGTCAGGCTAGATGGCCTGCTCTAGGCCCCTTCTGACCCTAGGTACTATGATACTATGATACTATGGTCCAAGCATGCTAAGAATAACAGCATTGTTCTGAGATGTGGGTTTGGGTAACTTTTGCTTGCTGTCACTTTTGGTGTTCACGTCACTTAAATCTGTGTGCTTCTGGAGGCCAGTTCTAGCAAGCAGCTTCCTGGAGTCCAGATGCAACACAAAAAGAACAACTCAAATTTGTGTTGGGTGACAAAAAGCTCGGAGAGGTTTATTGCCTCTTTGCCAGTACACAAGCTGGTCTGTTTAGCAATCAGCCCAACTCACTAGAATTGCCAAGGACAATGATAGCAAGACCATATGCAAATTACGCTCCCTAGCTCATTATAAAGAAACAGTCCTAGCAACACCTACATTTATACCTGAAACACTCAAGTTTTTGTGCCAATGTTTCTCTTTCCTTTTGCCAAAATATCTGTTTTTACTTGTCCTTTTGCCAAGTGCATACCTGGCTCCCTTCATTTCCTCTCTTAACTCCTTTCTTTGTACTAGCCTCCCTGCTCATTAGTGTATTCTTCTTTTTCTACACCTTTAATCAGGACATTTGCTGATCAGAGAGGCCCATTCTTCCTAAGCTGTTTCTTAGAGCCTTACCCATGTCTTAGCAAAACCAGAAGTCCCACGAATAGCCATGGATTTTGCCATTTTTCTTCACATAAGGAAACAATCTCCATGAGTCCTGGGGTACTAGTCATGAAGGTACTGCTCAGAAAGATCAAAGTGAGCAGGATCTGGCCATACAGATTTTAAACTAGTTTAGGTCATTAAATAATGCTTTTGGAGGGATTTTACTCTGTCATGCTTTACAAGGTGACTTACTTCTTTTGAAAGAATAAAGACAAACACTATATAAGCCAACTGTAAGGTTCAAAGTTTAGTTCTTGTAGCAAGGAACAGATATCTCTTCCTGTCAATTAAACTGCTTTATGTGAGCTGTAAACATTCCCAAATGCAAGAAGAATGAATCACAGTCTATTCATGAATCAGTGAGGGATGAGGGGTTCACTCTTTGTCCCATTTTTGTCCAGCAGGTGCTACAATCCTGTGTAAAGCCCATGTAGTTGGTGCAGTGCAGATTCAATAGTTCTATTGTCACAGCCACTAGCAATAACAATTGGAAAGAGAGGAAGAAAGAGCCCAGAGTTCAATCTTGAAATAATCCTACTAAAGTCAACAGGATTAATTAAAATGCACATTTTATGCATGGTGCCCAGGTCTCCGTATTTTATAGGTCTGAATCAGATTTTGTTATACTTCATGTTAATTGCCAATGCAAATTGGGAGCCTAATTGTCCAACTTTTGTAAATATCAGCAATTACTTTGACTTGACTGGTTTCTTCCAAAAGAAAAGACTATTCATATAAGCAAAAGTTATCAATTTATGCCATAGATACTTCACTGCAAATTGAATTTCATGGGAAACTGAAGATAAATAATGTGCATGATTTAAACTGCATAGCAAGGGGTGTTACAGAGCAAATAACAGAGTAGCAGAAGTGTAAGTTATAACACAGTAACCAGCACCAGGACACTATAAAATATCTGCAGTGTTTGATGATTTAGTGGCTGTTTTTGAAATCTTTAATTATGCAAGTTTCAGCTATAAAAAGCAACTTAATCTCTCTACTATCAGATTTAGTTATTACAGAGGAAAACAAGGCTTTTCCTCCACACTTGTTTCAAGTCGTTCACAAAACTCTTCTTTCTGAGTGACTGATATTAATTTTAAACTTTTGAATAAGGACATAAATGGCCAGGATTTATGCCATAGTTAGTAGCATAAACACTCAATATGGAAGATGCTGCTAATTCACATGCCATTTCTGAATTACAGATTTTTCTGAATTACAGATTAAGAGCATGGATATAGCTATTGAGATTTGTTGGGTTTTTTACCAAGGAAAGGAAAACATAACTTACCAAATGAAATACAAGGAGGTAGAATATGTGAAGTCCATGCAAAATAAACATCTTGGTGATTTCTTGCATTTTGGCTCCTGTAAATGAATACATCTTAGTTCTAATATGTTTTGATTATTTTACTCTTAAAATTGTTAGTTTATAATCATGAATAAAGACTAAAACTAAACTCTGGTTGATAACGGTAAAGCTCCTTAGTCCATATATAAGCAATCATAAAATATCCTAAATTCCAAAAGAGCCAAGCACCAATGATGGCCATGGCCCTTTGGGACTCTAGGGCTATGGACAGACATTCAAGAAGCCGGAGCCTGAACTGATTCAACCTTTGCAAGTTAGTCTAACCTGGCTAGACTTAACTGGTTTGTAACCGCACAGATATGCAGGCATGTGCTTGCAGTTGCTCAGCCCAGAAGCCCGGGGACACTAAAGTGTGCCCTTGGCTGCAGGGAAGGTGTGCTGGGGGGTGTGACCAGTCTGGGCTGAATTGGCCAGAGAAAAGTTTAATTCCCCACTCCTTGTCCTACCGGCATGGACCTGAACCAGGTCTGCTGGGCACCCCGCTTCCCCTCACTGCTGCAGCCATGACCAGCATGGTCTTTGAGACAGAGAGAGTGGGGGGGTGTTATTCATCCCCTACCCTCACTGTCCCGGGGTCAGGGACTGGTGTTATTCCCCCTCCCTTCAGTGTCTGGCGGAGGGAACAACGAGGGGGCTTATTCTGCTGCTCAGTGGTGGTCAGGGCTAGCAGACCTGGCTGCAGTCCCCTGGAGGCAGTGGGAGTAGAGGGGAGAATAACCCTGCTCCTTGCCCCACTCTGGCTCAGGGGCCATGCTGGCCCATGGCTGCAGCAGCAAGGGTGAGTGCCCAGCAGACCCCACTTGGGTCCCTGCCAGTGGGACAGGGAGGGGAGAATGAAACCCCTCTCTGTCCAGACCCCACCCCTGCCTGTCCCAGCTCCAGAGGGGGAGCAGAGGCACAGGGCCAGCCCAGAGAGCATGCTGGGATGCTGGGAGACTCTGGTTTAAGTTAAACCAGGAAGGGGTCTGGGACAGATACTGCATAAACCGGTTTGAACCAAATCAGTTAAGTCTGATACTACATTCAACCAGATTCATCTCAAACTGGTTTTGGTCATTTTGAAACTGGTTTATGTGCATTGAACTTATGTTCTGTTACAGGTTTAAACCAGTTCCTGATCACTAAAACCAGTTTATGTGTAATGTCTGTCCCTAGCCTTAAAGTTAAGGGCACTATGTAGGAGCCCAAAGTTTCAAAAAGCATGTGTATGAAATTCTTTTTCCCTGCTATTTATATTAAAGGACAAGAACAGTTCTGTAAAAGCAGGACCACTGCAGAGTGGAAATCAGTGTTGCACCAAGCAGTGTTAACCTCTTTATCAATAATCTATGTTGCTTGGACAATAGTGTACTGGCTTTACCCTGAGTATGTATGTATCTATCAGGATCCAAGTCTCCTGGGAGGCTCCTAGGGAGTGAAGAGTATAGTATAGAATAGTATAGTATCACCCCCTTGTCCTCAGTTTAAGGCATTTCCATCCCATTTATTTCTTCTTGTCCTTTCTTCCTTGCCTTACATGTAGGAACAATATTGCCCAATAGTGTCACCAGCTTTGTCATACAAAGGTTAAACAGCATATAGTGACACTACCAAAGAGAAGGCAGATTTTACAATCCACTTACCCTTGTCCTTAGTCATTACTGATGAAAGTAGCTCCACTGACCTCATTAGGGTGACTTGCATAAACAAAGACAAATTGCGTATAGAGAGGAAGGGAGCACGAGTACCTCAATCTGTTTAAAATGCAGGAAACAATTGAAGTCAACAGGAAAACAGCGATTTGTCAGAAAACTAGAGTTTACATCAAAACTTTGTTGTCAAGTGTTGATTTTCCTTTGAAAAGCTTAAATGAAGCCTTCCTTTGAAAGGCTACTTATCCTTTCTGGCATCAAGAAATCTAGGATATGGGCTGAGCAGTACTGAGAGGAAAAAATTTAGAACCAGCCAAGCTCATGGAGAAGGTGTGAACTGATCTTTATTTTATCTTATCGTGAGTGAGAGTTTTATTTTATTTTCATAAACGCAATCCTGAAAAGGGGATTGAATTTCAACTTCATGTACCATTTAGACTAGGTAAAAGCACTTATGTACATGGCATAAATCCACCCAAATCTGACTAAGAAATACAGTAATATGAGTTACATTGGTTTCCTAAGCCACTGTCTGGGTGTCTTATTTCTCATTATTTTCTTCTCTAAATGTAACTGTACATGTTGAAAAAACTCAGGACTGAGATTTGATCAATGCTTATTTCTTCATCATAGCCTTTTCTACCACAAGGCAGGAACAGTATGGCTAAGGTATGGCCTTCCAGATCTTATGTATCATGGCATTCTTGTGGGTCAGATCACTCTGAAATGCATTATTCCTCTGTCCATCCCCAGAAAAAACAAAACTCATGAGATCTGAAGACAGAAAATTGCCCACTAAAGAAAGCAATGCCTGCTGTTAGTTAAATATATGTATTTTTCTTAAATACACACTAAGTCAGTTGGAGTTAAGAAAAGGGAGGAATGCCTACCTAAACTTTTTGTAACTAAAAGAAAAAGAATTTGCATCTGACTCCTGAGATCATGGTTTCACAGTTATAAATCAATAGGTTCAATTATAGGTTCAAAAATATAGATCAATTCTCCACACTTTTTCTAATGATATCCATAACGATTTTCTTATAGAGCCTCTGGCTAAAATAAATAAAAATTTAGCCTAGCAAATATGAAACTATATCAGCAACTTTTGTTAATAAATATTCTGTGACTGTAGCCATTAATCATCTATGAAAAAACAAACTAAAAAGTATCTGGTTCCACAAACTTTTCTTTTAAAATTAATTTCAAAACCCATTTAAAATTTTTGTTTTAGACGGTCACATTTTCAAGTTTAAAACATTTTGCTTTGAAGCAAAACACTAACCTGCATTAGGACAAACCACTCCCAACACAAAACCTGACATTCTTCTTTTTCCAAGAAAAGAACAAGTACAAGCCATCAAGTTGCTAACATCACCCAAAAATAATCCAATCCCTTGCTTCCACTTGTAAAATATCTTTCAAAGGGAAGTAGATTAGATAATACCGTACCTCAAGGATGAATATCGTATTTCTTCATAAAATACATATTCCCTCTTTTAGCCCTTCCACTCACCTGTTGAGGTTAGTAGTGCCAAGCCTGTGCTTCTCTGCAAAGTTTATGGTTTCTCAGACTCACCCAAGAGCTTGGCTCAAATATTAACTACATTGATCTGTAAATGACTAGGTGTGGCATGCCATGGAGGGAAGCAGTTTAGCTAAGTAATAATTAATTGCTCTTTCAGTATTTTCATTTGTGTGTGGACAGTCTAACTGAGCTCAACCAGTGATGGTTCCAGGAGTTAAAGGCAACCAATATGTGGTTGGAAGTTGAGAAGAGAAATTTTTCTATCTGTGAGAGAGAAATCAGAAGTGAAACTTATTCTCTGGCGATAATCTGTTTCTCACTGCTAGTAATGGATTGAGCTCAAAGGACAAGAATTGGGACCTGAGAATGACTTGTCTTTGAAGCAGTTGATCAATGCAGATGGAAAACACAACCCATTTACTGAGAATATTGTAGTACTAGGCTGGGACTGAGGACATTTGAAGTGTAAACAGACGTTTGGGGATGTTAGAGGGAGGTTAAATCACATAAAAAATGGCCACCTGATCTAACTTAGTTGCCCAGGTGTGGACATTACAATAGTTAAATCAATCTAAGTGCGACCTGTTCAGAAGTTCAGGACAATTAGATTGGTCTAAAACTGGCAGACCTAATCTAAGTTAAGCGTACCTCGGAGGGAGGGTTAACTTAGATCAGATTAGGTATTTTTAGACTGATCTAACTGTCCTGAACCTCTGTACAATTCCCAGCACAGCCTCAGGGCTGGGAAAGCCCAGCCGCTGGCCCCGTCCCTGCCCTAGCCCTTCTTTCCCTACCCCCTCTCTGGCATTGGGCTATTTTTAGACTCCGCCCCAGACCCTCCCCCCAAGGCCCAGGACAGACAACTCCTCCCACCCATGGACCAGCAGCCAGACCCCACCCCTGAGCCTAACCCCCACCCATTCCCAAGCCCTTCCCTGTGCCATTTTTACCAGCATCTGCCAGTGCTGGGAACTGAGCAAATAAGATGAGGTAAGGAAAGGGGCAGAGGGAATGTGGGGGTTTGGTTCACCTGGGCAAGTTGTTTGTTTGAAGGTCAAGGAGCTAAAAATATCCCATGGTCCCAGGGGGTGGGGGAGAGAGCCCCCCCATGGACCCTGCGAGCCTCCCAGATCCCACCAACCCCTCCTGTAGACCCTGCCTGTCCCTACCAACCCACTGCAAGGATCCCTTCTTCCCCCCAACCCCTGCAATCCCCCCACAGACTCCACCTGCCCCCCTGACCTCCCCCACAGGCAGGGCCCTGCCTGTCCCCCAGATTTTCCTGATTTCACAACAAATTTACAGGCTCAGTAGTGCTAAATTAGCTAGCACCACATTTGAAAGGGACCTGGGGGTCATAATTGACCATAAAATGAATATGAGCCACTAGGGTGATGCTACAGTTATCAGAGCAAACAATAGACAGGCATATATCAACCAGTGCATCTCAAGCAAAACTAAGGAAGTTATTCTTTCACTCTACTCGGCATTGGTGAGGCCGCAGCTGGAGAACTGCATCCAGTTCTGGGCACTGCATTTCAAGAAGGATGTGGGAAAGCTTGAGAGTCTAGAGAAAAGCCACTCATATGATTAGAGGCCTGAGGAGCAAGCCATATGAGGAAAGGCTGACAGATATGGGACTGTTCAGCCTAGAAAAGAGAAGATTTCAGGGGGATTTGGTGACAGGTTACAAATATATCAGGGGAGCTCTTCAGGGGCTAGGTGAACAACTATTCACCAAAGTGCCCCTGGGGAAAACCAGGAGCAATGGTTATAAACTCCTAGAAGAAGGCTTCAGACTGGATATAAGGAAAAACTTCTTCATGATTTGTGTGACCAGACTCTGGAATAGACTCCCAGCATGGTGGTGCAGGCATGTACCCTAGCGATCTTCAGAAGGAGACTGGATGCACACCTTGCTGGGGTTATTTGACCCCTGCAGTCTTTCCTGCCCGAGGCAGGGAGGCTGGACCCAATGATCTCATGAGGTCCTTTCCAGCCCTAAACTTCTGTGAATCTGTGATTCCCCCCAGCCTGTTTATTCCCCCCACCCCCAATACCCTAAATCCCCTCCAATAGTCCCCCTATCCCAACTTAGCTTAGAGTGGGTGGCTTTAGATCAATCTCTCCTCCCCCTAACCTCCCCAAATGTCTACACTCACCATTAAATTTAATCCATACAGCCACACAGATCTATTTGAGAATACTTTGGGCAAATCTGTCTAACCCTCTGAGCTTCCAGACACCCATCTGAACATTGGGAAATATAAGTTACTCAGTCCTGACACATGTTCTAGTCTTCTGTTTATTCTAATTTCTTAATTTCCTGTTATGTTTGTGGTTTGCACTATGGTTATTTTCTAATCCAATATTTTGAATTATGGATGGAAATAATAGCACTTATTCAGATTCTAACATCCAGCTTAGCTTTCCAAAATGTACTCTCTCACTCTTGGTTGTAGTTTTATTATTTCTGCAATGGATTAAGCATTTTCTGAGTTTAAAATAACAAACACAGAGTTTATATCTTATTCTATACAGCACTGGAAAAGGTTAGCTTTTTGCTTGGACTTCAGCTCATGCTCTCAGCCGACATCAACATTTGTTCCTAGGAGAAGAGAGTTTTGATTTGTTACAGATTTTAACATGATATTTAGCACAAAACTTTAGTGTGTCTTATTCCAATAAACTCACAAAGGACTCTGACCTCCTTAAGAGCTGCTTATTATGAATGAGCACAGCACAGAGCCTACTATTTCTATTAAATATTAGAACTCATATCAAATTACTTACAAGTAAAAAAATATTAGTGGGACAAATCCATCCTTAATGTCAATGCCTTCAAGTCAAATGACTTTAACTCTGATTAATATTTTTATTAAAGTCAGCAGTTGATAGAGAAGTTCAACTGTTTTCAGTATAATACGCTATAAGTCAAAACAGTAAGAGTTCTTTCTCACTTGACTATGTTAATGTATAACTGATTGGTAAACAATTAAGGGTCAAATTTAGTTTCTTTTTTTGGTTGTATAAATGGAAAATCTATGTTGAATACAGTAAGCTGCATTGAATTTGTGTCTGTCCCTACAACTCTAAGGTCCGTATTGAAGATGCATATTTTCAGGTGATACAAAATAGTTCTGTTTAAGTGAATGCTCATACAATTAGATCTTTGGATTGTTGTTACTATTGCAGGTTGTGATATACTTACTAGAAGCTGTGATATATCACTTGAAAAAGTTATTCACCACTCTGTCTTTTTCTGATTGACATTTTTCTGAGGTGCAGACAACTTCCAATAAATTGGAACCAGAGAAGAAGAAAAAATGTCACTGTCAAAAACATTACAAAATCCAGCAGCACTGAAGGCTTTACAATAGTCATAACTGTACTGCAGATGAAATCAAGAGGGAAACCCAGTAATGGGGCTTGTTTCTTGAGCCGGCTGTGTCTTTGAAAAAGGAGGCAAGTGTTCAGGTGTTTATCCTGTGAAACATTGTTAAGCGAGTCAGTTTTTCCAGAGACAGCACTGCTCATATCTTTCCTTATGTCCTCCTCACTGTACCCTCCTACTACCCTTTGGCATTCCTCCCCTCTCCTTTACTTCTCTTATGATTCTCCATTTTTTCATTTTACTTATTGAAGTCTCATGTAATCCTATCACTGCCATACCTCCTTCTTTTCCAGATTTAGATGAATGTATTTAAGTCCAGCCTCTTTTCTCTCTATACTTTTGATACCCTTCTGAAACCATTTCAAAATGTATTGTGGAACCCATTTATTTTACAGTAGCATCATTATGATTTACAGTGAACAGGCATGAAGGAAGCAGATGATATGTTTAGTTGCTCTTATTCTCCATGTAGCCTGTGACATAATGGAACCAAGTCTTTGCGGAATAAATAATGCATACTCTAGTGATTACTTTCATTTATACTCTATATTGTAAGAGCTCCAAATGGAGCCTGCATTTCATTCTCAAGTAAAATAGAATAGCAGCAGTGTGCATTAGAGAAATTAATTTTCTTTAAACATTCACACTACCTCTGTCTAATTCTAACATGGACTTGGAGTGGTGTACATATTTATTAGTTATGAATTGTGTATTTTCAATATAGCCATTCTGTTTTTCCCTAAATGCTGAAGAGGCAGCTTTTCCCAGATCTTGGACATGTTTTATTTGTGAAAAGAGGTCTCCAAATTTTGTGAGATTCAAGATATAGAGTACAATAAAGTATAGTATCAGAACTGAATGATGAGCCAGAGGCTTTTTTCATTTATGCTGGGTCATTCCTGTTGCACCGTAGGTTTGGAAATCAAAAGATATGATAGGAACTTTAGGACCCCTGCAACCTTTAGCCAAAACTCTTTAAATTGTTATAGGTACCACAAAATAACCCCCTGTTACAGTAGAAGAAGAAAAATGGAGAGTCTGATGGCAGTGCTTGTGGCATCCCAAGCTCATCTCCCATCTCAGTAGCTGAGATGGTAGCACTGCTGAGCACTCAAGGTGACATCTGACCACTAGATCAACAACTTGATAATATCAGAGGAAAACTGGTCTACTGAGTAAGAGAAAGGTACTTTACTCTCCTTTCTGGTGCGTTACTCTTTCTTAGACTTTACTTAAAAGCTTTCAGTTCTTCAAAAATGGGAAACACAATAGCCATCTACTGGATGTTGTGACAATTAACTAATAAAACACAGCTGTATAATCACTAAAACTTACCAAAACACACACACACAACCCCGTGCAGTAGTGGACAGTTCATAGCCCCAGTTTCCACCTTATTTGAAAAGCTGGCATTGTGCACATCAAGAGGGTGCAGGGAACTTAAATGGAGTCTGGCACAGGGCTAGGATGATAAGTAGCTGGATTCTATTTCATCTGCCAGGAGAGGCTGATATGCCAGTCCCTAACTTCTTTTTATTCTATCTCCATCTCAGCTGAGAGTTGCCCCAAAGAAATATTTAGCCTTTCCCCCTCCCCCATAAATGCCATGCCTTTCACAGTGCACAGCAGTGAGATTGAAACAGGGAAGAATTGATTTGATCAGATTAGGTTGGGACCTTTATAGACATCAAAGTCTGGCTCCATTCGTAATAGCAGAGATCAGTCCAGCATTCTGTGGGGGCTCACCTCAAATGGGCTCTGGCTGTTCCTCTAAATGATGCGATTTATTTTTTATTGATTAAAATGGACTAAGTTGTATTAAGAGGTCAAACACAAAAAAAACAAAGCTTCCGTTGGTTTTATAACACTGACTAGAGGGTGGACTTAAAAAACTTTTCCACTAGCACGGAGGAGATTTCTGCATATACTATTTGCCAAAGTGATAGTAGAACATTTTTCAGTAAACATTAGTTAGTGGAGGTTGGATACAACAGCATTAATTTCTGTGTGCTCAGGATCCTCCACCCACCTGTTTGGCAGCAAGAACAGTACTAAGGGGAAACATTTCAGTACATGAATAATGCACTCTACCTACATAAGTCCATAAACTTCCCTAATATCCCAGGGATAAACTTCCCATAGACTTCCCTAATACCTAACATCTCACTGCCTAATACAATACTACTTGTACAACTTTGTAACTGTGATTAAGGTACAGTAATCCTATGTATCAAATGAATACTCTGTGGCAACAAGCTTTCTATTAAGAATAATGGACTGGGGTGCATACATTTCAGACCTGAAAGAAATACAGCTGTGTATCAATCACATTACCTCAATCTCTGCAGAAATGAATGCTGGGGGGTGAGGGATATGTACTTCATAATGTGTTATATGCTTTCAGAATGTATTAGCAGGATTTCCTTATATAGACTTGAACCCGGTAGGGAACTGGCCATTTACAGAAAAGGACGTGAGTGCACAATACTTAACCACAAGTCAATAATGGAATCCATTTTAAATTATCTTACAATAGATAATTCAGTTTACAGACAGAGTAGAAGTAGCCTCACACAGGTAATCCCCTTGACTTCTGCGACCTACTCTTCTGCTTGGGGAGTATTTACATGGGCAGGTATTTACAGGATGGACCCTTAGTTTACAAGATTCTCTTTGAGCACTTTTGTAGGGGTGATTATCTGCAGGGGACATCTAAACTGGGATTTCCTATACTTAGAATGGAAAATACCACAAATACCACGGTAATTATAACTACTGCCTGTGGTAAACATACAGTTTTTCTTGGCTTACTTCATAGATGCTTTTGGCAGAGATCTCAATACTCCTGTGAGTAAGAATTTGTGGAATTGAGCTAACTCTTAGTGTATATACTTTAGGCTCAATTTCTCTCAACTTTCAAAGAGTGAGTTAAAATAGCTGCTTACTAATCCTTTCTTCAAATTCTACTTACATGGAAATCATGCAAACCCTAGCTGATTAAAATTGAGGAAATTGTTTGACTTCGATCTATTGTCTTGAAAGTCTCAACTACCCCATCCTTAGCACATATGGTTTGCATTTGTGGCATTATGTCACCTTGTAAGGTAAACAGGTAGTAACTTAAGGTAGGGACTGTGTCATACCCACCTTCATCAAACTTAAACCTTCATACAGCCAGCAGGTTCAATGCTATTTTTTTACAGTACAGCTGTAACTCAGTGGAGCTGCACCAGCAAAACAGACAGTAAGCTCATCCGGGGAGCTAATGTACACAACTGTGTGTGGCACCACACTACCCAATCTGATCCAGGGCCCAAGGAAGTCAAAGTATTTCCAATGAGCTAGATTCAGACCTAGATTCATAATTCTGTGAATACAAACAGAGAGGCATAAACACCTCTGTAGTACGGATGACATCTCAGCATGATCTTCATGGAATTGTATGGCAGTGCAGCAACCCTGCCTCAGTTTCCCCACAGTCTTCAGCCTAAAGCCATTGTACCTGTAGTTTGGCAACTCAGCAAGGCCAGTACAGAAATTTCAGTTGTGCTTGCCAAGGAAGGAAGAGTTCTAAGGTAAAATCCAACAGAAACAAAATAAATCAAACTTCAGCACAGCCATCTCAGCCCCTTGCTCTTAGGGAAGCCTCCAGCTGCAATAGGCTGTTTCAGTACCCCAACCACAAGTTCCCAAGTGTCAGCCAAAACTATTTCAGAACTGCTGGGTTAGAGCAGCCACTTCAGGACAGCCACTTCTAACACAGCTTCTACCTTGCCTCTAGCCTTCAACTGCTAGGTTTTCCTCCTTTAAAGCTAACCCAGGTATAGCAGGATGGATTGTTATACCCATTCATCAGTCAGGCACACTAATGCATCTATCAAGAGAAAGTATAAGTCATTGTAGAACTAATCCTGTTTGTTAGTATGTGTCTCCTCAACAGTTTGGCAGATTTAAAGGATGTGAGGCAGGAGACCCGTGATGTGAAATGTTTTTCTTTGATCTGAGATAGAAGTTGGATAGACCAGTTTACCCTAAATCAGACCCTAAGTCTGATACCATCCACATTTATCTTAAACTGGTTTTGGCCACTTTGAAAACAGTTTATGTGCATTGAACTTCTGTTGTGTTACAGATTTAAACTGGCATCCAATCATTATACCAGTTTACATGCAATTTCTGTCCCTAGCCCTTATAGTTAAATAGATTCACCACAGTTTTTAGTTATCTGAATTATTAAAGGAATTACAGAAGCTAAGACTGTCTCATAAACTGCATACCCATCTGGAACAAAAACCAGAGGCATTGCTCAGTGACATTTACAGTTTTACAAGTAAATATTAGTTAGCCAAGGTTTAAAACATCTAGTGAACTACAGTACTAAATGCAATATATTTTCTCCTAACATTACTTTTATACAGGGCCTAATGGGAGCTTGGGGGACAAACAGGCTACAGGATCAGACCTGTTTTTCAGGGAATTAAACTATATTGCAATGACTCTCTGTTTGCAAAGGTGAGGCCTCATCTCTGAACACTTTACTAGCTAGAGTGGGTCATTCACTGAAAACTACATAACCACAGGATCGGTCCCACATTAAGTCGCAAACCCCAAGTCAAGAAAGAAACATGGCACGTTACAAAGCCATACTTGTCACTGTATAGCATGTTAACACTGAAGGCTAACACTGAAATTTGACTAAAGAAGGTACCTTCAGGAATAAAGATGAGACAGGTCACTGCTGATGTGTGTCTGGAAAACCCTGGCTGTTTCTCAGGGCTGAGTGGTGTAAATCAGGGAGTAAGATTCCAAATGTAGAGCTGACATGCAAATAAAAGCAATACTTGGATTCTTCATGCTTTTGACTCATTTAACACTAGATATCATGGCTTCTAGATATCATGGAAGTGAAATCTGAAGAACTAAGACCTTGTTTGCACTTACCTGCCTCTGCCACTTACTTGCCAGGAGGTTGACTACCAGATAGTTTGGCAGCAGGCAGACAGATGCTGCCACCACCGAGCCAGCAGTACGTGGATGTTCATCTCCATGTAGCTCCGCTGTAGCTCCTTACTAATTCTTTACTAATCACTTTTGTGATTTCTTAGGAAGCAGAGATTGGAGCCATCTGCACTTATTAAGCTGAATACATTTATTAAACACACATAAATAAGCAGCTTACTTACAGCCCAGGGTGGAAGCTTTGCCTTATCACAAGACAAACTGAAGAAAAGAGACCCAAAAGCCTCTTGAGCAACTTGTATTGGTGCTTTTCATACCTCGGGACTCTTCGAGCTAATAAGTGCCATATGTATACCCCTCCATTCTTCCATTACACTACTGCGTGTGTTGAACCACATCATACTCTGAGAAAGTAGCAGCTTTCCGGTCAAGCAAAATATATACTTGCTGTGCTTAAACTAAGACCTAGTGGTTAAAACCAAACATCCTCAAGCTCTTCAAAGCTGAAGTCTGAAGAAGTACTAGCAAACTCTGCCTCGGTGCTAGACTGATGAGTTGCATGGTCCCTGTCTTGCATGGTTTCCATTTTTCAGATTGTACCCATCATTAGCTTCCTCAGTGAGCGCCTCTCCTTTTAGAACTGTGTGTGTGTGTTGGTGCCTGTGGTACCTATGCTTGAGGTGCTTGGTAACTAAAGAGCAAGTGGCAGAGATAAGAGGAAAAGGCAGTGGGGAAAGGCAATAGGAGTGGCAGAGATCTGGGGGAAAGGCCGTGGAGATACGGCAATAGCAAAGAAACGGGTTTGCAGGCAGAGAGGAGCTCAGGACAGCTGGAGCCACAGGAGCAGAGACAGGTGCTGGAGGTGGTTGTGAACCAGAAGCAGGAGAGGGAGAAATGAGACAGAAGTTAGAGGGGCAAGGAGCAGAGATTGGAGCAGGGCTGGAACCATAGTAAAGCAAACCCCAACTCAGGAGTCCAAATAACAGTTTTATTAAATGAACACTGTACTGTACAGCTTGGTTTTCACACACACTCACACAAGCACTCCCACACACACTCACACCTGGAGTCCAGGTAGGGAAGACAAACAGAGTCCAAGTCCTTGGCTAAAGAGAGGGTGGGGGAGATAACTACCTATCCTGGGCTGTGAGTTGATCGTCAATGGTCAGTCAGGGTCTTCTACAGTAGGTGTTGTCCAGAGGGGGATCACCAGCAGGGCTTCTGGGTGGATGGGTGGTGTGACATGGCACTGGTCCAGATGGAGAGGGTCTTCACTACCCCTTTTATGGGGCAGACTATCTTTGATCTCCTACAGGGAGGGCCTGTCCAGGCAAGGTCAGTCCTGTTCCAGTGGGCTTCGGGTGTTCTTACTGAGCACATGTAGCCTGGTACAATGGTGGGTTGTCTCATCTCTTGTTTCTTGAATGCTGAGGGTGTTTCCAAGGCCTGGGTCCTTGGTTCAGGTATTGGTGTTGATGGTAGGGTGATTTAGTTGAGGGGTCCTGCTATCATTGTGTTTTGCTCATTCATTCACTCTTTTGTTTCAGGCATGCAAGGTACACCAATTTGCACGGGAGAGGTTACAGACTTAAATGTGAGTCATAATTGCAACATACTTACACAACAGGGCATGGGGACAAGATGGAAACCTGACACAAAATGGGTACTTGACATCACTCATGCCAACCCACATTACAGGCCTAAATCAAACAGTGTTAACACAGAGACACTTAAGACACAATAACCATATGAAGTAATACATTACAGTAATCCAACACGGAGCAAAACACTATTACAATAGCTCATGGTTACTATAAAAGGGGACTTATGTACACAGGGTTTCAACTTAGCTTATAACTATATATATATATATAACAACTTAGCTTATAACTATATATATATATATATATATATATATATAGTTATAGTTATAGTTATAGTTATAAGCTAAACTATACATAAAAGCTATATATATATATATATATATATATATATATATATATATTCCCATAGAGAATAGAGAAGGAGAGAGAAAAAGGCAGAAATGATGGGGAAAAGGGGATAACACATAAGTTAAAAAAAACCAAACCCTGGGGAGTTTGCTACAGAAACACGCTGTAATGGCAAGACAACTACCACGGGAAGCAGAGCATATGTCAAGATTCCTGTGTCAGTGGGTGACTATCCTAGGCTGCCTATACACGTGCTTGGGGGTGGACTGGGGCAGTTCAATTAGAGTGGTTCCTGGACAGACACTTTTATAAAAACTGTTCACCACCACATGTATTAGGCCCCTGCATGTTTTAAAAAGGCCACGAAATGCTTTATCTAAAGCTGTTTTGGCAAGGTTTAGATAAAGGACCCAAATGGCCCTTTAAAAATGCTTGCGGGCTTAATATGTATGAGCATTAATACACTCGAGCATTTTAATTCAAATGCAAATAAGCACTTGCATAGGCAGCCCTAGCGACTCCCACCCACAGATGTTAGAATTGTGCTATAACTCTGCGATTATTTCTGCAGTTCTTTTTTTTTTTAAAGGTTTTTTTTAGTGCATGTACCAAGCTGCAAGAAAAACTCCTTTTGTGAGGCTGGGGAGGAAGTGGTTTTTGTGAGGCTTGGGGGGAGTTTGTTTTGGGACCAGGAAAGGGCGGGGAAGGGGGGCTACTTTTGTTGTATTGGTTTAGTTCATAAAGTTCACAACTCTATTTTTGAAGTTGCAAGACATCCTCTTCAGAACTTATTTAGCTGCTAGTTGAAGTCCAGGCCTAGCACAATCATGTCTGATTCATCTGAGGATATTGTCCAAAGTTTTATTATTAATCTGCACCAAATCATGCTCATATTGCTACACCACATTCCCTTTTTAGTTTCTCTGTTTCAGCTTCCATCTGGTCCAGAAAGTTAATGGGCATCACTTTCTGTAAAACATGGATGCAGACTTTCTTAGCCTTCAGGTCATATACTTTTATCTGAGCTGTTAATTTTACCCCACAGAGGATATTGATTTTGAATCTACCAATAATTTTGATTAAACTTTTGTAATTTTAACTTAACATTCACATTCTCTACCTTTTAAACACAACTCTGTGCTCACTGGATTCCAGCTTAACTTTTCTTGAGAGTGAAGTTTCAGTTAAATATTCTCTAAAGATGGCAAATCAAATTTTGTAACATTAACACAGTAAATACTGCTAGATATACCTTTGCTGCTTCTCCTTTTCCTGGGATTAGGGTGCTTACTATGCTCCTTTGGGGCATTTATATATGTGCTCCAAGCATGGGCAACTGGTGCCACCTTAGTCGGGAGGGCACGTGCCCCCCCAGCGACCAATCAGCGACTGGGGGGGTCCCCCTGTGGCCGATCTCGCCGACTTGTGGAGAAGGTCCCCCTGCAGCAAAACTCACTGACTGGGAAGTGGCCATGGCACTCCCGGAAGTGGCCATGGTACTAGATCCGGCGCTTCCACTTCCCGGTCATCGCTCACAGGGGAGATATTGGATATTGGTGCTCCCACTTGTCCCCCCGCCCATTGCCCAAGTGGGGAGCATGACCAGTCAGGGTGTGTACCGGTGCTCTCAGGGAGTGCACGTACACCCCCTACACATCGGAGGTGGGTGTGTGTGGGAGGGGATGCTTTAATTAGATCAGTCCCCAAAGCTGCTCTAATTAAAGTACATAAAGAGTCACATGCATCAGTGTCCCATGCTGAAAAATGACAGTGGGGATGTTTTAATTAAACCATGTTTCAGAGCAGGGACACTGATACACATGATGCTGAAGTCTACTGGAGTGCAGTAATTACCACAGTCCAGCAGACTCAATTAATCGAGTCTACTCTGATGTATTGTAATTACAGCATGTTAGAGCAGCCTCAATGCACATCTATAGGCACCAATAGTTTGTATATTTAACTAATTCTCCACAACTTTGTGTTATATGGGAGATGCATGGTTTGGGGTATTTGCATATATTACCATTGCCATTTAGCCATTGATGGCCATTTACTCATTGATAGAGTAATTAAAATAACTGCAAAATTTCAGTAATATCATATTGACCTTATGGATGCACCAGAGTCCATGAGGTGCTTGGCAGAGTTGCTACTCCTTGCCATTTAACTTGTAGAGTTTCAATTTAAAATATTTGTTCCCTGCATTATGGTCACTACCATGCTGGTATTCAGTTTTTTAATTAAAGAACAAATGTGACATGGAGATTTTAATTCCTCTTCACATGCAAAGTGGTGTTTGCCATTTTATTTTTGGTCACTTCCACATCAGTGGAAATAATGCTCCATGCCAGCTCTTGTTCCTCCTGGAGCTTTAGCTACTATACTACTGTATTTTCTCACATATAGCCCGCACACTGATATAACCTGCACCAGTGTATAATCCACAGAAAATTGTATTTTCAGAAAATAGTCCATGTATAGACCGCACCCATGTATTCCCCACACCCGACAGTGTCGGTACAGGGGGCGATTTTAAGCCTATTAAGCCTGAGAGGTGCTCTACCTACTACAGGCCTTATACGGTAACGTTTAGACATTAATTATTAATAGAATGTTCTCCATTTGAGCGCTAATTATTACTGTCAATTTATAACATCTGCTCAAGTGTGCTTAGAAACTCCAGTCAGTAACTACAACCAACTGCCTATGAATTTACCTGACCTCCTGACCTCCCTATCTCACTAATTTCATATATACTTTTAGCTACACGTAGAATGTATTATAGAAAACAACATTTCTAACTTAATTTTAGTATAGTTAATGGTAGAATACAGTAATAAAATATGCGAAATCGGTTGTTGTCCACATGCCTTAATTAGTAAGCAACATATGAAGCCGAAACAAATGACCTTGTGATAGGTTGTTGCGAGTATTTAGACTTCAAAAGACATGAAGTCTCTTTTAAATCTGGACTTAAGCGATTCCCAGGGTATTTACATGACTACCGCTGGGTTCGATTCTACCCTTGCATATTCATTTGAAAATGCCCAAGAGAAAATTGTACACATTTGACTTCAAACTGTCTGTTATCGATTACGCCAAGAAACAAGGCAGTTGCACAGCTGGTCGAGAATTCTCTGTGGATGAAAAATCGGTGTGAGAATGGCAAAAAGAAGACGACATTCTGAAAACTCTGAATCCGAGAAAGTGCTCTCGCAGACCTAAGCATTGTAAATGGCCAACTCTAGAAGCTAACCTGAAAGAGCAGGTTGTTGTGCAATGAGAAAGCAACAAAGTTGTGTCAACCATTGCTATTCGGCAGAAGGCCCATGTGATGGCAAATGAGATTAAAATAACATAACTTTGGAGGTGGATGCAATTGGATACATAAATCTATGCACAGAAATAATTTAGCTGTTTTTTTATGAACTAGTGTAGGGCAAAAACTGCCAGATGACTGGGAAGAAAAATTAACAAAATTTCGCAATTTTGTGCATAAGGAGTGCAGAGTGCATAATTTATGTCCTGCAGACATAATTAACATGGACAAAGTACTGATTTCATTCAACATCCCAGCAACTCATACAGTTGATCAACGTGGTAAAAAGATGATTGCAATATCAACAATGGGCCATGAACAAACAAATTTCACCATTGTGCTAGCGTGCACCACGAGTGGTGTAAAGTTAAAACTGATGGTTATTTTCAAATGGGTATTGATGTCCCAAATGGTGTTGCAGTTTTGTGCAATAAGAAAGTGTGGATGAACGAGGATATAATGAAAGAATGGACAGAACGCTGTTTTCGAACACAGCAAGGCAGGTTTTTCGCGCCTAAATCTTTGCTAATTTTTGAGAGCATAAACACTCTAGTGTTCAGAAACAAATAAATAAAGCCGGTGTGCATATTGCTGTCATTCCTGGAGGACTAACAAGTAATCGCCAACCATTGGATATCTCCGTCAACCATTCGTTCAAATGTGTCATGAGAAAGGAGTGGAGAAAGGAGTGGGAAAAGAATGGGAAAGGAGCCAGGGTGTTCATTCATTCACCCTATCTGGAAAACAGCAATGAGCCACCTACATGGAAGTTTGTAACTGGATCGTTGCGGCCTGGAGAGCTGTGAAACCAACCTCTATAATCAACGGCTTCTTTAAAGCTGGACTCCTGGACGGTGCATTGGGTGAGGAATCAGACTACACCGATTCAGAAGACTGTGGTGATGAACTTGATGCTGCTGCTTTTGTAGATGCATATTTTGACGAATCAAGTTACAATATGGACTTTGAAGGTTTTCCAGTCAGTGAAGAAGAAGAGGCACCCAATTGGGTTTGAACATTATTTAGACATTTATATGTTTTAATTTCATTAAAGACTGTTTTAATGTTTTCAATAAAAAATGTGATTTTGTAGCATAAGTTTTTTACTATTAATGTTGTGATAGTGCACCTTTAGCCAGTAGTTAAGCAACACTTCCCTGCTTTTCCTATCTGATGTCTTACTTACCTTTTGAGCTACATTAACAGTTTAAAAAATACTGGTACATTTAACAGTCCATATCTTTTATTTATAAATCGAAACAAACTATATACTGTTGTATTTATAATTCAGTCGATTTAATGAATTCAACTTCTTTCCATCGGCGTTGGGTGGACCAGCTATAGCACTTGTATCATCATCGTCCAATATGTCGTATAACCTTGAAATACTATTCAAACAATTATTAATGCATTTATTAACTTCTGCTACACTTGTTTTTGCATAAATGTCTCTGCATAGCCTGCATCCATGTATAGCCTGCACTCATCCGTCATGTTTGTAAAAACTTATATAACCTGCAGACTATAAGTGAGAAAATACAGTAATTTTTTCACTTGCCTTCTGCAGTTTGTTTAGGTAATACCTTTATTTATCCATCTATTTCAGCCTTCAAAGGCTGAGGCTCCTCAAAAGAAGGAATGTACAGGAAAGAAAAAAGACTGCATTGCCTCAATGAGGCTGGGTGGTGGTCAGAGATGAACCAAGAGGTTTCTAAGTAATTGCTTGGCTTTTGCTTCCGTTAACACAGAAGTGGGTAAAAGTTATGTTGGTCATATGTACCTTAGTGACCGGTCCTTGAACCTGAATACAAACAGACTATTGGACCAATGCTGAAATATAAACTGGTACCCATTCATCATTGGAGATTCCTTTTAACCATTTTGCTAAATGATCTTTGATTGTTTGGTTAACCTGTTCATTTTGTCCCCTAGACTGGAAGTGTAAGAGAGACTGGGGCATCCTAGGCTGAGCTGAACAGAAGTCTTTGTGAAGTTTCTGGTTGCTGCAAGTCACCTGAAGGTGTGGTCTGTTGCATCCGGGGTTTGCCTCTTTGATTACAGGGACAGTTGTTATATTAAATAAACATATGGGTGTGAAAGCATTTTAGTTCCCAAA
Organism: Caiman crocodilus; assembly: GCA_030014935.1. Taxonomy (NCBI): domain Eukaryota; kingdom Metazoa; phylum Chordata; order Crocodylia; family Alligatoridae; genus Caiman; species Caiman crocodilus. The sequence continues at coordinate 39,972,689 of JAGPOW010000261.1, read as the reverse complement.
AGAAAGGGTGATACTTGTGATTATTCAATGTACAAGGAAAATATTTGAGTGACTTGTGAGATACAAAATTGTAATCCACTTTTACATTGTTTAACAGAATGTTTTCCCGTTTGCCCAAAATAACTGTTGCTGATATAATTTATAAAGCCTGATCCATCACAAGACTTTTGTTGACATCTTCAAAGCAGGATGTTGAATAAACCATATCAATTACTTAATAGAAACAGACCAGGAATAATATCATCCATCCCCTATACACTGTTACAATGTCTTCCTGGAATGTGAGAGATGGAACAGAAGAGTAGAAAAGGATGCTGGCTGCTTGTGCTTCTGAAGAGGTGTGTCCTGCATGAATGGTCCTAGTTGCCTGGTCTCCTGCAGTGTGATCCAACTCCTCCTCACAACGTTTCATGTGCATTTGCTTAATTTTTAAGGCTTAACCCTAATAAAATATTATACTTCATTAATTTCATGTATAACTCACTATAGTACCTGTTTCTTTACAAATATGGATATATATATACTATATTTTAAATTAATGGGAATTGCTCTTGTAAAACTAAAAGCAGAATATAGTCATTAATGACTGGTTCTCCTTGTGAAGTGCAAAGGGTATTTTTGGTAATATCTTTTATTAGACACATTGAATAGCTAGGAGAGGTATCAGCAAGTGTTTGGGCACAAAGTACCTTTCTTCGGCATTACAGACTGGGTTCTCTTTGGATAAGCATTTCCAAATAGATGGGCTCAGTATGCAAGTTGCGAGAGACACGATACAATTTGCTTTACTGCAGGTTGAACACAGTCCGCTTGCTCATGCTTCAGTTTTTCAAGGGCATCTATAATAATTTTATCTAAAACTCATTATCTCATGACAACCGAAATGTACAAACCAGCTCACATTTAGTCATTGGTGAAGACAGCTGCTCACCATCTCCAGGATTTTTTCTAGAAATTTTTCACTAACTTAGAATTGGTCTATGAAAAGGAAGCTTTGTACATCTAATCTTTGACTATTCTACTTGAAACAAAAATATTCATAGTTCCACACATCCTCTGACAATTTTGCAGGACAGAAAAAGTTGGGCAGAGACGTTGCTGTGTTCCTGTGTGTGCAATAGCTAGTTTAAATAGATAGAACAATTTAATATCCTACCACACAGTGTCATAAAGTAAATATTAGATTATCAAATAGGCATTCCAGTGACATATCTCCTGTTCATAAGGAAAGCAATGCAGATTTACACCCACAGGACAGATCATTTCAGGTGGTTAGTCAGTTGTTGAGTCAACCAATAGATAAGTTGTCATCCTGTAGGCATTCCTCAGGTTAGTAATCATTACTTCACCTAAAGCCCTTGAATGAATAAGCATCTGCAAAAACTGACCCAACTCTATTGCAAGGCTGCTGCACATGTAGATGGTGAATGAGTGACAGGTTAGCTGGAAGTTTTTGAAACAAGAAGTACTTGCTCCCACAGGCTTTATGCAGACAGGATTTATTATAGAATTTTTAGTTTTTAACCAAGGAAAAAAACATTTATTTCATAGTTTCATAGTTGGTAGGGTCAGAAGAGACCTGAGCAGATCATCAAGTCCGACCCCCTGCCATGGCAGGAAAAAGTACTGGGGTCAAATGACCTTAGCAAGATGTTTGTCTAACCTCCTCTTAAAGACCCCGAGGCTAGGAGCCAGCACCACTTTGCTTGGAAGTTGATTCCAGATCCTAGCCACCCTGACAGTGAAGTAGCGCCTCCTGGTGTCTAGTCTGAATCTATCCTCTGCCAGCTTGTAACTGTTTTTTCTTGTCATTCCTGGTAGTGCTTGGGGAAACAGGGACTCCCCCAATGCCTGCTGGTCCCCTCTGACTAGTTTGTAAATGGCCACTAGATCCCCCCTCAGCCTTCTCTTGTGGAGGCTGAACAGGTTC
>JAGPOW010000261.1:39939218-39970659 GCA_030014935.1 Caiman crocodilus | reverse complement strand
ACTCCCCCAATGCCTGCTGGTCCCCTCTGACTAGTTTGTAAATGGCCACTAGATCCCCCCTCAGCCTTCTCTTGTGGAGGCTGAACAGGTTCAGGTCCCGGGGCTGCCCTGCTGCCCCCTGATCCTGCAGGTGCCCCTCCTTGGGACCCTCTCCATGCTGTCCACATCCCTCCTGAAGTACGGCACCCAGAACTGGACACAGTACTCCAACTGTGGCCTGACCAGTGTCTCATAGAGGGGGAGGATCACCTCCTTGGACCTGCTCAAGATGCATCTGTGGATGCATGACAAGGAGTGGTTGGCCTTCCTGATCGCATCCCCACACTGTCGGCCCATGTTCATTTTGGCATCAATAATGATCCCAAGATCCTTTTCTGCCTCTGCACTGTCAAGAAGGGAGTTCCCCAGCCTGTAGATATGCTGCTGGTTCTTCCTCCCCAGGTGCAGCACCTTGCAATTGTCAGTGTTGAAACCCATCCTGTTCTCATCTGCCCACCCCTGTAACCTCTCTAGGTCCAGTTGCAGCCTATTCCTCTATCTAGTGTGCTCACATCCCCCCACATCTTAGAGTCGTCAGCAAATTTGAATAGGGTGCTTTTTACCCCTTCATCCAAGTTGCTGATGAACATGTTGAACAGTGCAGATGCAAGGACCGAGCCCTGGGGGACTCCACTGCTCACATCCCTCCAGGTCGAAAATGACCCATCCTCCACCACCACTCTCTGGGTGCGGCCCTCCAGCCAGTTAGCGACCCATTTGACTGTGTGGGTGTCGACGCCACAGTCCCTTAGTTTTTTAATGAGAATGGGGTGAGAGACAGTGTCAAAGGCCTTCCTGAAGTCCAGAAAGACTACGTCCACTGCTACCCCTGCTTCTAAGGCTTTTGTGACCTGGTCATAGAAGGCCACCAGGTTGGTCTGACAGGACCTGCCTCTAATGAAGGTTACCCCTAAGCATAACCTCTTCTGCTGGAGGTCATGTTAAAATCTGCAGTTATTAATGCAGCACACCCTCTTTAAAAATGAACCAAGATAAAACATTAGTAATAGAGCATGCTCTTTCTAATGATGTGTATCAATTTGCTGCATCATATTAATAAAACATCTGTTCCCACTGTTGGGATTGTTAAAATTCGGATTTTGCTATAAACAGGATGTACTGTGCTAGATTAATCATTAAACCATTTACCTGAAATCCAAGCAGAATATGCACCCTACCTTTTCACCAGAAACAGCAAGAAGTGAGAGGTGCAAACAAAAGTATGTTCAGCCCATTGTACAGAAAGGTCCCTGCTCCTATTCCCTTGTGATTGGATAAGCATTCATAGTCTGTCCAGAATGTATGGGTGACAAAACAACTTGGACACTGGTGAACAGACATCACTGTCATGAAATGTGTGCTTCTTAGCAGCAAGGGATTTGGTTGCTCTAATTAGCTTGCACTGACATTGCTTCCTCATAGCAGGTGAAATCCTGGCCCAGTTGCAGTTAATGGCACAACTCCCATTGACTTCAAGACAGCTGGATTTCAGCCATCGATTTCTCAAGAGCAGGAGGTTCGGGCTTGATGCACAAGAAAAACATAAGCACTGCTATGGTCTGTGCTGTAATCTCTATTTTTATGCACCCTGGTTAGGTTCCCAAGCCCCAGGATAGGTCCCCAAGCCTTGATACAATGCATGTGGAGAGTTAATTCAAGTATATGCTTCACAGGAGCTGGCATATTGAGCAGGAGCTGTACATAAGGAAATGCTAAGGTCTCACTCCTCCTGACCATTCAGAAGTTGGACACTTGACTATGGGCTGAAGGTAAGTGCATAACTCTACTTGGGATTCACAATTAGAAACTTCCACTAAGGGGAGGGGTGTCTGCCTCTGCTTTCAAAGACCAAAGCATCTCAAATGCAGAAGAAGGATTTGAACCCGAGTATCCCATATCCCTGTGAATATGGTAATAGCTGAGCTGTTGGATAAAAGCAAGGGCTGGTCCTGCTGTCAAGCACATGTTTGTCAGATATTGCTCTAAGCCAATCTATGAGATCAGGCCCCAGGTAAATTTAGCAGGAAATGACTGTTTTGTGACTTTTGCCAAAGATAAGTACCTGGCTGCCACATGCTGGCAGAACTTAGTTGCACACATGCCTGGTGGTGGAAAGGTATGCACCCAGGGACCTTTACCAGTAAAAATAAAGGTATGAAAGGAAGTTAGCAACCTAAAGGGTTTGGTGAGGGATGGGAAGTTGTGAATATCCTTAGTACCTCAGAGCCAGTGCCTAAAGAAGCATTTGGCCTTGTGAATTAAGCCTTGAACATGCAACAGTAGCTGAATGCCTTAGCAGCAAGCCGTGGTGCCATAGCATTAAGTTCTTATTAAGTGAAAAAAATAGCTGATCCAGTCACAGGTGGAACTAACTGTGAATGTAGAAAAGTGCTCTTGCCAGATGTTTGGTAGGTAAGGCTGAGAATTTCACTGGTATACTGAAGACTCAGCATGAAAGCACCTCACAGCAACACTGTTATAGAGACAAGTTTCACTCCCAGTGAGAGGAAGGTAAATAATTATAATGGCCCTCAGTGCACAGAGGAGACATATTAAATAATTTAAGTCAGTGGGGGTTTTACCTTTGACTACCATAGGGCCAGGATCAGCTAAGCAACCTGGTCAAGATCATCTGGAGTTAGGGGGCAGAAAAGGAATAAAATTGTGGAACCACATGACTCTTAGACCTGTGCTTTTAGTGTGTAGCTAGGCTCTGCTTTACACACCTAGTTTCCCTTACACACAAAGTTTCCCTTTGTGCACCTCAGTGGCAGTTTTTTAGCTATGTAGGTGATACTGGTGTCACTTATGCACAAGTTGGACAAATATTTTTCTTGCAGGGTGGACATGTAAGTGTGTACACATAGACTTAGCAAATGCAGCATGCTACATGTGCATCCATTGTAGATGCACACACGCACCTAAGTTGTGAAAGTATAGCTGGCCAGAAACCTGTGGCTAAACTATTGGAGGAGAGGTTTTTCATGTTTTACCTTCAGTAGTCAAATGGTTAGGGCACTTACCCAAAGACCCAGATTCTATGCTTCCCTCACCAAGAAAGGGTTGAATCTGCCTCTTTTTTGACTTCCCAGAAGTTTGCTTTAACCACAGTGCCATGGATTAAGCATTATCCAGTCTCGCTACTGGAGCTTCTTTTGAAAGTATCCCCGTGGGCAGCAAAGAGAGAGGGATGTATGGAGCCAGAGCGAAGTAGATAGGGCACACAAAAGAAAACAGAATTCCACCCTAAGATTGAGTATTCCCTGCTTATTTCCTCCTGCAAGCTGAATGCCATGTTTACACAGTACATCTAGGTGGCCTGTTCCTTTTGTTTCCTTTGCACGCTATAGTGATCAGGGTTTGTCTCTGTGTGGAACCAGTTCTACATTCAAACTAGATGTTTGAGCGGTTAGCAGCTGACAACCATGTTAACGACTCTTTCGGAACAAGTAGTAATTGCAAGAATGTGAGTTTTAGGGCTCCCGTATCCCTTCAATGTTTTATGTTTACCTAGTGAGTCCCAGTGCAGTTTCCTCCTGTTTTTGTGAACATTGTGGAAGCTGGATTGCTTTGCTGTCATCCAGATGGGATCTAGACCTGGGGTCTTGGTTCAGGGTACTCACTATTTATCTCTGAGATTATGTTTTGGAGCCCACACATGATACTACCTCCTTTGGTTTACTTGCTCTGTCACACTCTGAAATACACTGTGTTTTTAATGCAGCTTTATTTCCATGGACTTTATATGCAGAAGAGAATGTATAAGTACACCAACATGATTGCCATTTAAGGAATCATTTGAACTTAAAATTATGAAATACTAAAAATAACCACTAAAACATAAAAGAAATATACTGCCTTGCTGATTCACACAGTAAATGATTAGCCAAGTGAAGAGACATCTTGCAAGTTTGTTTATGGCTATGTTGACCTACCATGGTTTTATTGTCCTAACTACCTGATAACAGACCAGTGCCACAAAACAATTAAAATTATAATAGTGGTTGTTGTGTTGTATGTCAGTATGGAAGCTGGGGACGGTATAGAAGCAGTCTCTTAATTAGCTGTAAGTGGAACAGAAGTTGATTTTCTATACTGCCAGATATCCTTAAAATCTTTACAGAGTGTTAACGACTTAAGTTAGGACAGTCCGCACTTGGAAATTATATTGTATTAGAACACAGGCAGGCCAACGTGATGGTAAAAAAATTGAGGCTTGATCCAAAGTCCCATTAAAATCAACAGAAAGACACCCATGAATTCAGTGCATGCAAGGATGGTCACATTTAAGTGTGTCAGTTGGTCAAGGTTAACTCCAAGATCTGCAGTCACTCAATGAAATATAAATACCCCCTTCCTTATCTACACAGAGATCTCAGTTATGTTTAGCATCATGTTTACATTGTGTCATCTCCCCTGGATGGACAGCCTCCAAATAATACCATATTATATCCTGCCTAGTCCATCCTGTGCCACCCTACTGGGGTAGGCTATAAGCCAGGTCAGAATGTTGGCCTTTTATTGTTGAAAATGAATGGAGCAGCCAATCTAAATATTGTATTTTGATTTACTTACATATTGTTTCTTAAGATTTAGCAATGGGTTGAGCAGTGTTAGGAGCCTGTGATGTTTCCTATCATAAGAGGAAAACAACATATATTAGATAAAAATGCTCTGGAGCTTCAGAGCAAGGACCTGCTTTAGGGCTCTGCCTTGTTTTTATATTGGATAGGTAGCACCAGATTCTGGCACAAGTCTTGTGACCTGGGCAATCACAGTCTCTGGTACAGCTGGATGTCATTCAAGTCACCATAGGGCACATCTCTGTGTATTCAAGAACAAGTGCATCTCTGCAAGCAGGAAATCCTGGCTTTTGCTGCTTACACAAACATACCCCAAGGTTCCCCAAGGCCGTCTATTTAAGAGAGGAAAGCTAGACAGGTGCTCCTGAGGCTTAAGGGGCACCCCAAGCCCTAAGAGAACACATTGCCCATTTTCTTATAGCATCAATGGGCAGGACAATGGTTGACATGTTTTTTCCCCAATGAAGTGGATCAGCTATACCCGGCACAGCTGATCCATGTCATTTGGCAACATCTAGTTCTACCCTGGGTAGTGAAAAATGCTAGGCAGAACTTCTGCACCCCTTGGGAGTCCATTACTTTAGCCTAAATAGGAAGGGTTTAGTATCTCACGTGAACCACAGGAGCTCTTACAGGGGCTGGCTCCTTAGCCCAATACTGTGATACTGTGCCAACAATGTTATCAGTATAATTGTTGTGATGAGAAGTTATCTTCCACCTTCCTCCCTGGCAGATGCCACAAGTAGTGGTTAAAGGGGGGATTGGACCATGGATTTCTTGGTCTTGTTTACTTTCCTTCAGTTTCTGTCATTTTTTTGCCTCCAGGGCAAGTACCTTCTCTCATCACCATGTAGTCCTATCCTTTGACTTTTTTCCAATTTGTAATATCAATGCCACACTTCTCAATGTTCACCATGAGGGTGTCCTTGAAGTGTTTCCTCTGGTCCCTGTGTATCCTTTGTCCTTGGCTGAGCTGGGAGTATAGCAGTTGTTTTGTTAAACATACATCAGGCATGCACACACAATGCCCTGTCCACCACAGCTGATGCTGAACAATCAATACTTCCATACTTGTGGTGGTAGAGTTGGTAAGGACACTGGCATTTGTGTGATGATCCTCCCACTTTATGCCAAGGATCTTCCAGAGGCAGTGCTGGTGAAGCTGTTCCAGGCTTTTCAGGTGGTCCCTGTAAGTCACCCAAGCTTCACAGCCATAGAGAAGAGTCGGGGTTACTCCAGCCCTATGAAATAGGAGCTTTGTTTGAGTCCTGATGTTGTGATCATTGAACACGTGATAATACAGTCTTCCAAAGGAAGAGCTGACATATTGGATCCTGTACTAGATCTCCCCATTGATGTTGGCCTTCTTTGAGGGAGAACTGCCAAGGTATGCAAAGTGTTCAGCATTCTCCAGCTCCTATCTATCACTGAAGATCTTTGCCAGGGGAGTTAATTGGCCCAGCGCAGGCTGGTGAAGCACCTTTGATTTTCTGATGTTATGGGTCAGACTCAGGCATTGATACACTGAGAGAAGTAGTTAAAGGCTGTTTCTAGGTCTTCATCAGTATGTGCAATGATAGCACAGTCATCAGCGTACAATACTGAAGTTCTACAACTGTGGTTGATGTGACTTTGGTTTTGGCATAGAAGAGGTAAAGATTGAAAAGGCTCCCATCCATCCTGTATTCATTGCCAGTACCATGTGGCAGACAGTCATGGATGAGCATCTTGATGACTGCGAGAAAGATGGAAAACAGAATTGGTGTGATCCCGCAGCCCTGCTTGATACCAGTTCAAATGCAAAAGGAGCCACTGCATAGGATGGATGCAGTCATTCTGGTAATGAAGGAGTCTTACGACGGTGATAAATTTCCCTGGGAAGCCAAACTTCAATAAGATTTTCCAAAGAGCCTCACAGATAACAGGCTTTGGTCGAAGGCTTTGGTCAAATCAATAAAGGTCATATACAGTTCCTGGTGTTGTCACAGCATTTTTCCTGGATCTGCCAGACTGCAAAAATCATGCCCATGGCCCAAATAAATCAATACATGCTTAGAAGAATAAAGGTGTAGAAATGTTATAACAGTAATGTCTTCCAGTTTAATTCTGCTTTCTACTTACTTAAAACCTATCACAATTACATTAAATGAAAGTGGAACATGCCCCTGCATTTGTGTTACTGCTCTGGTCTGTATTTTTAAGCACTATTTTAATAAGAATTGGTCATTTTACAAGTTTATAGATAATGTTGTTGTGCTGCTACGTTTATTTTATTCCACCCAGGCTTCATGAATTTCTTCATTGTTGCCTTGGATCTGTCTGTCCTGTGAGTCATGGATTCCACAGTTATTGCCAGACCTCTGAGCATGACACTACAGCTATCTTGCTAACATCTATTGCTGTAGCTCTGACTTCATGTATTGTCAGTGTAGCACTCTGAGTCACTGATGCGTCCTTGGTTGATTTCTAGAGACTTTTTTCTGCTTTTGCTCTAGGGTTCCTTTGTTGCTTGGTTTCATTACTTCTGTGTGGTTCTTCTATTGGGTTGCATGTTTCCAGGTAGCTTTACAGGACCCTTACATTGGTCTATTATTTTACATGTCTCTTGAAAATCATATCTGAAATGAACATACAGCAGACTAGTTAGGTATTAAGAGTTTGACGTGCCAATATTTACCCAGAATTTAACATACCAATTAAATGTAGTTATTTACCTACCAGCCGTTATGAATAATGAATGTTTCTGTATCATTTAACCTGTTGTTAATCAGGTGCAGTTGTGTCTCGGATTTCTCTTATGAATGTCAAAATAAAACTGTGGCCCACTCTTTAGGTGCTTCTCTCCAAATAGGCAAATTTGAGTGCTTCATACTCTGCATTTGTTTCCTTCCCTGATGACTTTGTTCATTTGTGTCTGTGTTAACTTTTTAGCTAGCAAACAATGAGCTGACTGATCGGGTCCCAGAAGGGCTCCAACTTTTTCTCTGTGTTCTCTACTTGTCCTACATGTAACTGTTCTTTCACCAAATCTGGTCCCAGAATTTCTTTTGGTGGTGGAGTGTCTTGTGCTTCAAATTATGAATTCCTAAGATCTTTCTTATGTACTGAATCAGACTCTAAAACAGTTTAATCACATCCTTCCTGTCTTTATCATTGACACTTTGAACTGAGATTCTTTTTCTTATATTAAAAGATCTTTTAGGAAAATAGTTTATTTTGACTGAATATAAGGCCAGTTTTTTTAAGTGACCTTGAACACATAATTGTATGTGGAAAGTCCCAGCCACACATAGAGACAGCCTTAACTTAGAAGCAGGGGGGCTAGCAGTCCAAGTGTGGGCAGGTCATGGGGATGGGGTCCCCATCCGGGGAGGAGGAGGGGGGTCAGAGAGCTAAAGATAGCCCAGTCAATGTGGGAGGTAGGAAAAGCACAGCCATGGGCCTGGGGCTGAGGTGAGCTGCTGGGCTGTTCCAACCCTGGGGCTGTGCTCCAGATGTGTGCACAGGCATTCCCTGGACCTGATCTACAATCACACAGGTCATTTTTGTAGATCAAGTCCCATATGTGCCCATGTTTGCCCGTGCTTCCCCAGGAATGCTATCTAAGTAAGTCAAGGTGGGGGGGGGAGTAAGGAGGTTAGTGGGTCTACAGGGGGATTAGTGGGCCTTGGGAGGTTAGCAAGTCTGCAGAGGATAGGCTAGTGCACCCACTGGGATGGGGGTTGGTGGATCCACAGGGGCAGTTGTCCATCTGGGAATGGGAGAGGTGGGGAGGCTACAAATAGCTTGGAGAGGGTTGGGGGTAGAATAGGGAAAGGACAGCTCCGGTGCTGGTGCTGGGGCAAGTGGCTGGGCTTTCCAGCCCCGGGGGCTGTACTCTGAACTTACTTGGGTCATACTGGGCATGAATCAGCACTGTCTACATAGTTTACCACCTAGGTGAACTAAAGTTAGATCAGGCTGGACGTATTTTACCCAATCTAACCTTCCAGAACCTATGTATAGATCAGCACTTAGATGGACCTAACCCTAATTAGGTTGGTATAAGGCTAGGTACAGGCATTCTAATATCCCAAGGCAGAAGTGATTTAAGTTTCCTGCCTTACCCTAAGTGCCCTAGGTTATATCACTAACAAACAGAACAGATGTTCACCCTTCAGCAGGGGCAGAGCATGCATGCTGCCTGCATTGGCCAAGGGCAGCAGGTTGGACGCATTCTTGCATGCCTCCCAGCACATGCCACTGGCTCCCCAGGCTGCTGGAGACTCCTGAGCGCAGCCGAAGGGGCAGCCCATCCCTGATTGGCTGCCAGACATGGGGGAGCACCCCTCCTCCCCTCCACCCTCCCCCTCACTGCTCTTTCAGTCACAGAAATGACAGAGAAACACAGAAAAGCAGGGCTGGAAGTATAGGCGGTGGAAGGCCAGGGAGAACGGGACTTAGCTTCCCAAACATGGGCCAGCAGTAGCAGCAGGCAGGGCCACAGAGCAGCCCAGGTGCAGGCTCTGGATGGCTGCAGCGGGGTGGGGGATGGGCATGCAGAGACATGCAGCTGGAGCCTGCAGCAACTTGACAGCATGCAGAGCACTGCCCAGCACAGCAGGTAAGTCTGTCATGGGGGTGCAGATCAAGGGCCCTATGTTGAGGGAGGGAGTGGAGCAGAGGTAGGGGCAGGGTCTGGGTTGAATGGGTTCCTGGAGCTGGGGCAGGCTGTGGGATGCTGTAAGCCTGGGAGGCTCATCCAGGGGCATGGTGGTTGGTGGAGGGAGAGGGGGGCTCCCACTGCTGTGTGCACCCCAGAGGGGCCCAGGGGACACATGCCCCTCGGACCTGTGCCTAGCAGGAGGAGGTTGGGCACAGGCACCTCCTGAGAGCCACAGTAGGATCTGGGAGCACCTTTCCTTTCTGGATCTGCTGCAGATCAGGGATGGGGAGGGCAGGGGCGCAGGGCATAATTGCTCAGGGCTGGGCTGGACACACGTACACAGTGATGTAGATCACATTACAGCGGTGCTCCTCCTTGTTGCAGAAGCCCCATGCCCCCTCCTTCCCACAGAGGATCAGCACCAACAGCAGTGTCACGGGGAGGTGGCAGCTGCAGCTGTGCTCCCCACCCTGCCTCACCATTGGTCCACACACACAGGGCATAACAGCCAATAATCACCACTTGCTTGTTCTGCCTACCTTGCCTTGTTGCCACCACCTGCTATTTGCCAGCACTCTGAGGGCCTGATCCTTCCTTCTGAAGAGTATCCCCCCCACCTTGTCATCATTTTTGTCAGAAATCCCTCACGATCAAGGATAATCACTCTCATGGGTCAAGTAAAGGGTAGTAGATGAGCCTGAGGATAGCGAGGAAGGTAAAGCACGAGCCGAGTTCCAGGGGCCTTCATGTGAGGCACAGAGCAGGCAGGGGGCTGCAAAGGCACCTGGGAAGCTAGTGGACAGTGACCTATCTTGAGTCGGGAGTGTATCTGGTACAGGAGTTTGATAGACCAGACTAACCTAAATAGGCCCCTTGTATAGGTTACTAAGGATCCTAAGGACTGTATGTCTTCCAAGATGGCTTGATTTGGAGCTATCATAGTCAGCCATCCCTTGATAGAAGGATGACAAGCTTCCAGTAAATAAGGAAGTCATCACTGTGTTGACAGGTGAGTGAGGAGGCTGGTCCAAAGTTCACATGTTTAACATGGATTTGGAACTACAAAGTTCCCTAGTTTGGCTGACATGGACCAGGAAAAAGGACCATAATGCTAACATGCTGAGAAAATTAATTCAATGAAACTGATGTGATGGGAGGAAAAAGCTCTCCACTTATTCCTGACATTTCCTATACTAATCTGGAATGGGGCAACCTTCTGTTAGTTCAGCAACTCTGAACAATGATGTTGTGATGAATATGCTGCTTGAACTGCTTTAGACAGACAAAATCCAAAATTTTATACAGGCCAATCAAAAATATGTGTTTATTTAAATTGACCTCTTTCTGGTACACTCATAGATTGATAGTGACAGCATTCTTGCCTCTACTCTGTTGTAAATACTGAATTATAATACTGAAGGCAACCTATGGGAATATTTATTCCACAAGACATATGAACATCACATATGTCATCCTACAATGACATTGGTCATCCTGCAGTGAGGTGTATTATGCTCATAGCCATAGAATCATTTCTATACAATAGTCGGGTTATATAGAGTTAGTCTCAAATTGTACTGTGGTTGTCCTCTAGATGAAATAGGATTCTACCCATACAGTCTGCCTAAATCTAGCAACATTTCTTCTACCAAAGCTGTCTGCAAAGGTGGTAGATCAAGCTTCTAGTGAACAGATCTTGGAGAACACAGGATGTGGGATTCACATCCATCTACTGAAGTAAGTATAAAATACCTATCACCTGAGCTTAGTACCTGAGCTATAAATCTGGCTACCAGTTTGGAAACTAACTTAAGAGATCTCCACAATAGGGATAACAATGTTTACTTTCTACAGTAAAATGTTTTGAGCTTGTGAACAAAATGCACAGAATTAAGATGTACATAAATTAACTGTTGTCATTGTCTTTATCACTACACTACCACTTTGGGTACAAGGAATAGTGTATATTAATAGCCTTAGGAGTCTTTACTTTGTTGACTACTCCATATTCCAATAACTTCATTGTACACTCACACTTCATAAGCTTTCCACAAAAAAAAATCTTTTTTTGAACTATAAAAAGACATTTTAGGGATTTCTTGATGAGGCCCAAAAGCAGGGGCATCTTTTATTTATTTTATTACAAGGCATGTAAGTAAAAACTTGCATTATCTGAAAAAGATATTAGATAGAAAACAGTAATAAAATTTTCTATTTTGTTAAGAAACTTGATAATAAATACATTTTCCCCAATATTAAAAAATGCCTATTATCTTGCAAGATAATAAATACAGCATACATCTGGCATACACAAAGGCCAAATCTGGGTATAAAAAGTCTATGTGCTTTCTCATAAAAAGCTCAAGTGATTTTTAAATGTTTTGGCATCTTGCACTTGATGCTATTTTTAATCTGATGTTTTCTATTAACAATCCCCTAGTGTGAAAATCATAAAGGAAAACTCTTTGATTAGAAGCATTTTTCCATTAAAAGTTAGAGATGTATATGTTCATGGATACTACTCTGGAAACAGGAAAGTATTGTGGTGGCTATTCTACAGAAATGCAGATTTTCAGCTGTAGGTACTTAAGAAAATGAGATGAACTAGTTGGTAAAAAATCATTTCCCAAACCATTCCTCATTTCTGTACATCTAAAAAAAATAAAAATAATTTGTTCCCCAAATCACAATGATTTTAGATTCTTATACTATAATCCAAAGGTAAAGGAAAAACAAAAAGTACATTCCCAAATACTCCCCAAGTATTAAAAGTGAAGTGTCCTGGTATATGACAAAGTTTCTTTTCTCTTTTTAAACTACCAATAAAAAGATAAGAAAGACTTTTCCATGCATTATGGTGTGCTTGTAGCCATCACATTTCATCACAATCACAACTGTGAATCCAAGTCAATTTTTGCCCCATAATCCAATCTAATATAGATTGATTATTGTTCACAATATGGTTAAATAATGTCCATAAAAGAGAACATCTGATATTGTCCAACATTCCTAAAGTACTGACAGGTCATGACATGACTTAGATTTCAGTTTGAAGGCCATATTCTTGTTGTTCTTGGCCACTATTTTGCCCCAGAACCTCCTGGCTTTCTTGGGAATGCTCTCTCTCCGTTTCTGGTAGGCCAGCCTCCTCTCATTCTTTTCCTTGCTGTCCCTCCGTAGCCGCACTTGTCGCACAATCCCTTCAAATAGCTCTTTCACATTGTGCTGTACGGCAGCAGAAGTCTCTATGAACTTACAGTCAAACACAACAGCGCAAGCACGACCCTCTGCAAAATCACAAAGCAGATTTGTCATTGGATTAGCATTTGGTATTTACACATTCTTTAAGCAAAAGCAGAAAAGGCAAAACTGCTGAACAGTCCTATGTACAGTAGAGTGTATGTCCTCTCTGTAAATCATCTTAATGGATCCATTTGTACTGTAAATTTTAGTGAGTCATATTCTGAGGCAATAAGATAGTGATTATTGAATGCAAGAAATTACTTGTTCCATTTACAGCTATAATTCCAAAATGAAGCTTCTATCTTTGCTGAAACAACCTTGTATGTGCCAAAGCTCTGACATGCACACTTAGGGGGTTATGGTCTTAAATTTGCCTGATTTGTGCCTGATTTGTGGCTGCAAATACAGGGCTTGATCCTTCTGAGACTGAAATCAGTGACAAAACTTGCAATAAACTTTGCATGGGTAGGAACGGTCCAGAGATCACATACACAAATCAAAGTTTTGAATAGCAAAACCTCTGGTGTGGAGAGTTGAACCTTAGATATATGCAAAACTATGCCTGGGATTTCAGAAGCCTCACTAACATTGTGACCATTGTTTTTGTTTTTGTATATTTGAGCCTGAACTGAATATAACAATCTTCTTTTTATACAGATACCAAATTACTGTCACTCCTTTCCCCTCTGAACACATCAGCTGGAAGTCTCAGGGGATGCTGTCTGTATAGTCAAATGGCAATTAGCCACCCGGACTGCAAGTAATGATGAAATGAAAACAGGCAACATAGGAAGATATTTCTGAGCATTTCCTCTTAGAAGAACTGTGATGCAAACCTCAGTGAACACAGTATTTACTCCAGATCAACTCTTTTTACCCTCAAATAGGGGCACAGTGGAGGTAGGGCTGAAGAGCTGGAAGAGGGAGAATACCTCAGGCAAGGTCAAGCTCTATAGTAAGCAGTCATGGGAATGGATTGAACCCCAAGGTGGGTAATTTTTCTCCTTAATTTCTGGTTCGGGTGCACTATTTTACTGTACGGTTGCAAACATTGGCATCTCATTCAGGGATAACTCTCCAGACAAACATCTAGCTGACTAAATACCTGATCCAGCTCCTATTAAAATTAATTACATCCTTTTCATCCACATTCATAGGAACTGAGTCAGGCCCTTAAACTGGGTTCTCAGGGCATGAGATAAATCATTTGTTTGGCTTTTCCTGCTGATCCATTCCACCCACTTCATAGAGTTTTTTCCTGAGTGCTCATTAGTGGGAACCCTGTCAGTAGGTCAAGATCCATATGTTTACAGAGTGGTTGTCACCATAATTTTCCATACCTGCCACAGAGACTTCACGGCACCTGACAAGGTCACTTTTGTTGCCCACTAAAATAATGGGAATATCTTCTGTCTGGCGTGCTGTGCGGAGCTGTATTCTGAGTTCAGAGGCTTTCTCAAAGCTTCCTCGGTCTGTGATGGAGTAGACAATCAAGTATGCATCTCCTACTTGCATGCAATGATCTTGGATCCATTCACTTTCACGCTGATAAAATAAGACAGTTATGCTATCATTAGTAAGGTTTGGCTTTCTTGCCCAGCTCAGCTTTTACAAAGAAAATCTATTAATGATTCCAAATACATTTACATTGTAGCTTTGCTGGGTAAGGTTTTGATTACAGTAGACACATCTACACAAGACGCTGTACAATAGCACATCACAGCACTGAATAATACTGCACAGTAGCACATCACAGCATAGACAGTGTTAATATACTACTGTGCAGTATTATTAGGCTACTGTACACTAACATCACTTAGAAGACATTTGCTGGCACTACTGTGCAGTGACTGGAGTTACTGTTCATTTATTTAGTACTTGCTAGTTCAAGTGCTAAATAAATGCAGTAACAACTGTGCAGTAGTGTCTTGTATAGACACATACAGTTACAACAATGTAAAACCAGAGATTACTACTGTTCTCAGTGGTGATCATATGGTTAACAGGGCCAGTTTGGTGAGCAGATTTTATTGTGTGCATGGCTGGACTGAATTTGTCTCTAAATGTGTTTCAGGCTTTTTTAATAAAAAAAAAAAAAACAGAAAAAAGAATCTCCACGCCACTCAAACTCACATGTACAAACTTTAGATTTTTAAAGATTTCCTATAACTTCAATTACTATCAAATTGTGGTTCAGACAAGCTTACTTGTTCAATATGTGTTTGTTCCTAGCACATCTATAATAACAACTCAGTCATACTTTATTTCCCTCTAGCACTTGAATAGGACAGAAGTTATGACCTACCTTATTTTCCCACATGTCAAGCAGTATAACAGTCGCACTTTCACCATCCACCATCAAAGTTCGTTCATACATGTCTTCTAAAATGAGAATCAACCATATCAGTTAAATGTCATCTCCTCGCACCAGGTACATATCAACAAAGAAAAATGGACGCATCTGTATAATTTGTTCCTACTTTAGCAGAGGTATGTTTAAGCCTGTTCACTTCTGGTTTAAGTCTGTTGACCTCTGTTCAGCTTCCTCTACATGCACAAGCAGTGAATCTGGCCCTGTCTTTACTGTTTGTCTTAATTTTCATGATAAATGAGTGAGCCAGAAAGAGCTTGCAGCCATTATTTTGGCTGAAATTTTCTGAAATCCAATGTGGGGGACAAAAATTAAAACCACTGGATGAAATAGCCAAAGGCTGAACATCTAACCCCCATGGGAGCAGCAAACAGACGTGCAGACTCCAGTGAGACTTAGTAATGGAAAATATTTGCTTTCACTCTAACAGGGATGGTTTACGGGTGAACAATCACTACCGTGCAAGCAGTTTGGTCATCAGATAGCCAGAGTAGAAGAGAGGGGCATGTAAGTCAATGAGTTGACTATGTTACCCTGCTTTTCTTTCCTGTGTTGCTGCTTCCACTTAATATTAGCATTAAAAGAGCAATTAAAGAGCTGATGAGGCATTGTGTACAAGTTTAGATAATATGTGATAGTCCCGGCTTTCTTCTGGATGACAGACTGAAAAATTCAGACTTGGTCTGTAAATCCAAGCGCTATAGAGGTGTGGAAATATTCTCTTAGCTCTTACAGAGATCAAAACATGCTGTAAAATTTAGGTCTGGGTTGGAGTTCTAGTCCTCTCCTGGCTCACAGAGTTTGGTGTGCTTAGATGGATGATTTGGGGTGGCCTGAGCTGTAGCCTTGTGATACTACTAAGAGTAATAAAATCCAGAGTTCTGGGCAATGACTTCTAAATGTATTACCTCCATCATAACGTTGCTCAGAGGCCTATCCAAATCATGCTTCCAGAGGATATTACCAGGTCTTAACTCTCATCTCATAGGCTCTTGCTCTGCTTCTAAGTGAACTTTCCCCTAAATCCCAAGCATAGCCTTTCCTACAAGCCAAGAACCCGTGTTCATGGACTAGACTGAGCCAAGAAGCGTTAAAGAATACCCACATGTTCACAAAGAAAACAGATATTCCACATAAACTTTAAATCTGGAAACTCTTTGTAAACAAGGACTCAGGGCTGATTCAGCCAGACATTGTTGACACTGTCTGTCACCATTCAGGGCTCAGAGCTGAGAGGACTGTTGGGGTAAGGGACCTACAAGGACGAATATAGAAAAATAACCCTAACTCAATTAACTTTTAGACCCAATAACCAGTTATCTGTGCAGGTTACTTTTAAAGCCGGTGGAAACCAGCAAATGGCACTTGGCTTTATTCTTTTGTGAAATGGGTATGGCCATCCTTATCTTAGCTTTCTACAACTCTTTCCATGCTAAACAGTCAAATTTAAATCTAGTTAATTCAGTTGGACATCAACATATCAGTAAAGCCAAAAAGGAAGAGGCAGGCACAACCAAGAAAAAAACTAGCTCTTTAGTATATGTGTGCAGAAGCTACACACACATGCTCACATTACTTGAAAGTATTAAGCACAGCAGGCCAGATTCAACATTGACTTACAGCCCAGACAATCCTAATAAAGGTAATGGAATTGCATAGAGTATAAGTCAGCACTAAATGTGAGCAAATAGCTCATTTCACATGTATTTCTAAGATGCCTGTAAAAAAAGAGAAATATAATAACAGAAAGTTTTCTAATATCTTAGCATATTTGGCCTTGAAAATCTGTCATAGCCACACTCCAAACAATGCTGATAGCAGGGCAAATGAAAGAAGAAATCATATCATTTAAATGGAGGAGCATAAAATATGCTGAGTAGGGAGTTCATAAAGCAAGTCAGCTATATTTTCTGGATTGCCCAAGGGATCGTATTTAACCATTTGTTTCCAACACGTCAGCCAATTCTGAGCAGGTTACAGGAGGTGAAATGCATGTCTGCTCTTGGAGAGCCTGGTTAGAAAGTTGGTCGTTTGTAATCGGTTTAGAGCCGCTTGAACCCTCAATTCAAAACAATTGAAGGATTCCTGTATAATGTGTGATCCTTCCAGTGCTGGTCACATATGTTTATAGCCCAGGGAGCTGACAGATGTGCAGCTCCCTGCTCTATTCATGATGCCTTACAGCAAGTGCCATGAGTTAGAGTGACCCCTGCCCACCCCTGACCCAACAGGCATTTGCTATTGGGTCAGGGGGGTTGGGGATTGAGCTCTACTTTGGAGCCAATCCAGGAGGAACTGCCTTTCTGCAGCCTCTCTCCCCTAGCCC
This sequence comes from Caiman crocodilus, assembly GCA_030014935.1. NCBI lineage: Eukaryota > Metazoa > Chordata > Crocodylia > Alligatoridae > Caiman > Caiman crocodilus. The sequence continues at coordinate 39,953,452 of JAGPOW010000261.1, read as the reverse complement.
TGCCACCCCCCTCCTAGCCCTGGTGCTGTCTGCAGGATGGGAAGGGGGAGAAAAAAGGGGGAGGGAGCTCCGGGCTAGGATTTGACCAGCCTGAGCTGGAGGGGAGGCACTTAGATTGGAGCCCCTGCCCCTGCCTTGGGGGCTCCAATCCACATGCCCCTCTTCCAGCTCAGGCTGGGCAAACCCCAGCCTGGAGCTCCCTCCCCTCCCTTCTCCCCTTCTTTCTTGCAGACAGCACCAGGGGCTTGCTGAGCTGCATTAGCCCAGCTCCAATCTCATTCAGGGACAGACAGAAGTTAATGAAGGTGCTCTGCTTTGAAGCATCTTCATCTGAACCCTCATTACATGGTTAGTTTGTTGCACAATTGAGTACTTCTACAGCACTCTGCAGCCATGCATTTCTGTCAGAGCATGGCTGTTGAATGCTTTCAAGGGGCCAATCATGTGACAAATGTCACTTCTATCAGCACCACCAGTGATGGAGCACAAGAATATCAACACTGCACTAGGGCTTCTGGCATGTTACAGGCAAAGACACAAAACCGCTTTTCCAAAGGGAATGTGTTCCTTTTAGATGAGTAAGTAAATACACAAGCTGCACAAGCCTTTTAGATGAGTAAGGGAATACACAAGCTGCTTTTGGGCCTGACATTTTTAACTATGAGTCAGAGTAAGGGCTCAATAGCTCTTGGGCCTGTGTTGGAGGAGAGGGGCACAAGTCACTTTCCCTTTTGTCCTTCATGGAAACTTTACATAAGCAACGAAAATTCTTTGTTGTCTTGAGCACAACAACCAGCTCTGGGTTGGCACAGGTTGTGTTGCCAAAGAGTCAGGGCAAGGAAGAGCAATGAAGGGATGGGACCTTCAGCACTGGCTAATGAAAAGAACCAGCAAGAGGGGCAGAGCACTTTCTTCAAATGGTGGCAGTGTGCCTGTCCTTAGAACTGCAGAAGCTCTGACTGCAGCACAGCACACTACATGCGTTATGTCATACACACAGTAAGGTCCTCGACTGAGTGCTGCCATTTAGCTCTTTGACTTAACTGTTCCCTGGGATTAGTGCAAATACAAAGCCCTGACTTGAGCTCTGGTGGACACTAAGGAAAAAAAATGCTTAGTAAAGAGCTAGAGACGATGTCAGAATCCTCCCTTCGCCAAAAGGATTGAGCAGCAAGACTTTTTGACCCAACTGAAGCACATTCATTCTCTCTTTCCTGCAGGATGCAAGGGATGTGAGACTGTACTGAGAATTTTAATCAACCCTCAGACAGCCAGAACTAGGGTAATATTTTTGCATACAAACTAGCTAATATTACTTAATAACTAGCAAGGAATCAGGTGGTACCAGAAAGATCAGGCAGGGATTTTTATTTTTCTGCCTTTATTTCATACTGGAGCTCTGGACAGTGTTTATAGGTATTGCATTCTGATAAAACAGTTCCATCCCACACAGGTGCAGTCATTACCTTATTCCAGCACTGGAGCTAATAGCTACACCACTATACACTTGGTGGGAGACCCATATCCAACTTCCCATGTAATGTTTCTTAAAGCAGGAACAAGAATTTATTGGCTTCCAACAGTACTTTCACAAAAAATAGCTTGAGAATTCCTTTTGCTCTCCTTTATGTGTACTTTGTCAGACTTAGGAGTTTGTTAATGAGGCTCTTATAAACTCTGGGGGGGTTTTTAAGCAAGGTGAATGTGTTGGATTCAGTGTTAAGAAAAAGAGCCATTAACTTAGTTTCTGTAACCTCAGATTAAATGCCCTAGTTCATTTTATGTTCCTTAATGCAAATGACTACTGACAGGGCAGATTTTGAGTAAGCACAAGCAATAGAGAAAATAATGACCTACCCCCCAGCACATCACAGTCGCTGTCCATGCTGTCATGTACACCTGCAAAGATGTTGGCCAGGGAAGATTTTCCTACTCCTTGCTCCCCAATCAGTACCACCCTGTAGTAGCTATTTCCAGACTCAGAGGAGATGACTGAATCAGAAGACTCAGATGACCAGCTCCTTCTGTAATAATCTTCTGGGTTGTATGTGTATCTTTTATGCACGTTGTACTCGTGGGGGTCTTTGTGGACAAGCAGGTGCCTTCCATCAGCAGGAATGCTCCAGCGCTGCTGCTGCGATTGCAGAGCGCTGTTGCTGCGCCGCAGGGTGACATTGTTCAGCGTCATCCTTCTGTCCCTAGGGAAGAACATAGAATTAACTGGTATTAGGCAGCAAGCGTTTAGACAGCAAACACACCGTCTTTCTTATTCACTTTAGCAAGGTACTTCCTCCTCTTCTGCAAACCCCTAGTGTACAAACGAGAGGGCAAAATCTGCCTTTCTCATTCAGTTCTACTCCATGTAGTTACAGAGAGATACACCTGATTATCGAGAAAAAAATAGCCTTTTAGTATATATGTGCTGAAGTTACACACACATGATCACACTACTTGAAAATAATAAGCCTAGTTTTGCCTTTGATCAGGGTTTTCCAAGGAAGGTGAAAATCATCGTTCCACCTCATTGCACCATCTCATGTATTTGATGTCTTACCTGACATTATAGTTACCACTTACATGACACTTCTGACATTATTTTGCTTATTTCCTCTTTAAAAGGTAGTGCTGAATATTAAGTATAGCCCCACAAGAGGGAAAGTGTGGTACTGCTGAAACAGTAACCCATACATACAGGATCATTAAGTTCCCTGCGTGCTGGTCTCCACCCAGTTTAAGATAGTGTGAACTCCACAGATTGCACTGAGGGAGCAGTCCTTGTGACCCTGTGCAGATACTCTAATTATATCTAGTCATGACAAACACTGTGCAATGAGGTGAAGTTTCCTTGCACTCCTCCCTATCACTGCATCCCCAGGTGGGAACCAGCACAGTCTGCCACTGGTTTTGTAAAAAAAATGAAAAAGGCTTCTTGCTTGCAGTCTGATGTTTAGTCTCAGCTGAGAGTTGAATCTTTTAGTAAAGCAATAAACATGGCACTTTATAAGTTTAGATTATCTTCAGCAAAGGAAAAGTATCAGGTAGCATGCTGTTCTCAGAAGAAACCTGCTGTGTACAATGACTATGAAATCTATCAAATTAAGCCGATAAAAGCAAGATGAGAAAGCCAGATGGATTCTCCGGGGGGTTTCCCAATCTCACCACAAAAAGAGAGATCACTGGGAGAAAATTCTCACATAAATTTATAGTGTTTAAATCAACACGTTAATTTAGCTCTGGAGCAGCTAATAGGTTAACTCCTCTCGTCTAAACATGGTTCTTAATTACATTTGATTTTTCAAATCTATTTGGCCTTGGCTGGTAGCAGAATGCAGTGATGTCATTCCTATTGGTCCATAGCTACCAATTTTAGGAAAGTTACTTTGATGCTTTGCAGCTCCCAAACTGACAGCTATTTAGACATTCAGCTTATGGGGGCATAAGTTTGATGTTTCTCAGCTCTTGTCTTTGTATCAGCAAATAGAACATCTGCCACTAAAACATACAGGGGCAGGGCTGCTTTCAAATATTAATATTAATTTTGTGTTTGCAAAAAAATGCAGCATCCTATCAAGTCACAGAGGCTAAAATTTCATAGGCAAGCAAGCTTTTTAAAAACTTCTGAGAGCAGGCACAGAGCAAACTATATTATAAGCATGCGGGGGAAAAGCCCTGCAATTTGGATTTCTGTATTTACAAAATATACTGCCTCATTTTAATAATTTCCAACATATGTCATTTTCTTGTGGTGATGCACAACATTTGTTACAAAGTGAAATCATCTGTATTCCACTTCATCACACAAACTTTTCCCAGCAAGACAGGCTTTTGCGAGAAATCAACCACCAAACAAATTCTGCTTCACAAACAAAATGAAATATTTACTTCATTTTAACTTGAAAACATTTATTGCACTACAATTTCCCTGTTGAAAAGTTGGATGAAAAATGCCAGTTGTGATTTACCTAAATAGTAAATAGCCCATGTTATTTACACTTTTTTTATAAAGGATTTACACCCAGGATAAACTCAGCAAAGCTAGCAAAATAAGACAATGACTGAAAATGTATTATAATGCCTAAAATTTCAAGCTTAAACTATATTCAAATTATGCATTTAGTTTATCTATTTAGTTCTATAACCCATCTACCATAAAGCAGTATATTCACATCAAGACTTTTCAGCCAGCACCACCTTACTTTTTACAGTCTCTTCCACTACAATCAGCTCCTTTGCTGTCACTGTCTCTCCCTGTGGAGTGTAGTATATTGAACAGTCTGCTGAAGTAAATCCTCTCCTGTTCCGTGGCTGCCTCTTTAATTCTTTCTGAGCAAACCTGGTTTATATTAAGCCCATCTGATCAGAGACAGGGCTTTTCCGTGACGTTGTTGGCCTGTCCACATGAGAGCCAGCCCCCAGCTGGGAGGAAGCAGGCATTCAGAAAAGAAAAAAAAATAACTTACAGAGATTAAGAGTGAAAAAAACACTTACTTGTAGTCAGTCATATGATTCTTTTTCTTAGTAATGCCAGTAAAATAAATACTTTCTCTTTTTTTGATGGGAAAACAGGAAAATGGAAAAATACAGTAAGAAACATGTCTTCACAAGTCTCTTTTGGCTTTGACCAGAGGTGCTGTTGAAATTAATTGGGGTCTAAAGAATTACTGCTGTTTCTCAAATGCCAAATGTCAGTACAATATATTGCACTATCAGATTCCAAAAGGGAATGAACTCCATGCTGGAAACCTCATCTCCTGAATCTTTGATCATTAATTTGTAATTATTTGGAAATGTGAGATTTTAATTCATTTGTCATTGTAACAATAACTAATCACGTAGGATACCATTTTTCACTTCCCCTATAACCTGCAAGCCACTTTATACAACAACACTACTGTCTTTTTGTCTGGCCAGAAACTGATTGACCTCTTCGTTACTCCATTTTTTGCTGGTCTTTGCTGGTTACTCCATTTTTTACTGGTTCATGGGTTTTAATGGAGCTATTCTGCTGTAAGACTGGAGTAGGTGAGGGCTACTCTATGAATCTGTACTGAATCAAGTCTATAATTTATCAGAAAGGGTGAAAATATATTATGCAAAACCAAATAAAAACTTTATCGTAAAACTCAGTAATGGCACGGTGTTTTACCAAGGTAAGCACAGCATTATTTAGCTTTTAGTACTATACAGTTAAGGATATGTGGAAAAATGTTCATTGATTATATTGATAAAGATTGTAGATATTCCCTTGTTGACATTGAATAAGGTCTCCAAATGTCCCATGATGACATATAACATTTTCACTAGTCCTGCACTCAAAAATCTGCACAGACAATACAACCTATGGCTGAACACAGGCAAGGATGTTTTTGTCATGGCCCTGATTCTCTTCACATTCCCTGGAGTAAATCAAGAGAGACTTGATAAATAATCCCCACCAGGATGAGGAGAGAAGACTATAGCCCCCTCCCCACTTTGTTTTCTGTCTCATTTCTAATACTGTACATCCCTGTACTGCCATTACAAGCCTGTAGCATTGAATTGTAATGTTATCAGGAGATGGAAAGCTACAAAACTCTTCAATAAAAGTATATCTGCTATGCTTTTTGGCTTGGTGTGGGTGGTGTTATACGTGAGTATTTGCAGGGATCTTTTTCGTGCCCGTTCTCAAACATACAACGACAAGAACATTTTCCAAAACAATATGCAAGCAGTAAAGTAAATGCAAGTTAATCAAATCTTGCAGGGGGAGAATAGGATGAGAAGCAGCATCCACCATTCCTTCCAGCATTCAGACTGGGTTGCAGGATAGACAAGGAAGTTAATCAGAATTCCAAGCACTAGCCCTCCCCTCTATTGTTTCCCAGCACATTCTGTGTTTCCAGAATCTGGGAGTTATTGGATGGCAACATCAGTGAGCAACATGTCCATGAGGAGCAGCCTCTTACACGATCTGTTGTACCTACAAAACTGCAATGAACACTGCCCTGTATGGCACTGCAAACATTTTTGTAAAATCCCAGTCTGGTCAAGTTGACTATTTTATTAGATGAGCTGCAGGTGTCAGAGGCTGCATTTAGCTAAGACTTCACATGTAGGACACCTACTTCTTCAACTGCTTATACATTTTGCTTCACTTTCTGATTTTTCTGCAGCTTTGGGAACTAACCAGAAGGCATGCCACTAACTGGATGGCTACACTGCCCTGTTTTGTAGTTTGTGCTCATTTGACCCCTTTTAAATCTCTCATAATTTGTCATTACAAAAAAGAAAATAACCCTTTTGCACCACAAGAACCAAATGGTTTATGGCCAGCCTGTTCATGCTGAGCTGGACTCTGAGGGTATCCCCTGGATGTTGGAACTAGCTAATACTAGAAAGCACACACTGTAGCACTGGAGCCAGGAAATAAAGCTTACATCAGTAAAGCATTTAGATTTAGTTATGGTCAATGTTAAAAACACTGCCTTGCATAAATTCTTCATAATATGTAAGGGATCTTTAAGGGCAGAAGAAAAAAATCACAGCCCTGTAGTGGGCACATATAGTCTATCTATACCATAAAACTGTCAGTGCTCCTGCCTTGGTATGTTGGAAACTTGCATACATATTTTTTCCTTTTGTTTTTGTTTTTGCTTTCCTCTTTGAAGGCCCTTTGGATTAACTCTTTCTTTGTCATTCTAGGCTGGATTCTATCGCTTTTCCTCATGTGGAACCTTATTCCTCAAGCCCTTCCAGCAGTTCACCATGATGAAGGATGGCAGAGCTGGTCCAATGTATTCTTGATTTTTTTTTTAAGTGGAGTAGGGGTGATGTGCCACATTTCCAGCCTGGGATTCCTTAGAAAACTAGAAGCTTGGTGGAAAAGATTAATTAAACCTACAAAGCCCATCTGTCTAAGTAAAGCTGATTATGCACTTGGATTCCCAACTGACTCATGCAGAATTACATGATCTTGAGTGGGATTTCTCTCTTGCCCTCCTAATTGGGCAATAGTTTTGCTATCCATAGTAATTTAACTGAACAGCTAACTAAAGCTGGTGGAAACATAAGCACCAGTAACTTCAACCTGAAGTATGTGTGAGAGAAGAGACCCCATATAATGGACGGCATTTCATAGAATCATAGGAGACACGAATGCTCAGATACTACGAATACTAACGGTGTGACACTTTCTGATCCTTCTCTGGTCAAGTGATTGCTTTGTGCTATTAAACAAATATTTTCAAAATAAAATAGAACAAACTTTTGTTGCCCCCAGATTACCCATTATAATTAAGGGCCATGTTTGTTGGGCTAAACTTCTCTGCCAATCTCTCCCTAATAATGAGTAGCATGTTTCAGAGGCAGGCACATACTTCTTAGTGTATTCTCTTCTGGGATGCCAGGACACTAGGGATGAGTTCTTGTAGGTCCTACCAATAATGTCTAGATATTAGCTGCATGGTAGACAGAAATGTTGTCTACTGATTGACCTCTAGTTTATGTGCAGGTGTGGTCCTGTGCTGGACAGTTCCTAGTTGCCTGCCACCACAAGGCAAACAATGATGGGGCTGAAATTTTTCCAAGCAATGGAGGTACCCAGAGCTACATTAAACCTGGTAGGAGCTGATCCCACTTTATAAGTCACTGCAGCTCATTGAGTTGCAAGCAGCTGAGTGACCAGGTGCAGAGCACAGATAAAGGCCTTTGAGTATCTAATATAAATCAACAGACTCTAATTAGCCCCACACAAGTGGGGGCATGAGGGTCCTTCACAATATGTTCCCTTCCGTGCTGCCTATATCCATGGCAACAGATAAAAGGGGATTATGCACTGATGGGTTTAGATTGGAGGGAGAAAGATTTATAAAACCTGAGGTTGTGGTAAATAAAAGATGAAGAGCTCTGAAAGGGCTAGTCTGTCAAGAGTTCTTCTGAGCTTCATACAGGAAGGAGGAATTTTCAGCTGAATGTTATAACTTTCATTGGCTATGATGGGAAGAGAGTCAGAATAACACTGAAAATGCTGAGTCCAACTCTACTTTGTTGGTAAAAGGATCAGTATATCTCAGGTTGACTTCCAAGGTACAGAATTTTGAAACTTCCAGGACTGCTCAGACAAGGATTAGAGAATTCAAATCCAGCAGAACCAACCTCCATGACCCAGGGTGCACCAGTATTGTGTGTTTGTCAGATGAATCATGAAAAGTGGAAGTTTCCCTCTGGTATTGGAGCAAAGTCATAAGCTGCATTATTTGTACTTCTGAATATGAAGTAGCATTTAAGGTAAAAAGAGCATTCAGAGGACAGGACTGTGGCTGTTAAGCAAGCAAATTGGACAGCTAAACATTATTTTCACTTAATTTGGATTCCAAAATCCCAAAGGGAAGTTCTGTTTCGTTCCAGGGGTGTTAGGGCTACACAAACTGACCACAAATCCTCCAATTAATGCAGTAAGAGGGCACACAATTAGGAATTTAGGAAAATTATGTAGATGGGCCTGCTCATTACAGAAGACACATTTCCTAACAAGATATTTTTTAATGTCTAGGTGATCAAAAGGCAGGACAGATATTAACACTGTCCCAGGGGGACGAAGGAAAAGGGGCAGGAGACCCCTCCCACGGCATGGGTTGAGGTAGGGACAGCCTGCCATAACAATGAGAAGAAAAGCCCTGAGAACAGGGCAAACTTACCTTTCGTAGGTGCAGCTGGGCTAAATAAGCCACAGAGTGGTGGAACACCTGCACAGTTCATCAGCCAGTTTTATCTGCAGCTAGGGCCAGTGCGGCAGAATGATGTAATCAAAGAACGCTGCCTGGTAGAGATAAAAGATGGAGGTGGGGAAACAACTGAGGGACACAGCAGAGAGTGAGTTGCTGGGCCATTCCCTGAGCTGGGCGAGGGCCTCCCAAAGAAAGGGAGAAGAGGCCAAGGAGGGACCCAACAGAGAGAGCCGACATCTAGTTAAAGGAAACGCCACCCCGGACGGCAAGGGAGCTGGGCCAGAAGAAGGCATCGAGGGACGGCAAAGTCGTCAGTCTCAGGACATGTGAGTGAGGTGGGCTGAGGCGCCTCCTTGGAATTTCAGTTAGCTGCTTTTCTTTTGATTAATTTTAAGCCCCAGGGTTGAGAAAAAAGGCCACAAGCAGTGCTCAAAGGGCTGAGTGAACCAGGACCACTTAGGGGAGCACAACACTGAAAGAGTGACTCATCACCAGGGTCATCTCACCACCCTGAATACACCCAAGTGACGTAGAAAACCGAGGGCCAGAGTAATGGAGAGGGGACGGGAGATAACACCGGAGAGTAATTGAGCTGACCACTGATTGGCTGTCCCAAGAGGCTGGCGCATGGCTGGGGTGTAGGGGAGGTGGAGTCCCAAGAACATCCACTGGTGATGACACCTGGCACTTACACCACTGCAAGAGGGAGCCCCACTACGGAATGAAAGATCCAAGACGTGGCAGGTGAGTATCAGGGTATCCCCTGGCGACAGCACAACCCAGAATCGCAGCAGCAGAAACAGCCTTCACAGCAGACCCCGGGTGCCCACTCCAGGGCCACAGAGAGACTTCACAAAGCCAGGAGGGTACAAACACATTGGAGTTAGCTGAGTAAAAATAAATGCAAGGATAGGAAATACTGGTTTACCATGAGCCAAGTTCTCACAAAAAATAGTCCAATAGGGGAAAAGAGATAGAAGAACTATGGAAGCAAAAAGTGCAAATGATGAAATTGAAAGTCAACATATAAAACTATATTATCTTAAGTAAACATCATTATCTTAAGTAAAACTAAAAAGAAAATTCCAGATCCTGACTATACTCTGACTGAAGTTGGTAAGTTTGTCTAATAACTATAATGGGAACAGGATTCAGTCTTGGATGACACAAATAAGTGCTTTGTTGTTAATGGAATTAATGCAAAAAATCATAATATTCTAATAATAGGACAAGTGGAGTAGGAAAAATATTCTTTAAAAAAGATCATGAAGAGCTAAAAAAATATCTTCAGATACACAACATACCCTTGTGGGCAGTTTCTGCAGCTGTGATCTTTGTACTATCTCAGAACTCACTTTGGAATCAGGCTGATGAATCACAGCCTCACATTCAACCAAAAAAATCCTACAAGACATTATAGAGTTAAATCGCATAGAGCAGATTTAGATTAGACATCAGGAAGAACTTCTTTACAGCAAGTGTTTCCAAAATCTGGAATGAGCTTCCAAGGGAAGTGGTGTTCTCCCCTGCCTTGAGGGTCTTTAAGAGGAGGCTAGACATACACCTGGCTGGGGTCATGTGGCCCCAGCACTCTTTCCTGCCCAGGGCAGGAGGTTGGACTTGAAGATCTGCTAAGGTCCCTTCCAACCCAAACATCTATGAATCTGTGAATCTATAAATCATGATTGTAACTGCCTTATGTATGGTTTTTGTGTTAACAGAACATATGACGGAAACTTCATCCATAATCTTTAGTAATCACATGGTGTTATTTTTAATTTGTCCTGCTGGAGACAAATCTAGAAAAAAAGGACAATGCCTTCTTGCCTATAGTTTCTTCTATGTTTCTGAAATGCCTAAGGTTCTTGCACCAAATGCAAGCCCATAGTAACCCAACTGTGAGACAACCCTGACTTTAAGATAATCCCTGAATGATTAGATTCTATACATAGATAATTTATACATTTGTTGTAATTTTAAGTATATAGAATCTAATAATTGGAAGGCCATCTTTACTTTATCCCTCCACCCCTGCAGTGGGGTAGGGAGTGGGAGGGGAAAGTGACAAGGGGAAGGTAGAGTAGGGAGGTCAAAGAGCTTGTCCTCTACTGCCTGTCCCCCTTGTGACTGCCTCCTTGTTACCTCTGCCTGCCTTCTCCCCCTGAGCCTCAGGGCCCCCTTCCCCCTCTGCTTCCCCATTCCCCTCTCTCTACCCCTGACCCTTAGTCCATGCCAGCAGGCTCCATCCACAGTGCAGTCTGGGGCACAGAGCACAGCCCCAGCCCAGCCCCCTTAGTAGCCACTGCTTGCTGGGGATATACCCCGTGCCCTGGGATGCAATGTGGATGGAGCCTACTTGTCAAAAGCAAGGGTAAGAAGAGAGGGGAGAGGGGCAATCAGGGAAGCAGAGGCTTTTTTTTGAGGGAAAATTGGAGGAAGAGACTGCAGGGAGTGGTGGTGAAGTGCAGAGTCAACAAGCAGGTAGGCAGCTGCAGCTGCACACCTCCCCTCCACCTTTCCCAATACTTCAATCCAAGATGAAGGGTTGTGTTCTCTATGTTAAATGGGGGGAACAAACCTCATCTTACAATTGATAAATATAGTACATAGTAATTACAAAGATTCCTGCCAGAATTAGCAGATTTAAACTACCAGAAGCAAGAAAACAGACTTTAAATTGTTGCAGACCACTGGAATGCAGAAAATAAACGTTCAGTATCATAGAATCATTGAGAAACAGGGCTGGAAGGGACTTCCATACATTATTTAGTCCAACGCCCTACCTCAGGCAGGATCATCCCTATCCACCATGATTCAAATTTACATCAGGAATACATCTGATAGCCTAAGATTTAACTTTTAGGTCTTTGGTTTCAAAGCCTTAGAGAAACTACATTGCTTCAGCTTCTCATCAAGTTTTTCATGTTCTTTCTTGAGAGCTGCACTTTCTAAACCAGTGGTTGCCCAAAATGTCTTTTGGGTTACCATATACTCTTCTCATCAGACTTTTCACTGAAAATGTTATAAAGGTAGGGGGGTGCTATCAAGCAGAGCTCCTTTAATATGGGGCCTACTGTGATCTGGGGACCAGCTGCAGATCATTTAACAGGATATCCTGCAACACTGATGGTCCACAGAACACAGTTTGGGCCCCACTGTGCTAAACCAATAAGGCTTGCTGAGACTTTCAAACGTACTGTCAGTCTTCATTGCCATTTTCTTCAGGTCACAATATGTAAATGCATGTCCATTTTACAGGCCACCCATTTGGCATCTTGTTGCATTTATCTACATGATAAGCCTATCTGAAAAACAAGTAGACTACATCACGTCACAGGCGTACTACTGTGCTTTGCGTATGTAGAAGGAGTTCTAGTTTGCAAATCATGTAAACAAAAGATTGTAAAATTCCTTTTGGTTTTACATCATAAACAATGTCTTGATCCCCTTATCTGGTTGAAGAATCCTTGTTATGTGGTTTCAGAGCATGAGTACAAAATACTAAGGCACAGTCATTAGGTAATAGGCAGTGAAAGAAGATATTACTGTTACCTCACCTCTTAGTCCAGTGGCATGTTCTGCTTATTCTTGCATTTTCTTGCTAGGGTTTTCCAGTGACAATTCCTTGACATGAGGATTCTGTTTCCTTTAGTCAGTGACCAGCCCAGAATTTCATAGATTTCATAGACATTAGGGCTGGATGGGACCTTTGAAGATCTTTGAGTCCAGTCCCCTGCACAGGGGCAGGAAGCCAGCTGGGGTCACAGGATCCCGGCAAGATAAATGTCCAATTGACTCTTAAAGGAATCTAAAGTTGATATTTGCACCACGTTTGGTAGCAGTCTGTTCCAGGTCTTGAGGGCTTGGACTGTAAAGAAGTTTGTCCTTATGTCCAGCTTGAAATGGTCTTGGAGAAGTTTGTGACCTTGTCATCCCATGGGGTGCTCTGGTGAACAGGTGTTCCCCCATATCCTGATGTACACCCCTTATATACTTATAGGCAGCCACCAGGTCCCCCCTGAGACTGCACTTTTCTAGGCTGAAGAGTCCCATAGCTCTCAGCCTTTCACCATAAGGCCTGTTTTCATGCCTTCTGATCATGCACGTGGCTCTCCTCTGGACTCTCTCATGCTTCTCCACATCCTTTTTTAAATTGTGGAGCCCAGAATTGGATTCAGTACTCCAGGTGCGGCCTCACCGAGACCAAGTACAGCAGGAGGATGAGATCCTGAGATTTCCTAGAGAAGCATCTATAGATGCAAGCCAGAGTTTTTCTTGCTTTGTCAGCTGCAACATCACATTGCTGGCTCATATTCATCTTATGACCAGTCATGACCCCCAAGTGGTGGGGTATCACTACAGCCCCAGCAATGCTGAACACCTTCTCACTTGGAACACTGGTCAGGGGACAGGCCAGGTGTTCCAGGGCAACTGGGGCCAGATCCAGCCACACCTGGCTCTGGCTTGCCCGGTAGGCCAAGGGGTTGCACAGTAGTGGCTCCATGTCCTCGGCAAGATGGGCAGTCATCAAGGCATGAGCTTACCTGCCTGATGCTGGGGTCTGGTGGATCTGGACCACACCATAGAAGCCATACCCTTAGCCCATATTGGCAACATCTGTGGTGGAGGACAAGACTGGCTGGTGGATGGCGTGCTAGCATAAGACAGTGGATTTCCCATTCTACATCCCCCCACCTACACCATTCTCCCTCCCTGACTTTCTTTATCAGCTCCTCCATGTACTGATTCAGTGTTTGGCTGCTGCATACAGTGCCATTCACCCTTGGGTCAGACATGGCAGCCAGCATATGGACTGTACTGGACTGCAAGGGATCAAGCCATTTCCTGATGGCCTCCTTCAGCTTCCTCACCAGTGCCTGAATATCTGGTAACAGTGGCTTGCACCTACCAGGAACATTGATCCTCTGGAAGCCCTACATTTGCCTCTGAAGTTCCCTAACTATGGGGATCACCTGGCTAAGGACAGCATCAGCAGCACTGAGGCTCTTGGTGGCCTCAAGGAAGGGCTTGAAGACCACCAAGATCTGGGAGATGGTATCCCACTCAGTTCCATTAAGGGGACACTGATCCTAATCTCCCTGAGCAAGGCCATCTTGTGGATGGCCTCCTGTTGCTCCACCAGCCTCTCAAGCACCAGGTATGTGGAGTTCCACCAAGTTTCCACATCCTGCATGATTTTGTGCTGCGGGATGTTCAGCTCTTCTTGTTTATCCTGCAGCATCCTACCCCCCTTGATGCCCCAGTGGAAGTAGCCTGCAACCTTCCTGCATTTTGAAATGAACTTGCTAGAATCAGAAGAGAACAGTTAAAAAGATGCCTCGGCACAGCTGTGTTAAGCACATTGCAAGCATGGGTGCAGGGATTTCCCTTGTAACACACGAAAAAAGTCTCAGTGCAAGATCAGAGCCCGCCAAAACCTTGCAGCTGCACCATCGAGTGCATGCTCATGATTGGCTCACCGTAAATTATGTACATGTGTCGGTCGGCAATTGGCTCGCTGACCGCATA
>JAGPOW010000261.1:39923671-39939118 GCA_030014935.1 Caiman crocodilus | reverse complement strand
CACCATCGAGTGCATGCTCATGATTGGCTCACCGTAAATTATGTACATGTGTCGGTCGGCAATTGGCTCGCTGACCGCATAAAAAGCTTGGGTGGTACCAGCCCAAATTGGAGGAGAGCTCGGTTGCGTGTGAGGAAAGATCCCCGCGTACATTTCCAAGCCACAAAGGAGGCCTGATCAACTGCTGATGACTCCCCGCCGGAATCAACCAACGCCCCATACCCTGCGTGAGTGTGAGTTTCTGTGTGCCTGTTTCCTGTTTTGTTTGTAACTCCATGAAATGTGCCTACATTGTATACAGACTGTAAGTAAAGTTTTTTCTATTGCAACCGCTGCATCTCCAGCACCTCAATTCTGATCCATTGGTGGCCCCTTTCCGCCGGCGTTTCTCGGCCCCCACATGGTGTCACAAACAGGATCGGTATGCCGAGAAGACGCAATGGAGCTGGAATTGATTGAGGGTTGCCCCTGGCACAGTGGAAAATGCCACGTGCTAGACGCCACGGAGTTGGGAGTACACATTGCTTACCATCAAGCGGGTGGAGCGGGTGGAATTGTTGTGAGCGGTTGCCTTTTGCTCAAGGGAGAAGGGGAGCCTGAGAAAGAGTGGGAAGTGAGCCTCCACCCGAGAGCCTTTGGATATGTAATGAGGAGTGAGTGGGTTCAGTTTAAACCCTGGGAGCAAGGGGGCAGTGAGTTCTCAGCCGAGCAGAAGCCAGGCAAGGAAGATATAGCTCTCAGTTTGGAGTTTGTTCACTGTGAGTGCTGTGTGTGGGAGACTAGAGGACCAGCGCTAATTAATTTAGACATGCTGTTACTAGAATTGGGACAGCCGGAGCTTTCAGAGCTCCACAGAGAAGCGGAGGAGAGCTGCTTCGTGGCTGAAGGGACTGGCACGGCTTATGGAAAGGAGAGAATGCTGCGGGTAATGTTTCACACAGTCACGACCCTGATATGGGAAAAGACTGAGTTGGAAGCCCAATTGCGTGCTGTACATGCAGTCAAAAGGGTTGCAGCTATGGAGGAAAGCCAAAGTGCCCCGTCATCGCAAGATGGCAGCGAAACAGAAGGGGGGGCCACCACGGAAGAGTAGAGAAGGAGGGAGGAGTTACCCACAGCGGGGTGGAAGTAGCAACTCCACCCCAAAAATACCGCCACAGAAGGATGGAAGAGGAGGGCGGAGCTAACAGCGGGGCAGAAGTAGCGACTCCACCGCAGGAAATCCCCACGGGCCCGCCTCTGAGCCGTAACCAGGAAGCAACGGAGAGCATCCTGCAACTGTCTCTTTCATCAGATGCAACGACAGCTCGAGCAGCCACGCACCCAGTGGCAACGGAGAGTCAAGTGATGAGTGCGGCCTGCACTACTGCCAGCACCTATCACTCCAGGACCTGGACTGAGATACAGGCCTTGTGTAAGAGGTCTAAGATAAGGTCAAAGGAGACCCTAGCTATGTGGATTAGACGCCTAGTTATGGAGTTCAGCTCCGACCTTGTGGACCAGAACGAGGCAAGCTCTTTAGTCAGACAAGCCTCATGGAGTGGAGGACATGCTGCTGACATCAGCATGATGAAGTGTAATGCTTATTGGCCGATCTTGCTTCCATCACTTGTTGCAGGTCAAGCCAGCCAGAGAGCCTATGCATGGCATGAAGGAGGACCATCGAGAGTCAGTGTGGAACAGATCTTGCAAGCGATCATCAGGATTTCGTATTGTATGTAATAAATCCATTAGCCGGACTGCCTGCAAGTGATTTCTTGAGGCAACTTCCGCGACTGCAAGCTCTTGTAAAGCCAGGTCAGAGAGAGTTCAGTGACCCAGAGCAGCATCAAGCACGCGAGTCAACCCTGCGACGATTCCAACCGACGCAGAGAACGTCGGAGGAACGTGAGATGTTTAGATTCCTGATGCAATGCTCCAGGCTCACCAAGCAGCAGTTGCGAGTTTTGGGCAATGAGGGTCAATGGAACCTGGCATACGAGATGGGGTTCCAATGCCAAGATGAACCAGATGATAAATCATCTTGTGATAATGATTAATAAGTTTAGTAAAACAAGCTAATTAATTTTTCTGAGAGTTTCTTTCTCTGCAGGTCCGCGGAGGCATGTGCAGACCAGATGAGAGGAAGGAAAGATTTTTGAGAGAGCAGACTATCTCTGCAGGTCCGCTAAGGAGTGTGTGCAGACCAGACCAGAGAGAACATTTTGAGAGAGAGAGTACCTCGGGAGACCAGGACGTGATGACACACAGTGAAGTCTTAGTGATTGAACTATTTATCACAAACCTGTTGATGTGTAGTTGCATTCTATTAGGCTATTGTTTAATCAGATCCTTGGAGAACAAACTTGCTTCATTGTCCGTTCTTGTTTACGCTCATTTGCAATGTGAACCTGTTAGACAGTATGAGTGTGATTTAACTGATTCGAATATGTTTCGGACACAACCGTGCCTTCGGCAAGGGGGCATGTCAGAACAGAACAGTTAAAGAGATGCCTCAGCACAGCTGTGTTAAGCACATTGCAAGGGTGCAGGGATTTCCCTTGTAACGCGGGAAAAAAGTCTCGATGCAGGGTCAGAGCCCGCCAAAACCTTGCAGCTGCATCATCGAGTGCATGCTCACGATTGGCTCACCGTAAATTATGTACATGTGTTGGTCAGCAATTGGCTCGCTGACCGCATAAAAAGCTTGGGTGGTGCCCGCCCAAATTGGAGGAGAGCTTGGATGCGCGTGAGGAAAGATCCCCACGTGCATTTCCAAGCCACGAAGGAGGTCTGATCAACCACGGATGACTCCCTGCCGGAATCATCTGACACCCCATACCCTGAGTGAGTATGAGTGTCCTGTTTTGTTTGTAACTCCACGAAACGTGCCTACAGTGTATACAGACTGTAAGTAAAGGTTTTTTTGTTGCAACCACTGCATCTCCAGCACCTCAATTCCGCTTTATTGGAGGCCCCATTCTGCCGGCATTTCTCGGCTCACACAGCTAGTACTGGCAGTGTCGTCACCAGTAGCCCTGTCCCCCTCCACGGTATACCTGACAACAAGGTGCAACTTGTGTGCCACACAGCGGATGCCCACAAAGTTGTCATCACAAACCATCTTGACCATATTTGTCATCACAAACCATCTTGACCATATTGGCCCCATTGTTGGTGACCATGAACCCGTGGGTGAGCTCGCCCTGCCCAGATGCCTGAAGAGATGCATCAGCATCCCCATGGTGCTCATATGTTTTGTTTCCTTGCCCAACTGGTTTTGACTCAGCAGTGCAGGCAGATAGCATATGTGACAGCACTGCTTCCCTCCTTCCTCCCTCCTCCCCCTCCCTTCCCTTACTTTATTTTTTCTTTCCCAGCAGGCAAGCCATTGAAGGCAAGCCCCAGTTTCATGGTTGAAACTCAAAACGTTTAGAATTTTTCAAAACGTTTCAACCTGCCCTGTTTTGTTTCAAGGCTGCCTGTTTTGTTTCAACTTCCCTGTTTTTAGGTCGAAATGGGTCAAAACAGTGTTAAAACAAAATGGGTGAAGAAATTTCACACAGCCCTAATGTCTATATGCCCCATATCAATGTGTAGAGCCAACTATTTCCTTTCACTCTATAGACTGTAACAGTTAAATATGGTCTGTTCTTATGGTCGCTCATTTCTTTCATCTTTTACAATGTCCTCTAATTGCCTTCACCATCGTCTATCTTCCTGCTCAGCTGCTTGCTGCACTGACACACAATGAAGTGATGCTTAGTGTGATTGCCTTGTGATTCATGGTTTGTTTGGATTCCCTGGCTTCCCCATCTTTGGCTTTTATCAGCAGACAATCCTTGCTCTCCAGCATCAGAATTTATGCTTTAACCCATTGGATCACATGAAATACCTTTTAGTTATATGCTGTGTATGGCTGGGCACAATTGACCTATTTTTAATTGGAGGATGACATGTCTCCTTTAGCTTACATAAGCCTAGTCCTTTATCACTTGCTACATATTTTTATCAGGTGCAAATTACTGGAACAAAGGCCACCTTTCCTAAATAAAATAAATGGACATATAGTTTTTAAGAGTCTGAATCTCTTGCTTTGGCTTTATGCCAGGGTAACAGGAGCTATGTCTACATGGTCAGCTCAACCATGGTCAACTTAACTGCGCCCTCCTGCACACTGTGCTGCTCCGCACCGCCTGCCTTCCAAACCTGAAACAGCATAGACACGTTTATGAACATATGTTGAGTGACATTGTCACTTACACCAATCCCATGCTAACCTTCCTGCCTATGGTGCTACATTATTATGCTGCTTGGATTTTCAGTAACCAAACAACTACTAGCTGGAATTGCATGATGATGTTTAGCTGGTGGAAACTTAAACACAATTAACTACTGCAGCATGTGTGAGGAAAGAAGCTCCCTATTTCAGAAAACACTTGAAATAGGAATGCTCAGATGCTACAAGTGCTCAGACATGGTAGGAGTCATAGAGTAGCACTGATGGCTAGAGCTTTCATTTTCTCCCTTGCTTTCTTAGCCATCGAACCATTCAGGAATGACCTCTTGGAGGTACTGCTCCCCACAGCCATAGCAAAATAAAAATCCTGATGCTCCTTGGTCAAATGATTGGATGGTGCCATTAAGTAAATATGTTGAAAATAAAATAAAATAGACTTTTGCTGCCCCCAGATTACTCATTAAAATTAAGAGTCATGTTTGCTAGACTAAACTTCTCTACCAATCCCTCCCTAATGATGAGAAGCATGCTTTAGAGGCATTAGACTCTATTATTTTTAGTGTATACACTTCTGGGATGCCTGGGCACTGGAGGTAGTGGGGTTGTTGTAAACCCTACCAGCTGTTAACTATGCTGTAGACAGAAATGCTGTCTACTGATTGACCTCTAGTGAATGGGTAGGTATGATGTTGTGCTGGACAATTCAAGGTATATTTTACCCCTGCTGCTACACTGCTCCTGGAAGCAGCTTGCTTGAAGCAGCACAGGGTGCTTGAATGTGTTATTGCCAGGCATGGTAAGTTTACTATGAGCACATATACACAAGATGTTTACTGAGCTGACTAATTAGCTCCTCAGTAAAGTTTCAAGGTCTATATGTGTGGTCCTATTAGGGTGCAGGAAACAAATTTATTCTACTGAGGGTTAGTACTTGTAACAAGTACTATCCTGTGGTAGAGTTCTTTACTGCTCAGCAACACACATGTAGATGCTGACAGGACTGCCTGGGGCACAAAGGTCTGTCTACCAACTAACACTGCACTGTAGCACCCTCATGCCCCAGCCAGCAGGCTGGCCCCCCCAGGTCCCCTGCCAGCTGGAGCTGCTCTGACCCAGCTCAATGTGATGCGGTCCTGGGCACACATGCAAAAGCAGTGCCTGGGAGCAATGAAGTCCAGTGCAACATGCGCTGGAATTTATTGTTCCATGCTTACGGTGCATGTAGATGCACATAAAATAACATACCATGACAGCTGATACATACCATCCTGACCCTGGATAACAAGATTTCTTGCATATTTTCTGTCCTTTATAGTATGGAGGTTACTTCCCAGGTTACACAACCATTCACAGTATAGCCCAGTTGTTCCCATATACATGCATAAGCCCCAGCAATGAGACAATGAAAGTATATTGAGTGGATCACAAGCCACTGCTCTTGCATGCACTGGAAACTCAGTTTTGAGTGATCCCACACAAAGTATTTCCAGGGCATCCTGGGTGCTTTATTTGTGGGTTTGCCACATACAGAATGGAAGCAGCAAAGCAGGACTTATTTCAGTGATTCTCAAGCACATAGGCTGCCTTGAGATCCTTTCAAGGGTGCCATAGGGTGCCAAATAATGTTAGCGCTGCTAGGTGTGCAAACAGGATTCACAAGAGAAACCCAAAGGTTTCTAATAGGAATCCATAGTGTTAAAAATGGTCTGACCTGTTGTGGTCTTTCTGAGCTCTTCACAACAGAAAAACTGCTTATGGCTGGGCACTGTACATGCCCACCACTTGTATAGATCACAGCAGGGCACTGAGCATACCTGCCCTGCCCCCAGAGAAGGGGAAAAGCCACTGGGATTAAGCCCCAGCAGAGATAATGATCACAGCTGCAAGCTGCCAGGCCAACTAAGGGGAGGCAGCTGATCCTAAAGGGGCAGGGCCTGGCTCTTATAAAGCCCAGAGCCAAGGCCAGGCTGGTAGTTCCCTGCCAGCAGCTGGAGGGGTGAGGGCTCAGGGCCCTGAGAGATGGGGAATGTGAGTGCAGCTCATGAGTGCTCCAGAGGCTGGAGCAATGATGCTTAGTTGCAGCCAGGAGGCTTATGCTGTTATGGCCAGGTGCCTTGTGTTTAAGTTATAGCCAGAGGCTTGTGTTGTGTTGTGTTGTGTTGTGTTGTGTTGTGTTGTGTTGTGTTGATTATATTATACCGGTGGTTTGGGTGAGGCTGTAGGGGTTGGAGGAGGTCTCATAAGGGATCCATGGGGTGTGGGGCCCCAGTGTGTGGGAGATGCAGTCTGGTGCTGGCAGGGGAGCAACTTGCAGGGTGCAGAGACCCCAGGCCCAGAGAGAGGCATTTGAGGAGCCCAGGCATGGGCATGGTGAGCCCCAGACAGGGGGTAGTATTTTAAGGAGCCTGAGAGGGACAATACTGAGGAGCCTGAGGGAGGATGGCATTTAGAAGAGCCTGAGAGAGGGCAGCACTATTAGAGAGCCCAGCATGGGCATAGGAAGTCCCCGAGCAGGGGAAAGTATTGAGAAGCCCAGGATGGGTGTAGCGAGCCCCGGCAGCGGCCATGTGCTGTGGTAGCCCTCTGGGAAGGCCGAGGTGCTGTGGTTACCCCCTGGGAACAAGGAGGCTAGTGGCGCGGTTGGGCCCGGAGAACAGAGGGGAGCAGCGCGGGTGGCTGGAAACGTCGGAGGCTCGAGAAGGAGTAACCAGGGGTTGCGTGCATGGGTATAGGCCCCACGGTGAGGATCGAGCCCACGAGAGGTGACACCTTGAGAGGTCTGAGAGGGAGCAGGCGTATGTTTGACCGACCAACTTCTGTGACATCAGCAAGGTTTGGGATGTAGTATTAGGGGCTGGTAGGAGCCACACTTGGCCCTAAGGCCAGGGTGCGTGGAGGGCACCCATCGTATGGGGAGACATCCCGGTGGGCCTGGGAGATCACAGGGATGAAGGTCCTGACATACCGCACCCAAAGCGGTATAAGGCAGCCTGCCAACATATCTCTATTAAGATCAAAGATGTGGCAGGTGAGAATAGAGGGTGCCTTGGGCCAGACTTGGCACAGGCGGAGGGCCTTCAGGAGATCATGGCCCTCCTGTAGGACCTTGCCGGTGACACTGCTCTGTTATTTTTCTATAGTTAAAAAATGAGTGAAAATTAAGAGCTAGCAATTTCCAAGGGCTGCCTCAAGTCTAACAAGGTGTACCTGAAAACTAAAAAGGTTGAGCACCACTAATTTATTCCCTAGGCAGCATGACTGCGCTTTTTGCTCCTGCTGCATGTATATAGCCTCAGAGACCGGCTTAAACAAATCGCACTTTGAGCAGCAGTGTGCTACCTCAGTTGTTTGCTAGTAAACATAAGTCAGTATTGCAAAGCATCAGCCAAAGAACACTTTGGAAGAGGCTTTTCATGAGATGTAAACAAGATCTAGATTATTATAATGCTGTATACAGTATGAACAGGAAAGAGGATTCCTGTGTCTCTGTACAAGGGCTAATCACAGTCTGTACTTTTTACCAGGGACATAGTCAATAAACTGCCAGTAGTGCTGCTGGCTTCACTCTCACTTTAAAATGCCATGGCATATAAAGGCCAGATGGGAGCTCCTTTATCACTTCTCATCCATACCACTCCTATGTAAGCATGGACACATGCACATGTAGATGCTTGTACAATGGCTGCTGGGTGCCTGCTTCCACCCACTGTTCTTTTGTCTTTTGTGAAAGAAGAGAGAGAAAGAAAGTTTATGGATTTCAAAAGCACATAGCAAAAAAGACCATAGGGTTTGTGCATAATAAAAATATCATCACTAAAGTAACATCACTAATATGAGTACTTTAGAATGAAAACAGGCTCTCCAATGCTTACTAAAGTACAAAAGTTCACCTGACTTCTGACACACCACCAAGTGTATGCCTCCAAGGGACTATTTGGGACAGTATTGTGCCTCTCAACAATGCTGAAATACAAGACCAAAGAAAGTTGTTGGGTCTTCTATGAGTTTTATTTCTTTTTAATGAATGGACTACGTGGTGTAGAGCATCAAAATGGTCTACAGTGACCTTTCTCCCCTCTCTATCTTTGGCATTAATTAGAAAACTTGTTTTGGGGCAATTCACTGAGGTTGAGATCTTCAGTATCTTTCATGATTGGAACCAAATAGTGGATCATGTGAAGTCAGAGATGAAAGCATTTCAGCTCTTGCCCAAACACTGATTACCGTTACAAGGTGCCTTTCAAAAGTAAGCTCCTGTGAAAAGTGGATGGATTTTTTTAATAAATGTCCCTTCAAGCACAAGTTAGGAAGGACTGTCAGAAAAACTCTTGATTTTTTTTCAGCATTACAGAAGCAACTACATGTCCTATTTTGTTGCAAGTACCTAGAAACAAATAGAAAAAAAGATATACCCAAGTCACAGGTGCATGCAGCATAATTTTTTAATGATTCATATACTGAATCTGGTTTTGATTCACTGCAGATTCCAATTTTATTTAGTTTGCAGTCTGGTTATTCAAACACTGAAAGCAAGTAGCATGCAAAGACATGTCCTCCCCCACATTATACTGCATGCACAGTGAAAGCACAGTTTAATACATTTTAAACAACTTTGTCATATAAAGTAAGACTCAGTGTACCAGGGAAACAGACTGAAGATTATAAAATATATCACTGTGAACACAGTGTGATATGAGAGGGCAGGAGAGACAACTTAGACGTAGCCTTTTACATAAGGAATAGAAAATATTTTGACATCCTAGTTACAAGCCCACTTCTCTTTGAGTTCTGACTTCATATTACACTGTAAATGATCATCATTGGCTGAACGTCACTGCTGGGCAGTACAGTGCTGTTTCTAAGAGTTCCTTGGCTCTTCCGGACATGTTTTCTAATTATTGAACTATTGAAATGAACAGGTTAAAAGAGAAGAGATTCAAGTCCAAAGTGTTTCATGGGATAACAGCAGCTCTCCTCCCCTTCAAGCAACTGTCCAAAGACACATTCCACTGGGGGTGCACCTGTGCCTCGTGCTGATGTGGGTCACTTATTTGGTTGGCAGTACCCAGGTAAAAGGTGTGTACTCACTGTGCCTAAAGAATAACAATGGCAGTCCCTGAAATAGTCTCTTTCTTCTTAGCAAAAAGCCCATCTAGTCTCCAG
Source organism: Caiman crocodilus (assembly GCA_030014935.1). NCBI lineage: Eukaryota > Metazoa > Chordata > Crocodylia > Alligatoridae > Caiman > Caiman crocodilus. The sequence goes on along the minus strand of JAGPOW010000261.1, from coordinate 39,929,736 downwards.
TCTTCCTTTTCCCCAACGTATTTCCACTGTCTGTAGACCTTCTGACCAGGCAGATGAGGTTTGAGATTTACCTCATCTCTCCAGGGAATGGTGGGAGGATGCAGGTAGGCAAAGAAGCTGGTACATGTTTAAACAGGGGCACAGGAGAAGAGCACGTTAATTCTCTGCCCACAGGAATTTGGTGACTGATTTGGGGGGGCATTTCTACATGCCTTTGTATGCCACGACTAGGACCACTGCCAAGAACACCTCCTGTCTGTTTGCTCCCACTCAGTGCATACATAATCCCAGAAATAACCCCCTTAACACAGCCCCCGAAAGCATGCCCCTAAAAGCATGACCCAACATGACCATGAACATGCCCCCAAAAGCATGCGTGATACAGGGAACCCTGAGAATGGTGCAGAGATTTGGCAAGAGCCAATAAGCAGGGTGTGCTTCTCAGCAGCAGTCCCAAGTGGAGGCAGCACAGACAAGGCTTATGATGCTTGGGGATTCCCTTCAACTGTGGGCATCTCCAAACAGCCAGGTTAGTTGCTTGGAGCTACAGCAGCTACAGCAACATGAATGAGGTAGAAAACTGATCTAGGACCCAGCCCCTTTTCTGTCCTGTTTATAAAGTTCTTTCCTCTATTATTTTGACCACAATGTTCATATTGCTTAATGGCAGTACAGAAAACCTGTCTGTACATTTTCTCCCTGTTTATTTTTATATTTCTACAAGGAACTGCTTTCCATAGTGAAAGAAAATATTGCAGAATTATTACATGCTTTCAAAAAACCTGCTTTAAAAAAAGTAGACCTGAAGGGGCATGCTCTGGATAGGAATAAGGTAGGGTTAACAGGGCACTATAATATATCCAAGGTGCCTGATAGTTCTCTGCTTTTGGCCTCATGCCCCATGCCACATCTTGTAACGCATGTGCTGGCATTACTCATTGCTGTATTAACACATTGGCTGCATTAACATTTGGTATAAGGAAATCCTGCCCTGCCTGATCCTAGTTTTGCCTGGGTGCAAAGAAAGCAGTGGTCATGCCTGTTAACTCTTTTAAAGAAAAACTACTGATGAAACAACTGCAGTCAGAACTGCTTTATGAAGCATTTGGTCAAGTGTTCAAATCAGAGAGGAAAAGGTTGTTTTAAATAAATTAAGCCAGCTTAAGTAATGGAAAAAGAAACAACTGTTTAAATTCCAAATGTGGGAAAGCAGGATACAGTGTATCCTAAAGTCAAAACCACATTCATTGTCTAATAGTATTAACTGCTAATTTCATTAAGAACAAGAAGCTTCACCTAGCAGTAACCTTCCGTTTTATATCCCATCATTAATAATACAGTAGCCTGCATCATCAGTTTAGTTGCAGTCTCTCCTTGATGCACTTGAAGAGAGTACACGTCACTGTAAGTGAGGCAGCAAGTTTAAAATGTTTTTTCTCTTGAAGGAGTCTATAGTGTTGTGCTAACTTTGTAGTTTTGCTAAAAGGTTAGATAATGAATTTGTATAGGATGGCTTGGATAGAGATAATCCCTTCTCAGGCAGGGGATTGGACTAGAGACCTATGGAGGTCCCTTCCAACCCTATTTACTGAATACAAGTTAAACGAGAAAATTATATTAATGGTCTTCTAAAGGAAATTATCTTGCTTAGTACAGGACTACATAAAGGAATCCTTAAATCAACTGAGCAGAATCTCTTGCAATGCTGTCATACTACTAACTGCACAGTAATGAGGGAATCACTAAGTTCAAAACCTAATTGGAAAGCATTCATTATTGCTATAATATGTCACTATGAAGGGGCTCATCGCATTTGGTATATTAATATCCATGTGACTTCAAGTGGTAACAAGAATCTTTTATTGAAAACATTACACCAAAATATCTTAGTGACATCAACAACCACTATTAATACCTAGTGTTACTCAACTGCTAAACGAGGTTATGGTAACGTCCAGCTTTGTTAGGTATATCCTGGTATATAAATAGGTAGTGCTTATGTTTAGCTAGGCAAAAGGATTACCACGGAGGTTAGTGTGGTACACAGAGTAGATTCCAATACACTACAGCAAGAAAATAGAAACAGATTAACTTAACTATTAGTGATTAAAAATATAGCCCAATTAAAAAGCTAAATCTGAGTACAACAGGTGGAATTAAAACCCGGATATTCCCCAATCCCAGCACTTAAAATGACTTATGGCATCCCCTATTCTAAATAGAGAACATAACACAAATACTGCTGGCAAGGTAAGCACCTGAGCATCAGCAGCAGCAAGGGCTGAGCAAAGACGGGCTCTGAAGGTGTGGGCTTGAGGCTAGCAGGTACACACTCTACTGCCTGTTGTGCCTCCTTTTGTTAGGGGACTTCTTGGGGTACTTGACTGCTGGATTTCAGTGGCTCTATTACACCAACTCCTGAGGGTACCTTGAGCAAGTCCCTAACATCTCTGTGTTCCTTTAACAAGTATAATTTTGTATAAACAAGTATTCGTGCCCTCATGAGGACTATTGAAAAACATTATGAGATCTGGGAATCAAAAGTGGATTCTAAGTGTCCAATGTTACCATGAGTCAGAGTTGTTATAATTTACCAGTGGGTGGATGAGAAAGAAATTCATAAATGGCTATAAATATGGAGAAGGAAAGATTATTATTTATCTGTATTGCCATAAAACCTAGGAACCCTAGTTTTAGACCAAGTCACTGTTTTGCCACATGTCAAGATGGTTCTGTCCTTAGGAGCACAACAGGACACAACGGACAGCAGGCACAAGGAAGCAATGGAGTAATATTGGTCACATAAAGAGTAGTGGTCATGGGACACTTAATGGTTGTAAATACTGTTGTAGCATTGTGGCAAAGAAGAGTTTTACAAAGGGATCTGAAAGAAGATAATGAAGGAGCACTACGTTAATTGTAAGCTGTTTCTAAGTAAAAGGAGCAGCAAGAGAGAAAGCATGAAGGCATTTGAAAATCTAAGGAGTGGCTGAGTTCCAGAGGCTGGCATAATGGGGCTTTTGGAGTTGAAAGGTGACCTCCTGATACTGAAAAAAGTGATAACAGAGATAGACTGAAGTAGTTTGAAAATGAAGACATTATATTTGATGTGACAGAGAATGGAGAGCCAGTTGAAGAGATACATGGACAACATAATCAAAGCAACAGCCTAAGAAAATGTTATTTCCACTGGCATTCTAAGTATCAATAGAGCAAGATTCTTCAAAGCCAGAGAAAAGGATGCTGCAGTAATCCTGTGTAGATGGATAGGAAAGGTTATATCTTAGATACGTTGTACTGAAAGACTCTGCCTGCGTTAAATGTAGCCTGGATGTGCAGACCTAGAGAGAGATCCAAATCATAGAAAATTACCAGGTTACAGATCTGAGTGATGGGCTAGATCATGGTACTTCCATCAGTCATCAAGAAAAAAGGTAGCAGAAAGGAGACTGTTTTAGCCATACTGAGGTTAAGCTGACATCTAGTCATCTACAAGACACTGAAAAGAAAGAAAAATATTTTTGTTCATTTATTTGATGTACATGCCACTGTCTCCAAAAGAGGATCAAGGTGGCTTACAATAAAGACCAGATAAATTATAAAAACAGCGAAAAATATTAAAATAAAATAATGTGTAATAGAAGGTCTGAAGGGGAAAGGTAATTTTGTAATCAATCACAAAACAATTAAAAGTATGGTAATACAAATCGTAAGTTCCCTACGACAACAATAGAGCATAACCTCACAAATGTAATTAAATTAATGTCTATAGAGATACTTATATAGTTGCATTTCTTATATGAAAAAGAATTGTTATAAAGAGAATGTGAGGAACTTAAACAATTTAAATAGAAACAAACATAAAACATCAACAATGATTTCTGTCTTTCTTTCTTGCACCCACCAGTGACCCTGCCCAAAAGGCTCCAGGAATGGGACCACATTGACTCCTGGAATGGGCACCACTGGCTCCAGCAGGCTGGACTTAGACTTCTTTGAGGTTGTGTGCATCTTCTTTATCCCATACAAGAGCCAAGGGGAGCACAATATGCATGGCCAATTTCCTCCTGGACCAGGCCACAATGGCAACTTTGAAAAGCTGCAGAAACCATCTCACAGGGGCCAGCTCCAATGATGCCCTCCAATTCTTTCACTTCCTAGTTCAGGTATGTGTTACATTTGAATCTGGACATGTCAACTTGCAACAAAATGTGGACTAATTTGTGTCATGCTTGGCCATCAAAAGGGGACTCTGCAAGGTGGGAGAGAGACAGCTCGACCTGCATGTATAATCCCATAAAGGGCATGGGGGAGAGGGTTTCTATCTCTGGTGACATGGAGTTTTTTTTCTTACAAAAGTGTTTCCTGCTTAACCCCTGGGAAGAACACATACCTTTGCACTTTCACCATTTGTTTTTAATATTTCTTTTTGTATAATAAAGGTTTAAAAAGTTAAAATGTCTGTCTGCCTGTCTTGCAAAGCTGCAATTATGAGACCAGGTTCATCATCTTCATCTGCAGCAGTTGGTGTATTCATTATAGGTATTGATATTTAACAATGCACTTTACAAACCTTAACCCTTTCATTCAAATTGTCAGCTACAAGAACATAGTGCTTAGGGGAATCTCTACTGAAGTTCTTGTTCATTAATCTGGATACATTCCTGGAAAACACACTCTTAAAAATATATTCTCTCAGTATCTCTTGTGTTGTGTCTCAAATGACATTCTCATAAAAGGAAAGAGATTGTTTCTATTTTCATTGCACACTCGAATACACAGCAGGTATTTGCTAATAGAATTCTGAATTGCTTCTGTGTTTTTACACTGTTGTATAGGTTTATCACCATGGTTTGGGCCACATCTATGATCTGTTAAATAATAGGGATGTGCAAAATGGGCCCTATTCAATTTGGATTTGGCCTGAATCGGGAATAGTGGTTTGATTTGCTGATTCAGATTGCTGTCCCCAATCCAATTTGACCGAATCTGAATCTGAAGAGTCAGTGCTGACTCAGAGAATCAATGATTCAGGTATAGATACAGTTTTAAATGTTTTTTCTATATACCTCGAGGTACCAGCATTGCTCATGAATGCTGCAATGCTGGCGTGGATGGAATGTCCCACAGGAGTGCGGGGAGGCCCTCCATGTGCGTGGCAGCAAACCTAGAAGTGGACCAGAAGTACTTCCGATCCACTTCTAGGTCTGCCAGGGAGCATGCTGGGCCCCCCCACCACGGCCTCCCAGCTTGGCGATAAGCTGCGAGGAGACCCCAGGTGCCCCCTGCCAGACCCAGGAGGCACCAGTCACCAAGGTGGGGGTGGGGGAATGCAGAGGGGTCTCCCAGCACGCTTTCCAGCGTACCTGGAAGTGGACTAGAAGTGCTTCTGGTATACTTCTGGGTTTGCTGCCGAGCGCGCTGGGGAGCCCCCCATGCTTCTGTGGGATATTTCACGTGCCCCACCACTGCAGCATTCACAAGCCACCTGCTACCTAGAGGTATGTAGGAAAAACATTTAAAGCTGTGTCTATGTCTGAATTTTTCCGAATCTCTCCAAATTTATTCGGATAGTTCCGATCTCTCCGAATAAATTCGGAGAGATTAAAGGGTCCTCTGATTTGATTTGGATTCAAAGATTCGGCCACTGAATCAGGCTGAATCTCCAATAAATCAAATCAGTGACCAAAGCTTCACACATCCCTATTAAACAACACTACTTTTGTCCTCAGACAAATAGTTGGCCCCCTCACCTCATTCATGGTATCCTGAAGTATTCATTAGTGACTATTCAAATATGACTTTTAAATGAGCAGTCATAGAAAATGGTTGAATTTTCCTTTAACTATAGCCTCCCTCATGTCCTAATTTAAAAAGAGAGGGAAGACCATCACAGAAAATACCTTGACTGAACTTTTAGAAATTCCAAGGAGGATTATTCTGCACTGGTCCAGTCCTGCAGGGAACAAACCAGGAAAGCCAAGGCTGCAACTGAACTCCAACTAGCTTTGAGCATCAAGGACAATAAAAAGTCCTTTTTCAGATATGTGGGGAGCTGGAGGAAA
>JAGPOW010000261.1:39881457-39913503 GCA_030014935.1 Caiman crocodilus | reverse complement strand
ACAGACCACATTATACAAGAAACCCACAGACCAACATACATATCTGCACAGAACCAGCAATCACCCTAAACACACCAAAAAAGCTGTGATATACAGCCAGGCCCTCAGATACCACCACATTTGTACTGAAGAGAACACGCAGGATTGCCACCTCACCAATCTTAAAAAGGCTTTCACCCAGCAAGGACACTCCTCCAGAGAGGTAGATCGCATGTTTGAAAGAGCCACCCGGATACCATGTGAAGAACTGCTGCAGTACAGAAGAAATCCCCACCCCCACAAATCTCACATCACTGGTTATAACATATCACCCCTCCCACGAACCCATACAAAAAATCCTCAAACAATTGCAACCCATGCTAGACAGAGACCCTATTCTTAAAAAGATCTCAGAGTCACCCATCCTAGTCTTCAAACAAGCACCAAACCTCGCCAACCTCATCACCAGAAGCAAACTTCCTCAAGCCCAGAACACTCCAAAAGGATCCAGACCGTGTCATGACAAGAAATGCAAACTTGCCAACACATCTCCACCACCTACACTATTACTACATCCCACAACAGAGCCATCAGCATCCCAGGATCTTACAGCTACACCTCCAGAAGTGTAACATACCTCATCCAATGCACCAAATGCCCTGATGGAAGATATGTAGATGAGACCAAACAACAACCGCGTGCCAGAATGAACGCACACGGAAATCTATCAAAGACAGAAATACTCAATTACCGGTGGGGGCACATTTCTCATAGAAGGGCCACTCTCTCTCTAATCTCTCAGTCCTGATCCTCAAGGGAAACTTACACAACACTTTCCAGAGACGAGCCTATGAGCTCCATTTCATCAACCTGATAGATACTAGAGATCATGGACTAAACACAGACACTGGATTTTTGATATGTTATAATCTGCCTGGCAACTGACTCCCCAGCCCAGCCGCTGGCTTCTTTACTTTTCATTCCATCCAGGAAGAGCACACACCAACTGCTGAAACTTCCTAGCCTGACAAAGGGTTTTTGAACCCGAAAGCTTGCTTAATAACAATTCTCCAACTATTTGGGTTGGCCTAATAAAAGATATCAAATTCACCCAAGGAACCTTGCCTGCCTATGTCCTTAGACCAACATGGCTACAACCTATACCCCTGCAGGAAGCCCCTAGTTAACTCTCAGAAACCCAGGTTTACCTCCAACCATGATTTACCTCCTACCTACCCATAACTCCTCTCATCACCTCCAGGAAAATATGTGGTCTCCACTCCTGAAACATCATCTGGTGCAGGTCCCCCTCTCTTCCTTCCTTCCACTTGTAAGAATAAGAATGGGAAAATGGCACAAGCTGTGGTTTGAGACATAATAGTTTCTTCCTGCATTTGGCAGAAGAGGAAGCCTTGGCAGATTGGCTCAAATGGGATGGCTGCTAGAATGGGTAAAACCTTTCCCCAATCCCTGGAGACTACAAATGGCCCTTCCCCACCTCGCACAAGAACTGCCATTTACTAGATTAGACTATAGGTCCATCTTTCCTGGTATCCTATGTCACACAGAGGCAGAGAGTGGAGGCTGAAAGGGAAAGTGAACTGGGTATGACCTGGATTTTTTCCCCTGTTCCTCTCCTACTTGCAGCCTACAGCATTTAATGTCTAAGACGTTCTGATTCAGAGGATGTATCCCTAACTCTCATCTTCAATAGCTACTGATGCACTTTTCCTCCAAGAATTTGTCCAAACTTTTTTTTAATGGTCAGCTTCCACAACATCTTACGGCAATGAGATCCCCACTTCAATGACATTCTATGTGAAAAAGAATCTTCTTTTGTTTAGCTTTAAACTTACTACCTACTAGTTTCATTTTATGACTCCTAGGTCTTGTGTTGTGAGAGCCAGTAAACAATTAATCCCCATTTACTTACTCATCCCCAATGAGAATGTTGTAAATGTTTATAACAGTATTCAAAGTGTGGATGCACTATGGATTTATATCGGGGCATTTATTTATTTAGCATATGAAGTTTTGGCATATTGTTTCAGCCATCTTAAGTTTATGTCATCATCACCAATGTGAATAGCCTGAAGATAGCATTGTAAATACACACGAATCAATTTGGGCCATTGTTTGAATTTGTCCACAAGGGTATTTGTTATCATTGTGAAAGTACCATTGGTATAGATTTGAGGCACAGTAACACTGTCTAATTCGGAAATGGTTGAGAAGTGCTCAATAACAGTGTGGTCAGTTAAATCCTGGTTGACTGACTATAGGGGCATAATGATACTGTTTTCATAGATTCACAGATATTTGGGTCAGAAGGGACCTAAGCAGATCATTCAGTCCAACCCCCAGCCCTGGGCAGGAAAGAGCACTGGGAGACGACCGCAGCCAGGTGCATGTCTAGTCTCCTCTTAAAGACCCCCAAGGTAGTGGGAATTGTTTTGTTTACAATTCCCTTCTTAATAATTCCTAACATTTTGTTTGCCTTTTTGATGGCTGCTGAGCATTGAGCACTAACTCTCTCCTTTCCTTTGCTGGCTGCTCTACTCACTTGCCTCCCCACAGCCCAGCTCTCCAGGGGAACACATGAGACTGAGGTGGACATGTGGGATAAATGGCCCTGTTGGTGGAGGGAGAGCTGCTGCTTTTCTGTGCTCCACTATTCTTGCCTGCTTGTAGATCTAGAACAAAGGCATGATAGAAACATACATGCTGAAAAACACCCAGTTGCAGTAGAAAGTGTTGTGTCTTATTGTGTTTTCCTTGCACTGTCTCTTGAAGGCCAAAGCCCTCATGTTCAGCACTGCAGGGTTCAGTTTGCTTATGGCAGTTTTGCAGCACTGGAGACTCCTTGTTCTCTGCCATGAGAAGCCAGAGATATTCTTGGTGCCTCTCTCTCCACGGGACTGGACTGGGTCAAGTCAGAGGCACAGCAGGTATAAGATCTGCATACATAGACTGATGCAACTGTTAAGATCCACCCTGGATCTGATTCCAGAGAGTTATAATAATAAATAACTGTTAGTTCAACCCAGGAGTGTCCCGGGTGTTGTTGCTGAACTCACAACAGATCATCTGGTAATGAGTATGGGATGCTTTGCTGAAAAGACACCCCAAGATTGTGGGACACTGTTCGGAGACCAGGCTGTGTTTTGTGATTAGAGGGAAGTATTTTTTCTTCTTCTTTTTCTTTCTAATACCTCTGATGTTAGTTAAATGGCTACATTGGGTCACACAGAAGAATTTGATGCGAGCCAGCCAGCTTCTTGGGACTCTTATGCGGAAAGGCTATCCTATTACTTGGAAGCCAACAAAGCAGAAAACCCAGCACAGAAGTGTGTGATCCTCCTGATGGTCTGTGGTGCCAAAACATTTGCCATTGTTTGTTCCCTCACGGCACCTGCCTTCCCAAACACTAAGTCTTATGCTGAACTAATTGCCCTTCTAAAGGCACATTTAAAAGGCCATCTGTTACACTGAAGAGATTTCTTTTTTTGAAACAGGACGAAGAGGCCAACAAAGGCAGAGCAGATTACCTGGCTGAACTCCGTCACCTTGCCAAATCTTGTGAGTTTGGTGATCTCCTGGATTGCCTGTTTCACAACTGTCTCATCTGTAGGGTTCAAGATGAAGCAATCCAATGGTGCCTACCCTCTGAATGAGATCTGACCTTGGCTACTGCACAAGAAAAAGCTTTGGCAGCTGAAGCAGCATCCCATACTGTGAGAGAAATTTGCTAGGCATTCTCCAGCAAAGTCCATTTACACCAAAAAGATCAAGGATTAAATCATCACCAGCAAATTCAGCAGATTATACCCTCACCAACAGCACCACGTAAGCCAATTAATCTACAGACATGTTTGAGTTGTGATGGCCAACATAGACAAAGGGAGTGCAGGGTTAGGAATGCGGAGGGTCATGCCTGCAAGAAGGGCCACATAGAGAGGTTTTGCCACTCAAAGGCCAGTTCCGGGAGACAAAAAGACTGTGGCAAATGTATTCACTCCCAAACCACTCCCAGAGTATAGTCCTCCCCAGAACGTGACATACAAAAACTATATTTGATTCAAAACGTTGGTGTTGTTGAACCTCAAGGTTGTGAGATGATTGCAACAGTAGTAATAAATGGAAAGAAGTGCAAAATGGAAGTTGACTTGGATTCGGAAGTATCCATCATAAATGAAAACACATTCTTCCAGTTGTTTTGGCACCCTCTTCCCAAGTTAGTGAAACCTGAGTGTTGCCTGTGTGACTACAATGGACAAACTGTGGAAACTTTGGGTAGCTGCTGTGTAGATGTCCAGTATGGATCCGTTAGACAGCATCTACCCCTCATTGCCACTAAGGGTTCCTGAAAAAGTCGTCTGGAGAGAAATTGGTTTTCACCATTGGGAATCAGTATTCAAGGCATACACAGTCTCTGCACAGAAAGTCTGGAAAGGTTTGCAAGAGAGTTTCCCCAGGTATTCTCAGAGGAATTAGGAACTTACTCAGGTCCACCTGCGATGTTCCAAATGGATCCTGTGATAGCCCCTATCTGTATGAAGGCTCAGAATGGACCTTTTGCACTGTGGCCCAAACTTGATACAGAATTAGATCAGCTTATATGCAAGGGGTCCTTGAGCCAATCATACATACAAGCTGGGCTACACCAATTGTTCCTGTTTTAAAACCTAATGGCAGTGTTTGCATCTGCGGGGATTACAAGTGCACTGTTAATAAAATACTTAAGCAGGACCCACACCCAGGGTCTGCCATTAGCCAGTTACTGTCTGTTCTTGCAGGAGGGAAGGTTTTTGCCAAACTTGACCTCACTCAGGCATATCAGCAATTGATAGTGGATGACAAGACTGCAGAGGCCCAAACAATACTTACATACCAGTAAGCGTTCTGTGTCAGGAGTCTCCAGTTTGGAATTTCTGGGGCATCAGGGATTTTCCAGTGGTTCATGGAGAAAATGCTAGCAGGAATTCTCGGGATTGTACTTTGTTGATGTGTTGATCATCTGAGTGAGAGAGAAACTCACTGAGAGACTCAGAGAAGTTTTATAGAGATTTGATAAAGCAGGTATCAAAGTAAAAAGAGGGAACTGTCAACTGGGAGTTTCCAGTATCAACTTTGGAATATCAAATTGATGCTTGTGGCATTCACTCAGTGGAAGACAAGGTAAAAGCAATACATGTTGCCCCTATACCAAAATGCAGACAGAATCTTCAAGCATTCTTAGGACTTCTCAATTTTTATTACATCTTCTTGAAAAACAAAGCTACCATAGCAGAGCCCCTTCATTACTTACTGGATAAAGGAGCTCAGTGGAAGTGGACTTGCTAGCACAACAAAGCCCTCCAGGGCATCAAGAAGTTGCTGACATCAGACTCTGTCCTTGTTCACTATGATGAGCAGAAGCCACTGTCCATTACTTACGATGCCTTGCTGTTTGGTTTTGGCACTGTCCTCAGTCACACATTGCCTGATGGCATGGACACACCTGTTGCTTTCTACTCAAGAAAAATGACTTCAACAGAGAAGAATTACACACAGATTGATAAAGAAGCATTGGCAGTCATTGCAGGATGTGGCAGGGCCTTGTTGGTGCCTGCCACTTTAAGAGCTGAGCCAAGCAGCCAGTAGGTGGTTGATTGTGGCGGCCATTTTAGATCTCTGACTGCCTATATAAACAGAGCAGTTTGCTACTGGCAGGTCAGGCAGTAGTATTGTGTGGGTGCAAGGCTGCATACAACATCCTGAGGGCAAAGGCAGGAGGTATAAAGGATGACTAGGAGGCTCCTGGTCCTGGGCATGACCTAAAACTGCACCTTGCTGGGAGTGGGTGGCCTGGTGGGGCTCTTTGTGGTGCAGGAGCCCTCAAGGAATGTCAGGCCAGTTACCACCCTGGTGAAAGGTGAGTAGGGGTGCCTTAACTCCAGCCCTCACCTTTGGATGGGTCACTTATTATTGGAAGTAGTTGGGAGCCAGGCATGGCTGGCCACCTGAGCCCTGTGGGGTGCAAGACCCTGAGGAGAGGTAGTTGGGGGGCCAGGCATGGCTACAGCCACCTGAGCCCACTGGGGAGGGAAACCCTGTGGCCCCAGTGAGGGGCCAGAGATGAGGAGCCCCAGCAAGTGGGGGAGAAACCAGAGGGCCAGGAGCCCAATACGTATGGGTGTCCTATGCAGGGCTTTCACCCAAAGCCCAGCCCCTATCTGGGGCAGATGCTTGCCTCTATTGTTCTGTATTTTAGTCAGTCTCTAGTACTCATCACCTTGTCTGAGTGGAGTTTTTTTCTTCTTTCTCACTCTGTGTTCTACACTGAGACATAGATTCATAGATGTAGGGTTGGAGGGAACCTGAGCAGATCATCAAGTCTGACCCCCTTCCCTGGGCAGGAATGAATACTGAGCTCACATGACCCCCACTAAGTTAAGCTCATACGACCCCAGCCAAGTAATTATCAAGCCTCCTTTTAAAGACCCCTAAGGTAGGAGCCAGCACCACTTCCCTTAGAAGCTAGTTCCAGATCCTGGCTGCCCTGACTGAATTAGTGCCTCCTGATGTCTAGTCTGAACCTACTCTCAATTAACTTGTGGCTGTTATTCCTTGCTACTCCAGGAGGTGCTTGGGGAAACAAGGTCTGGCCCATTCCCCTCTGGTAAGTTTATAGATGGCCACTAGATCCCCTCTCAGCCATCTCTTGTGAAGGCTGAACCGGTCCAGATCCTTTAGCCTCTCCTTGCAGGGCCTGCCCTGCTACCCCCTGTTCATGCGAGTGGCCCTCCTCTGGACCCTCTCGATACTAGCCTTATCCCTCCTGCAGTGTGGCAGCCAGAACTGGACACCAGTTGTGGCCAGACCAGTGTCACATAGAGGGAGAGGATCACCTCTTTGGACCTGCTTGTGATGCCTCTGTGGATGCATGACAAGGTAAAGTTGGCCTTGCTGACCGTGTCCTCACATTGTTGGCCCATGTTCATTTTAGAATCAATAATGACTCCAAGATCTCTTTCTGCCTCTGTGCTTTTAAGAAGGGAGTTTCCCAGCCTGTAGGTTCTTTCTGCCCAAGTGCAGTACCCTGCACTTGTCTGTATTGAATCCCATCCTATTTGCATTCGACCACCCCTATAACCTATCCAGGTCCAGTTGTATCCTCTCCCTCCCTTTTAGTGTACCCACCTCACCCCAGACCTTGGTGATGTCAGCAAATTTGAACAGGGTACTTGTCACCCCCTCGTCCAAGTTGCTGATAAAGATATTGAACTGCACGGGTCTGAAGACCAACCCCTGGAGGACTCCACTGCCCACCTCCCTCCAGGTTGAATATGACCCATCCACCTCTCTGGGTGCGGCCCCCTAGCCAATTTATGACCCATCTGACTGTGTAGGTATCAATGCCACAGTTGCCTAGCTTTTTCATGAGAATGGGGTGAGAAAATGTGTCAAAGGCCTTCCTGAAGTTCAGAAACACTACATCCACTGAGACACCTGCATTCAATGGTTTTGTGACCTGATCATAGAAGGCTATCAGGTTGGTCAGTCTGACAGGATCTGCCCTTAATGAACCCATGCTGGTTGCCCTTGAGCATCCTTCCCCCTGCTAGTCCCTCCCAGATGTGCTCCTGGATAATTTTTTCAAAGAGCTTCCCCAGGACTGAAGTAAAACTAAAGGGCCTAAAGTTGCCTTGCTCCTCCCCCCTCCCTTTTTTTCATAGTTTCATAGTACCTAGGGTCAGAAGGGGCCTAGAGCAGGCCAGGGGCCTAGAGCAGGCCATCTAGTCTGACCCCCCCGCCAATGGCAGGAACGAGTGCCAGGGTCACAGGACCCCAGCCAAGTACCTATCTAATCTACTCTATAAGACCAAATATAAGACCAAATAGCCATTATCTGTCTACCTCACTTCACAGGACTAATAGAGGGTTTGAAGTGGGTAGCACTTAAAAAGGATGGGGCTGAGTAAGGATCTGCAGAGGGGCATCCCCACAGATCCCCTGCACTCCTTTATGGGCTCTCATCCTGTGACAGCATGGACAGGATCTGTAGCTATGCTGCTGCTGTCAGCCATGCCTGGCTGTGCTCTGTGACTACATAATGAGATTTATGGCTTATGTGAGGGAAGAAGCATGATGGCTCAGTGCACTTCTCAGGCTTCTCCATCTCCTGCTGCCCCTCCTTGCTTCTTTTTTTTGTCTCCGTGTCCCATTCTGTCCTGAGCAAATTTTGCTGGGTGGGAAGGTAGAAGCCTATGCTTCTTCCCCACCCTCTCTCTCACATGGTATGGCTGTTCCCCAAAGATTTGCTCCTCTCAGTATCACACCATAGCAGGGCATTTGGGACACAATTCTAGACAAATCAATGACAGTTTTTTGTTAATATGTATTCATTAAAGCCAGTTTCAAGGCCAATTTTTGCAAGTGCTGAAATAGCCTTTCCCCAATCCTATTAGCAATAAAACATTGTTCAGAAGGGCCCATTGGTGATGACTGTGGCAGCAATTGCTGCCTGCTCTCCTGAGGAATTCTTTTGACCTGCAGAGCAGTCTGGGCCCTGAGACTAGATCTAAGTTTCTTGAGGGGCTGAAAGGTTCCTACATGCACTGGAAATTAAGGGAGCACAAGAGTAATGTGTCACCACTTTTCTCCTGCTGAGAACCATCTGCCAGACCCAAGGAGCTGGACCTGAGCTAGATTCAATGAAAGACGGAGGCACTGTAGCACCTAACATGTAGGTTCTCTGTGCTTAGTGCTTAGGCTCCCTACACAATGACTGCGGAGAATTTGGCTCCATGGATTTGGCAACAGCTGGTACAATGAGCTGTAAGTCACTTATGCAAGCCAATAAGAAATGTCTAAAGAGAAGAAAGGGCAAGTCTTAAAGGTGCCCAACCTCGGCTGTGGAGAGGTGCTTGCCTCCAGTTGCAATACATAGTTGTGAACCCCGTAAACTACCCTGTTCATGATACCTTCTTATTTTTACCGAACAGTCCCAGGGTTGGATAACTTTGTGGGAGACAAAAGTTCAACCTTTTTCTGATTGATGTGACTTGAACCCGTCTCCTCAAGTGAAGGTTATAAGGATTCCTGGCTACAAATTACTCCATTATGAATATTTTCTATTGTGAAGCTTTCAAAGGAGTGAGCAGAGAGTGACACTGAGGTCTACTTCCATTCTATCTGAATGCTCTTGCTACAGAGCTAGTCATGCTTACTTGCTCCCCCTGTGTTTCTCTAGATACTTATTTATTCCATGCAAAGTGGAACTACTTTAACAGTAAGGACTGAGAACACCTTGACCTCAAATACCATAAAGCATAGTGGCTAGAGGTGGGAAAGCTAGGCTCAAATCCCTTCAAACGGAGGACAGGGTTGAACCTGGGTCTCCTGGGTGACTGCTCTGTTGAGTAAGGGTGGGCTGCTCCATTCAGGGTTTTGGATGCAACCCAATTTGGAGGGAGGTATTCTGTGAAAGCCTAAGGGATTGAATCCCACAGGTGAGACAAGTGGCCACAGTTTATTTGTGGATTGATCTCAACAGGGCTTTGGTGCTCAGCTGCTTGGCATTGTCAGGTGTTAAGACACTTCTGGGTATTCCCAGAAGCAAGGAGTTAGTGCCTAGGAAACTTACCTGATGAAAATGTAACTGTCTGGCATCTTTAGCATTTCCAACTACACTTCCAAGTATCAAAAGTTTTGACTAAAGTTTCTACAGAGACAGCTAGGCAGAAGTGAGTTGCCTACATTTCAGCATTCACTAAAATGTGTAATGAAATCTTATTTTGTTTACAGATGAGTTGTTCAATAAATCTGCTTCCCAATATGTACATCTCTGATTTTGATATAGAAAAATGGAAACTGCACCACATTTATACACAGAAGCTCATTCCACACAATGTGTTTAGGGTCATTTATCAGTTTCATTTAAAGTTTAGTGTAAAGTGGTACAGATATGGTCGGGAGTACTCCTGGTCCATGACGAGGGTTCCTATTTGTGTCAGAAATAAATAAGCATAATACTCTGTCTCTGTTTCATCCTTACATTATTGTTTGCATCTCACTTTACTAACTCTACCTGAAATCTGAATTACCCATACTGCCACATGAACACTTCCTTGCAATCTGGTTAAATCTCCATCTGTGCATTGAACCATCACTGAAATATGGAACAGTACTGTAAGCTGCTGCTGCCACCCTCAGGTCACCCTTGCTAAAGACGTTTTCCTTCAGTTCAGAAGAGTTTTATTTGGTAAGCAAATGTTTGCAGGCCCACAGTTGATGGGCAGAAAGACAGGATGACATACTAGCAGGGAGGCAGAGTTTGCCACAGATAATTTAATATTTTTAATATCTTCTTTATGATACCCATCCCATCCAGTTGCACACTCTTTTCTTTTTCAGAACTAAAGCAGTAGTAAAGGTGGAGAGAAAATCTTTTTTTTTCATGCAATATACATCTTACACTCTTTTAAACAAGCACTTTGATCTCAGCTATGTCACTGCATAATGTGATTGCATCAAATCATGCAAGCTGAGGGGGGAAGGTCTTCATAAGCTCTAGATGAAAGTCTGCCAGAAAAATTCCTAAGTGCTGCAAGCTTCAATGATGTTAATTCTCTCTGAAGTCAATTGTCAGCCAGTATTCCCCAGCAAGCACTAGAGATGATATAGTGTAGGAGATGCTACCACATGGGTGAGTTCTTACCTGTTAACTGGTGTTCTGCAGTGTAATTTGTAACTGGTGAGCTGATCTGCACATTCCTCAACTGGTACATAGTAGCCATAGCTGATCCCAAAGTGGGAAGATTTCTGCTCCTTCTGCTTTCTTGCTTTGGGTGTGACCTTTAGACCTCAAGTTCTCCTGAGAAGGAAAAGAAGATACTCACTTTCATGGAGTCCCCACCTGGTGGCCTGCTCCAGCACAGATACAGAACTGAACTAAATGTATTGGAGGGAGAGTCCAATACGAGCCATGTAAGCTACAAAGATGACTGCTGATGCGGGGTCCCTCACAGGTTGTCCCTGATCATCCTCGGCACATATGTTTACATTGCATCAAAGAAGTGTAAAGAACAGATGTTTTTGTAAGATTGTTAGGCTGAGGCTATTGTCTACAGTATCCCTGCAGACCACATTTCCCTTTAACAAGATGAAAGGTCTGTTGGACCCAGGGATCTTCTGAGCTGTTAGGGAATGAATGACTTAGCAAAATTAGTTGTTTGTGAAGGTTGTACAGGTTTCCCTCGATTTATGCTATACATGTGTTCCCAGAGAACAGCACATAAATCAAGTTTGTATAAAGCAAACTCACTTTTCCATGTGACAAATAAGGATAGGTACCCACAGTGGTGAGGGTGTTGCCCTGTGAGGTCAGGACAACTCTCAAGATCTCAATATTGCACTGTTAGACAGGAGGGTGTGTCACAATTGCACATATACAAACACACAAATTATTTAGATGCATACACACACACATATACACCCAGGCGCATACACATCCAAACCAGTCTAGACACATGCATACCTATCATTAATTCAAGCACATACACTATACACCCCAAAAGTTGGACAAAAATCAATTGTCCATACCCACACACTCAGAACACATACACAGATCACTAATTCATATATCATGCACACAATGAATATATATACATACTCACTAGTTCACACACATACAACCCACATACACACAGGTAAGTTCCTAACTTGGATGAGACAGTGTGTATGTGTGTGCTTGGGGTACCTGGGATACTTGGGGGAAGGTTAAGGTGAGAAAGAGAATTAAAGTGTAGGGAGTGAAAGTTGCCAAAACTGGGATTAGAACCAGTGGACTAGAGAGAAGCTGGTTGAGGAACTGAGGCTTGGGGTTACTTAAGATCAAGTAGCCCTAGGGTTACTTGAGGTCACTGGTGCACCGCGGGGGGAGGGTGGGGGGAGCCTGGTGGCAAGGAGGAGGCCGCCAGGAAAGAAATTGAGGCAGAAACCTGAAAGCTCAGGGGAAAAGGAAGTGGGGATAAGACAGTGGCAAAAAAACGGGGTTTGAAGGCAGAGAGGAGCTCAGGACAGGTGCTGGAGGTGGCAATGAGCCAGAAGCAGAAGAGGGAGAAATGAGACAGAAGTTAGAGGGGCGAGGAGCAGAGATTGGAGCAGGACTGGACTGCTGTAAAGCAAACCCAACTCAGGGGTCCAAATAACAGTTTTATTAAACTGATAACACACAACACAACCCCATGAAGTTATTGGTTCACACACACACACACACACACAAGCACTCACAACAGCAGCAGAAGAAAGAGAGTGGAAGGGTTGGAGTCCAGGAAGGGAAGAGAAAGAGAATCCAAGTCCTTGGTTGAAGAGGGGGTGGAAAGCGATAGCTACCTATCCAGGCTGGAAAGGGGTCCTTGATCAGTAGGTGTTGTCCAGATGGGGGTCGCCGGCCAGGCCTCTGGGTGGATAGGTGGTGTGGCATGGTGCTGGTCCAGATGGAGAGGGGGTCCCAAGGAGTCAGTCTTCACCACACCTTTTATGGGGCAAACTACCTCTGATCTCCTACGGGGAGGGCCTGTCCAGGCAAGGTCAGTCCTGTTCCAGTGGGTTCCAAATGTTCTTACTGAGCATGTGCAGCCTGGCACAATGCTGGGTTGCCTCATCTTTTGTTTCTTGAATGCTGAGGGTGTTTCCAAGGGCTGGGTCCTTGGTCCAGGTATTGGTGTTGATGGTTTGGTCGTTCAGAGGGAGCTATTTTTAGACGTACTGCCATTGTCTCTCAAACACCCTCATTCATTCCCATTCACTCAGAAATCAAGTTACATAGGAGGAGTAGATATGAGTCATAGGTCAAGGGACACAAGATGGAAACTTGACATGGCTTATGCTAACTTAGCTGTAGGCCTAAAGCAGTAATCACACAATATAAAAGCAGTAAAGAAAGAAATCAGTATGAACATAATAATTATCACTTATAAAACAGTGGATACCTATATCAAAATAGCGGGGCACTTATTTGCAAAGAGGGGAGAGAAAAATAAAACTCAGTACCTAAAATAAAATTGTAAAATGTATCCTACACCTTAGCTTACTTATACTTATCTATAGGGAATAGAGAGGGAGAAAAAAAAGTCAGAAATGGTTGGGGAAGAAGAAGGAATGCATTTTAAAATAAATTACAAAAATAGAAAAACTAGAGGTTTTGCTACAAGGGAGGGAAGGAGGACTAGGGAAGGGACAGCGGGAGGGGTGCTGCTCCCGTGGCTGCACAAGGCAGCAATGCAGAGGGAACAGAGCAGCACTCACCCCAGCCTTGGCTGCAGTGGCCTCAGGAGCAGCCGGCGCCGGCTGCTGCAGTTGCTAGGCTGCACCATGCTCTGCCTGTCCCCACTCACCTCTGCTCCTGGGCTGTGCTGTGCCCTGGTACAGGCAGCTGGTCAGGGCCACTGCAGCCAAAGCTGGGGTGAGTGCTGTGCCCCGTACCACCCAGGGCTCTGCTTGTCCGCACTAACACTGGCCCATGCTGGAGTAGCTCCAGAAGCGGCTGACACCAGCTGCCTGCACCAGGACACGGCACAGCCCAGGAGCTGGGGTGAGTCCAGGTGCAGGGTGACAGGCAGAGCATGGTGCAGCCCAGCTGCTCCTGGGGCCACTGCAGGTGGGGCTGGAATGAGTGGGGCCACGACCCTTTCCCTTTCCCCTGCAGACTTATCTGCTTGGGCGGGAGGGCATCTATACTGATTGCATAAGAACCTTGTATATAACAAATTATGGGTCTAAATATGTTCATCGCATGACAGCAAATTCACATCTAAAAAATCTGCATAAATTGAGGGAAACCTGTATAGCTTTCTGGGGGCACCCAGGGAACGAGGAAAGAGTTTGGATCCTCACCTAGAAAAGGATTTCATTGTTGGCTGAACAGGGAGAATGCTGTGGATTCTGTGGTCTGCCCTGAAGCTATGGGTGATTCTTTGTTGTTTTACACTGTCTTATCAAGATCTTAAAGTAGTTTATTAAGTATTATATTTGATCAGATACTTAAAGGGTGCATCATTAATGAAGATTAAAAAGGCACAGGCAACCTTAAATCTGGCATTTCATATTTTTTAAGTGTTTGATTTTACAACCCTAATAATGTTATTTTAAAAAGAACTTTTTGCAGGCATGTAATAGAATAACTACATTAGTTAACTGGAAAGGTAGTATTAACATTCTTTGAGAGCTTATATAGCCATGTAGGCTATTGATATTTTCAGCTGGATTTCACCCCCTGCTTATAACTATGATCTACAAAATCTCTAAAACAGATAATTTAGCGTCTTTGCAACCTTAATCAAATCCTTAATCAAATAAGGGTTTGGGGGGGAGGGGGAAGCGTGCATAATTTCCTAAGGGTTTAAAAAAGCATGCTGAAAAGAAAGAAATTCCATTACGTAGTATCATATTGATGGTCACACAACCTATCTTCAGCACTGTAAGTGCCAGCTGTACCACACAGACCTTTGTCACTTGAGTAAGCAGAGTACTGAAATGGAGAATTGAAAGCAGTATTAGGTTGACATCCTATGCTTATCAGCCTGGGGGAGAGGGGTGAGACAATTTGTCTGTGTTTTTCAGAAATGTTACTGACAGCAAAGAACTGATGAGAGTCCATGATGAGCTCTTAGGCTGAATTCCAGGATGCGGGGGTATGACTATGACCATCTCTTCATGCTTGAACCATTTTTTCCTCTTCTCCTAGAACTTGTCCCTGTCCTCTCTTACCCACTCCTTGCTTATCCAGTTCTGGTGTCCTGTTCTTTCTTTATGCCTCTCATTCCAGTCATTTCTCTTTGTCCAGACAATCTCACTTTCCATAACTAACCTGCAGGGTAGCCTATCCTATCCTAAGGAACCTGCGGTCGCAGGGGGCCCTGCATCCAAGGGACCGTGCCCCACTTGCCCTCCACAGCCTCGACCATGTTTAAAGGGCTGAGCAGGGGAGGCGTTCCTGGCTCTGCTCCTGCCCCGCCCCAAGGAGGGAACCCAAGCATCCCCAGCACATGCTGCCCACACATCGCCCCCGGCCCTGCAGCACAGCCCACATGCACACAGCCCAGCCCTGACTGGATCGGGGATCACGGGGCCCCAAAACTATATCTTGTACAGGGCCCAAAAATTGTGGGCTGTCCCTGCTTCCTCTCCCAGGCTCCTCTTCGCTCCCAACCAGCCTCTTTGCTCAGACATATCCCAGCTTACCCTCCCTCTCATCTTTCAGTTTCCTTGCCAGACCAGTTCCAGTCTCTTCACTTCTGCTCCATCAAACTTTCTTGCCCCACCAGCTTCCTTATCATATATACTCCTTTTTCTTCATCTCCTCATACCTTTCTCTTTTACATTTGAATCAGACAGGTTCTATCTCCATGCTGCACTGATGATAGCTGGGGGTGTCTGAGGGTGCAGGGATGGCAGGCTCCTGTGGACCGCCCCCTCTGTCTCAGCTCGGAGCACCCAGGAACAGGAATTACAGGAAGAGTCCTTCCAAGCCTAGCACAGCCCTGAACTACAGCATGATCTATGGGCTTGCGGTTTCATAATCCTGCTTTATGCAGAAGTTGGGAGGGGATGGAATATGCTCAGTTTGGCGAATGCAAGCAGTTATGAGAGCCAAATATGCTTAAGGAAAACAAAATAAGGAGTTTCTCCTAACCATGCATGAATAGTGATTTTTCACAGGTTTATAAACTTGACCAAATCTCGGGAGATTATCTTGGGGATGACTAAGGGCACATTCCTGGTACAAAGAGCAGCTGCTGTCAAATGTAAAGTTCCTAATCCAAAAACATGAGGGCAGTAAAGCATTAAAAAGAAAAAAATTAAATATTTTAACAAAAAACAGCAGAATATTGTTCCCTAATCTCAGTCTTGAAAATGCCTCAACTGTTTTGGCTGAAATTCTCCAAAAGAAAAGAATTATCAGTCTGAGACAAACAATTAGCATGAAAAAGTTTAGTTCAACTGGTTAAAAGTTTCACAAAGTTACAAGCAACAGGGTTACAGAGAACAAGGTACCAACAAAACACTGGGCCACTTTAAAAGTAAAGTAGTGCCACTAGCCCTGATTATACTATGTATTCAGTGTCCCAAATTTATCCTTAGCATAACTAAACCAATGGGGTTGCACCTGCTTAAACCACCAATGCCCAGGGCTCATCCTTCTAGGTCTGAATCGTACTCAACCTTTTGGTGTGGCAGGAAGATTAAGCAGTAGGTACAGGGCCCATCCCCAGGCCAGATTGGAACCCACATGGCAGGATTGGTCCCTATACCACCTCCCTCTGCTCCTGAAATAGGATTGGGCCCTGTACAATTTCCCTAAGGGTCTGCGCCATTTTCCTTGGTTCCCTGCCACCACGCTACCTCCCTGGGGGGTCTATGCTGCCTGCACTGCTTCATTAAGCCTCCCTGGGGTCCCATGCCATCAGATTTGGACTCCACACTGCAGAATTAGGCTCTACACCACCTCCAGTTAATGCACATGTACCCAGATCTGGCCCTGGGCCACATCTGCCCACTGATCCAGCATGCTATCCAGCTCATGAGGCTCCCCATGGCTCTGGAAATTTGGCAGCAGGGGAGCATCAATTGCTATCACTGCTCACCCACTGTCAAATTTTTGCACCCATAAGGAACTCTATGGGCCAGATAGCGTGGCTCCTTGAGCTGGATTTGGCCAATGAGCCAGGGTAGAGCACCCCCGCTATAGGCTGATCCACATGAGTCACTTGTATGGAGCCCTGTTATTTTTAACAGAGCTCTGAGAAGACTTAAATATACACAAACCAGCTTGAAGTTTGGGGACAATGAAGCCAATATGGTGCAACCTCTCCCTCAGCAAATCTTCAACCCCCAAAGAGAAATTTCAGGTTAAAATCTTTATTGATCAGGAAGCCACATCCCTGAAAGTGTTGAAGGCACCTGGGAGGAACACAGGGAGATGGCTTATTACTATACAAGTAGACTTGACATACTTTGAGATTATAGATATATAAAATCATTTTGATGGTTAACATCAATGTTTATCTTTAAATGTTCATTTTGATTTTTATTGATTGAAATTATCAGGATTGCACAAAATTACAGGTGTGGGGGCAGACAATTTATTAATGACAGTATACTATTATTATAGTGCAGTTTAATCACCCGTCATAACAAATATAACTACTGTAGGACTGCTGCCAGCTAAGCAGCAGAGCTGCCATCAATCCCAGCTCGACTGGCCCAGTGGCTCCTTTGTCCAATTTGTCACTTCCTCTTCCTTTGTTCTCAGTGGCCTGGGGTTTCTGGGAGTTGCAGTCCAAACTAATAGCACAGTTCTATAGGGCTGTTCCTCCTGTTCTCACACAGTCCATCAACCATCATTTTTCTTATATCCCCTTTCTATAAATGTTGATTATTAATGATGGAACTATTTTCCTGCAGTCTGTGAGTGTGAAGTGAAATAATTTATCAACATTTACCAATAAAATTCAAATCCTGCCAAGCCTATGTATAAAACAACTCCTAGTCTCTCTCAGACTAAAACTTTGACCTCAATTCGCTATAAGCAGGAAAAAAGACCTTGCATAATTGAAAAAAAAGAGCAAACAAATGAATTTTTCTCCCAATGATTAACATCTAGGACTCATTCCAAAGGAATGTAAATGGAAGAGTGCACATTGGCAAGTGAATGTGAAAAACTAAACAAATATAAAGGTGTATAGGGAAGATTTAATTTGATGCAACATACATGAAGAGAGAGCTGTAAGAAAGTGAAACTATGACATCGGGAAACGCTTCCTACAAATTAATATCTAAACAAATGGATTGAATTCTGACTATAACCAAAGTTTAAACAATGACCAACCTATCAATTGATATCTAACTGAAGTATCATTAGAATTGACTTGGTATTTCCAAGTTCTGGCACACTCCTAAGTATGTCTAAGTTCTAATATTTAGTATTATTTATTTAGGACCTGATTCTGCAATTCTCACTCAAGTACTTATTGCTACATGTAGTCCCTTTAAATTGGAGAATTGCATCCTTCACCACATATCCCCTAAATAGGGACCTACCTAACTAGCAGTTTTGTGGATTCTGTGGAAAATGTGAAATCCAGGATAGACCATGAAATCTGGGGGTGGGGAGGGAGAGGGAAAGGAAGGGACAGGGGACAATGACTTAATAACAATGTTTTTATTAAGTCTTTCCGTCTTGGGCAGGTCTCACAGCCTACTTAGGAGGGACAGTGCCAGCTGGTAGGGCAGCATGATGGGGGCAGCAGACAAGACAGCGGCTGCCCCAGAGTCTCTCCGCCAATCAGAGCCAAGAGGCGGGACTGCCACAGAATGCTTGCAAAATGGGCTCTTGATGCCAGGTCAAAGTCACAAAGGTGTCTTTGTCTCGCAGAAAATTAAATGGGTCCCTACCCATAAGTGTCAGCATCTACCCACTGCTTGGAAAGTAATGCACCTCACTTTCAGTGGTGCATAATTAATAGCCTACAGGCTCTTTTTAAATTATCCTGAAGCTGGAGTCTTTTTAGGTAGAAAAGCCTTTCCCCGCTATTCTGTGCAGCCTTCCTAGATTTTCTAGCTACAAACACATCATTTATTAAAAATACACATCAACAAAAAGAAACACAGTTTACATCCCATTCATTCTGTGGAAAGCACATAAAAGAATTACTCCCCTCCTGTGTGCATCTTGCCTGCAGGGGCCAGGATCTTTCTTTGCAAGTTCCAGGAGATAACCCTGGGCAGCTGTCAAGGATTGCTCCAAGCCCGGCATTTTAAAAACTCCTCTGAGTTTTATTTTACTACAGAATGATTCAATCGCCATTTGGCACCTATTTTGCAACAGATGACAGATGTCAAAGAACTACAAAGACCTCTGAAAAAGTCAGACCCTCAGCTGGTTTCGATGTCAAACTCTTGCCAGAATGAAGGACACATCTATTGCAATTGTCATATCACTCAGATTTTTCCTCCCAAAGCTGCTTTTGTTGAGACATTTTCTAAGCATTAGCTGAAATGAAGGAAAGCAAGGTTTTATTTGGATTTTTACCTTATGAATGAATAATGATGTACATGTGCGAGAGAAAAAAACAGCTACATTACAAAAGATGAGAGCCAGGATACATAGAACTGGAATCAAGGAAACCAGTGTTGTAGTTAATGGAGACTAAAGCAATTTGTTTAATCAAGCAATCCAAACCTGTTACAGCTTGCCAATTTCAAGAACTGCTTGGTGCAACTCAGTGGCCTGGAGCAACTTAAGAGCAGCACAGTGGCTGCTATAGCTTATGTTAGAGTAATACAGTCCACAAAGAAGAGTAGGCCAGGTGAGAATTAGTACAGTAGAACATTGCTCCCTGACATGCTTCAGCACCAGAGTAGAGGATTTCCACTAAAGGAACTTTCTGCTGGCACAGAGCCAAGGTGGAATTTTCAGAATTTAACTCCTCGGCACTGTTGAGTTATGTAAAGAGCCAAAATTGTAACTGAGAGTCTAGGTCTGTACTGGCTAAAATAAGCTGCTCATGTAGAAGAATGTCAGATTTAGACCAAAAGGAATTTGTATCTAATTCTTATTTTAATTTTGATTTTTGCTGAAACACAGACTCACATACCAGCACAGTTCAACTTTTAAAAAAGGTATTTCCAAGTATAGTGCTCTTCAGTCTCTCTTCCTTCCCCCCAGCATGCTCCCCACCATGTCTATGTGTGTGGATAGTTATAGATAGATAGATACCTATCTAGATCTAGATCTACCTATCTATCTATCCATCCATCCATCCACACACATATATAGCTATATATTGTATATATAGATATAACAAGAGCAGTTCCTACCTACTTTTTGCTTGTATAGCAAGTAATATCATATGATAGTTTCTTGACCTAGGGTCCTTCAGCAATACCAAGAAACAAATGAATAAACAAAGACCAGTGAATCCGAAATTAAAAAGCTGTTTTATTAAAAATCATGTCAAAGTGTACTAAGGCCTGATATTTCTGGAAGTGATGCTATAGTTTTGTGCGGTGATTCCATTTTCACATTTACTTATTAAATATTAAACAAAAGACTGAACCACTGGAATATCAGATGAGGGACTAATGGCTACTTCAGATCTTTTCATCTGTTTACAGAGGGAAACAAATTGTCTACATAATAAAATATACACAATGAAATGGAATGCAATATTATTATATTTACCAAAACATGTTTTTTATCAGTATTTAGCTGAAAATCATATGAACCTGTATTGAATACATCTGAAATACAGATATTTATACAGGTTCAATGTCCGCAGGTAAATGCAATGTGAGCTATGTCATAAAAGGTGCTAATGCAAAAATGCTACTGCAAAAGCTGTCATTTCCAAATCATGGATTTTCATTGACCCCAGTGTTACTCTACATTCTAGCTGGCATAAATCCACTGAAACCTGAAGAGCTATCCAGATGTAAAGCTGGAGTAGTGCATTAATGAATGAGATCCATTAATTTTAGCAGAGCAGGCACATCCAATCAGACACTTGTAAACCTCACATATGAAGTGCAGCCTAACGCATCTTAAAACATTCAGGCAATTGTGCCAACTGTCTATTAGTAATAAATCATTATGATTAAAGGAAAACTGTCAGGTAGTTTAGGCCTGAATAAAAGGCTATTGCTACTGATTATCCTAAATCAAAAGCCTCAAAAAAATCCTAGATTTCTAAGTTCCTTGTTCTAATTGTTTTAAATATGCTTATTAACTTGATAGTATGGCTTTAACATTACATAAAATAATAACTATAAACTTGCACAAAAACCTCACCACAAACATCACAAAGCCTGAACTAAATTTTGATTAAAAAAACAGCAACCACGTATTTTATTGAATTTTATTTGTAGAAATACTACACCTGTGAAGAGTATATACATCATGGATGTGGCAAAACATAGCTGATTGTACTAGGAGGATGTAACTGGATTGGTTACATTCTGGAAAATAAAAGTAATGTTCTCTTTTATCCTTTCAAGGAAGGGATCATCTACAATTTGATGCTGCCCAGAGAAGTGTTTCCATTGCATCAGCTGTGACATGGAAAGAGGTTTCTTTGAAGTAGGCTTCTCGTGATTTTTTCCGAGCTGGCAACCTCTAAACGTAGAGAACATTACTGCAGAAAGATATGAAAAGTGATGCAGTAAAAATCTTTTTAGAAACTTTGTAAAAGCTTCTCCTGCTTTCAGTCACAAACCTAGGACTAAAATTAAGCACTTGAACAAGCCTCCATAGAACAGATCCTAAATCAATAGTGTAATCCTAGAAGGGAATTGTAACTTTCTCCACATATGATGGGGGAAAATTTAGCAAAAAACTCTACATGAGAAGCACCTGCATTTTCTGGCTTTCTACAAATAACTGAAAAAAATGAGTGTGTGCACCCTAAATGCTTATTCAGGAAGGCCTACAATACTACAGGGAGTCCCCTGTAGTTCAGTGGTAGAATGCTTATCTGCCACACAGGAGACCTGGGCTCAATTCCCATGTGCTTATACAAATACAGCAATGGAAGCACCAAATGTCCAAATGTCTGTTTGGCCTTTGGATTCTCTCTGAGTGGCCTAAAGGGGAGATGAAAGATCTGGGCAGCCTCCACTCCTCAAAAAACCCCTCCTGCCTAGGCATATGCATTGAAGATCTGAGTGACCTTTCATGCATACACCATGATCCAGAAGGCTCAATGGTTGCCATAAAACAATACTCCAGTAGCTGTTTTATTTGAGCAACATTGCTATCAAGATGGTAGGCAAAAACAGACATTGCACTAGTGCCATGTATGCTTTGAAATCATATGAGTTTCATTTCCTCCACTCCAGAAAAGAAGCTCAATCTTTTTAGCCATTAAAACTAAACAAACACCAAATACCCATAAGACGCACTGAAATCAACAGACTACTCTGCAGGGTGCTTGCATTATAAGCTGAAAATCAAAACCCCTTCTTGTACTATAAAAGCATCCTAGCTGAACTAACCAAATACTTCCTGACTTGGGTGGGGACATGATGGGAATTCTCCAAAATATGAGCAAAACTTTCATCTCAGCTGAAGACGAGTATTCCACCAGGCTCAATCAACTTCAGTCAACCTGTTTTATTGCTGTTTTATTGGTAAGTGGACAGATATGTTCCCACAGCAGGCTCACAGGGATGTGACAGGTATAATTGTCACCAGCTGCATTTTAACTGAATGCTGATGAAGTTACATTTTTAAAAATTACATGCATTATCTTATTACTATAGATTACAGTGTCTGTTTAAAATAAATAAACATTCACACCACTTCAGACAGGAAGTTATTGGGTAAGAGATGCCACTGCTTCTGAGAAACTGGGATGGCCACAGGGCTTAAGTGATGGAGAGGTGCCTTTACTAAATTCAGATCAAAGCATTAAAAAAATAAAAAATCCTATCCCTAATTTTGAATCCGTTATTCATAAGGTATTAAAAAAACATGAATGCAGAAAGAAAACAAAAAGCGAAAGTTTCCAAGCAGACAGGGTGAAATAAGGGACATTCAGTGGAGGTGGGAGTAGTTTGCACTGGGTCTATAGCAGGTAGCAAGCAAGGGATGGATCAGCAACCCAAAACTAACTGTATTCATCACTAGTTTTTAGGTGATAGCTAGATCATGAAAGTTTTTTTTGAGCTTTGGTATACCTTTGGCCAGATCCTCAACTGGTATAAACTGGCATATATCACTTTGTAGCAGCTGATGATCTGGTCCATTGTGTTCTTACCATCTAATTCCTTTTTCTCTTGACATTTTCTGAGTAAGTATAATTGATCTCATTTGGTTGTGACCACTGTTACTAGTTCAGCTAAAGTAAATGTCATTGTCTCAAGAAATAAAACTGTTTTCATCGCCATCTAATACAGGAGTCCTAGTGATGGGAAAAATCAGGTGCGAGGCAATGTCATGAGGATTTAATAAAAAGCATCATTACTTTAATCCTTTTGTACTGGGTTTCAGATTTTTTTTAAACACACGGTTGGTCATTGAAAAAAAAGACGTCCCAACCCTGCAAGTGCCATAAAGAAAAAACTCACTTTGATGGTCTTTCTTCCCCATACAATTGCACTCAAGCAAGTCGTGGGTAACACAGCTGGAATCTTCATGTAGTATAAAGAGGTTTCTAAGCTCCTCAGTGGAAAAATGAATATGTTCAGATGTCTTGGAAAGATCTACAACTGCCCCAGAAATGTCTTGCTTGCTGATTTGTCTTTGATAAATCTTCTCTTCTATTGAGCCTGCATTGAAAGACAACGAACACATTAAGGTTAATTTTAGACTAGTTGTGTAAAAGAAGATGACAATTCCCTGATAATGGAATAGCCTGGAAATGTTAACATAATATTTTCAGTTATTAAAAAGTATTTAGAGCAAGTAAAGACAATGAGTTACCCCTTTGCATCTATGAAAGATCTCCCTCTATTTTCAGTAACTGAGCCTTATGTAAATGTTTTCATGTCCTTTATAACAGATGTTTTACAAAATTCACTACTTTTTTACACTGTTAATAGCTCACATTTCCTCCCTCGAGGGTATGCTAGCATACTGTTTACATTTATAATATTTCTGACCTGTAGTTAGCAGTCTGTAAATATGTACAGTATGCTTCTGACCATCTCTCCACACTCTGGCCATTGCCTGAAGAAAGTAAAATAGAAAAGATCTTAAAAGACCATTATACAAAAGAGATTTCGCCAAAATATTAATGTTCTTCTGAGCAAATGCCAGGATCTGCTAGCTCATTAAAAGGAACAATATCAAAATAATACATTCCCCCAAAGTTATCCTTGACTGTGTTACTATTATAATTTTAGGTATAGCCATTTTAAATAGTTTTAAAATTAATTTGCTTTTTACCACTTATGCCATTTACTCATTGCATCACAAATACATATTCAACACATGTCCATGTAACACAAGATGCAGTATTTTGCAAGCTGAAGTATCTGGGGTTTATTTTACTAGGGCATGTTTCTTGAAACATATCCCAAGTGACCATGGTGAGCAGAATTTGGAACAACGACAAGGCAAAATACCTAAGAGTTCCTTTCAGGGGGTTAAACAATTAACACACGTACAAATGGAGGCCTAGGATTTAGAAGGGTGTTTAAAAAAAAAGCAGAATTATTAAAATTATGCCAACAAAAGTAATCTCTAAAGTGCTTCTGTAATAATTACAAGAATAGCACTAGTTTTCTTTTAACATCTGTTACCACTTTACTTCTTTCATCTTTCCACACTATACTCAGGACCTCTCTTCAGCAGTACTTGCTATGTAGTCTGATCAGTAATTTGATTTCACTTTTGGAAAGAAGAAAATAGAGATGATAGAAGCCATGGCCATGCAAGACATCCCTCCAGAGGGAAAACAGATTGATTCTTCTGTCCTATATGGTCCCTGTTTACCACAGTTAGGTGCATATATTTATGTTACCTTGAATTTTCAAATTAGTCAAATTAGGCACCAGCAGCTCTGACTGCATGTTACAGCACAAGGCCATTACAACACACATAACAACCGAACTGTTCCCAAATTTCTATGAGTAGGAACTAGTTCACAACTCTCATAGGCCAGAGGTGTTCACATGCATAGTGCCCTAGCATTCCAGGCACAATAGTTTCCCTTCTCTCCCAAACATGAGTTCAGTAAAATTCAGTAGCCTGTGCTGACAAGTAGTATGCTTACCTGACGTGGGGTAGGGGGGAAAGAAGGCAGTAGGGGAGAGAAATGAGTGCTTGGACCCATGTTTTCAGGTTCCCAGGGATTAAGGGGAATATGATGAGGGGCCATGAGCAGGGATAGAGCAGGAAGGAAAGACACAGCTGATTGTTTAAAAGATAGCTTTTATAACCAAGTAGTACAAGGGAGCTCACTGAAAAAAGTACTAACCAAAGGGTTGGGGGGAAAACATCAGTAGAGTTCTGGCTGCATACTGGAGTGGCTGGTTGCAAGGTGGGCTGGGGGGGAGGAGGAAAAGAACAATGCAGTGTGGGATGCCTGCAGGACTAACCAGACTTATGTGACAGAATGCTTTATGTCCACACATAATATGTACCTGATGCACAGTGTACCAAGTACAAAATAGTAACTGATTTTTCAGGTTCTCTTCTGAACCATTCACCAAAACTAGCCTAGGTGTTATATATGTCCATACCCATAGCTGATTAACATGGGTTCAAACCTGCAGGGATACTTCTGATAAAGGAATAGTGCTAACTTAAACACCCTGCCTTTCTCCACAAACATGGGCTTTCTTCCAATACTATCTTTGTCTAGAGGTCATTGGAGGACTGCTGGCATGGCTTTACGAGCACTTGTGGTGCTTTGGTGTGGTGCCAGAGGACTGGAAAAGGGCCAATGTGGTTCCCATTTACAAAAAAGGGAGGAAGGAGGACCCAGGAAACTATAGGCCAGTTAGTCTTACCTCAATCCTGGGTAGGTTTTTTGAGAGAATTATCCTGGCACATGTCCACAAGGGGCCAGCATAACCTCTATGCTTAGGGGCAACTAGCATGGGTTCATTAGAGGCAGGTCCTGTCAGACCAACCTGGTGGCTTTCTATGACCAGGTCACAAAAGCCTTAGAAGCAGGGGTAGCAGTGGACGTAGTCTTTCTGGACTTCAGGAAGGCTTTTGACACTGTCTCTCACCCCATTCTCATTAAAAAACTAGGGGACTGTGATGTTGACATCTACACTGTCAAATGGGTCACTAACTGGCTGGAGGGCCGCACCCAGAAAGTGGTGGTGGATGAGTCATTTTTGACCTGGAGGGATGTTGGCAATGGGGTCCCCAGGGCTTGGTCCTCGGACCCGTGCTGTTCAACATCTTCATCAGTAACTTGAACGAGGGGGGTAAAAACCACCCTATTCAAATTTGCTGATGACACTAAGATGTTGGGGGAAGTGGGCATGCTAGAAGGGAGGAATAGGCAGCAATTGGATCTGGACAGGTTACAGGGGTGGGCAGATGAGAACAGGATGGGTTTCAACACTGAGAATTGCAAGGTGCCAAAATGAACATGGGCCAACAGTGTGGGGACGCGATCAGGAAGGCCAACCACACCTTGTCATGCATCCACAAATGCATCTCGAGCAGGTCCAAGGAGGTGACCCTTCCCCTCTATCTAGCACTAGTCAGGCTGCAGTTGGAGTACTGAATCCAGTTCTGGGCACTGCAGTTCAGGAGGGATGTGGACAGTATTGAGAGGGCCCAGAGGAGGGCCACCCACATGATCAGGAGGCAGCAAGGCGGGCCCTGCAAGGAGAGGCCATGGGACCTGAACCTGTTCAGTCTCCACAAGAGAAGGCTTAGTGGGGATCTAGTGACCTGTTACAAACTAGTCAGAGGGGACCAGCAGGCACTGGGGGAGTCCCTGTTCCTCCAAGCACTACCAGGAGTGACAAGAAATAACTGTCACAAGCTGGCAGAGGACAGATTCAGACTAGACGTCAGGAGGCGCTACTTCACTGTCAGGGCAGCTATGATCTGGAACCAACATCCAAGTGAAGTGGTGCTGGCTCCTACCCTGGGGGTCTTTAAGAGGAGGTTAGACAAACATCTTGCAGGGGTCCTTTGTCTCCAGTACTTTTTCCTGCCAGGCACTGGGGTCAGACTTGATGATCTGCTCAGGTCCCTTCCGACCCTACCAACTATGAAACTATGAAGATGCATGTAGGCTGATAGTCAATTACAGATCAGCAAGAGATTTAAGATCTGATATTTTAGAAGCCACTTCCACATTAATCAAAACCCTATTTGGTCTACATCCTATCCCTGATATAAGCAATTGGATCAAACCTGAATATCAGTAGCTGGATTCCAGTCAATATCATATAGAATTAAATGAGATGCACCAACAAGGTTCAGACCAACACCTCCAGCCTTTGAACTTAGCAAAAAAATAAACACTGGAGAGAATTTATTATTAAAACTATCAACAATCTGTTGTCTCTGGGAGACCGGCGTTTGTCCATCAAGTCTGGTATAAGAGTATCCATAATGTTTGCACATCTCTTGTAATATATTCAGCGTCTGGGTGTAATTAGACACCAGCACAACCCTGTCAAACAGAGAAACAAAGAAGTTAGTTGAACACAAGCAGCAGAAGGTAATAAAATAATAATATTTGTATTTATTGCAGGCAACTAAAAAAATTAAAACCACAAGTCACACAATTGCTCATCAGCCTCATTTTACTCAAATATCTTGACAAATAGAATGTTTCATTGTGCAAATAAAGGCACAAAATGGATTAATCTTCATTATACCTGCTTTTAAGCATTCAAATTTTAAAGCACTGTCTTTCCAGCTTAATGTACAAATTGAAGGGATTTACTTATTCAATTTATATTTAGATTTCCATTTATACAAAATAGGTCTGCTAAGGAACTACATATTTCTAAAAAAGGTGCTATCATAACTAGTAAATAATGACTTTGGCTTCACTTAAACAAAAAGCTGCTATGAATATTTGCAAAGAACCTGAGAGCGTTCCAACAAGATAAACTACTGATAGGCCAAATGGAGGTCTATTTTAAGCCAATGTTGCTTCCCCAGACTTTGGGGTTTGCATAACATGAAAGAAGAGAAAGAGAAAGGCAAAAGACATTTCACAGTTGCAGGTATTAACACAATTTTTGGTAAATTTGGTCTTTTGGTCTTTGAACTACTGACTATCACTGATCTTTTTTCATGCACTGCAACTCCATTAATACCTTGGTAGATAAAATGGTACAGAGCTTTACTGTACTTTAGGTGCGGTATGATGACTACCCATGTGAATACTCTTAGCTAGCAGTAGATGAATGCTATTCTTCAATAGGAAAGATATTCTGAAGTAAGATAAATACAATGTAAAAGATATGAATCTGGAGCAACATACAGAAAATACAATTAAATGCTGGTGAATGCAGAGTAAAGTGTAGCTAAGGGACAACTGTTTTCTTAAAGTATTACAAAATAGTCCTGAATGTATACAGGAAAATTCAAAGTTGCTCATTCTGAGTTGTCATTCAGCAACAGGAAACAAGCATCTCCCTTAGAACCAAAACGATGGGGTGGTACTTTTGCCTGATAACTTTTGAAAAGGCTTATAGAGATGATTACAGAGCTAAATCCACAAAGGTATTAAGATGCCTATCAAGGCAACTAACTCCTACTGATTTCAGTGGAAATTAAATATAAATAAATACCTTTAAGGATTTAAGTCATGGACTCTTTTAACATGGAGTAAGAGGCAAACACTGAACAACAGTTATAAACGACCATACTGCTAGAAACAGCACATAATCTAGCAAGTACAAATATCTTTGCTAGGCAATTTTAAATACTCAGTGCACTAAACAATTGCCCCAAGGAGATAAACAGTTCGCAAGTAAGAGGTACCATGTTGCAGCACGTTAGTTTCAGTGTGTTATTTGCTTAGCTAATACAGTTCAGTATGAAAAGAAGTCAAAAATACTATTTGTCTGGAAAAAACATGAACAAGTACTCTAACAAGTGTGTCAACTGCGAGTCTTCATTTACCAGTTGTAAAATAAAGGTAAGTCTTAGCATAGTATGTGTATTAAGTATGCTTGGCAGCTACACCAGACTGGCAACGGAAACACTCTGTCGCTGTCTATGTTGAAGAGGAACAATCAGAAGGATCACCCTTAGTTAAGATGTAAGTGATACTTTTTTTCCTTTGCTCTTACCTTTCAGCAGGGCTGAGTTCTCGGATTGCTGTTAACAACTTTGCCAGCACCTGCAGTTTTCCTGAATCAGCCTCAGCAAAAGTGGTAGAGGTATAATCTTGTGGGAAAACATTTACCAAGCCTTCATAAAGATTTGATTCCTCACGTTCATCAAAAATTCCACTGCATTCCTTTTCCTATAGAAAAGATTGACATTGTATATATTTTCTAAAG
The DNA here is from genome assembly GCA_030014935.1 of Caiman crocodilus. NCBI lineage: Eukaryota > Metazoa > Chordata > Crocodylia > Alligatoridae > Caiman > Caiman crocodilus. Next base: position 39,884,538 of record JAGPOW010000261.1, on the reverse strand, counting down.
AAAATTTAAACATTATTTTGTAAATAGTTTCATTACAACAACCAATAATTCATATGGACACTGATGCTGAATAACCTCATTTAATAACTTCATACCATTTACTCTAATACACAGTTTTACACAGTTTAAGAATAATAAAGTTAAATGATGTGTATCCTCTGTCTTCAGGTCTTATTTACACCTGGATAAAATACAGAGAAGGAAATACTATTAGTTTGTGCTTGCTTGTTTATCTCTTTTTTTTTTTAAACATGAGAAAAGCTGACACTGTGTTTACACCTACTTCATTCTATGGTAAACTTCATTCTATGGAGCATCAGAGGCAGTTATTTTTAAGGAAGGTATTCTCATCCTAACTAGAAATTAACTTAAAGGAAAAGTTGAAAAACAGAAAACTGCAGTGTACCAGCTACTTTAGCTAGCTTTAAAACTAGCTAGCTTATGTACCAATAGCAATTTAGCTGCAGCAGTGCAAGATCAAAACAGGCCAACTGGATAAATGCAGTAAATGAGCCTGTATTGAAGTCTGTGCTGCTGCAACTACATTGCTACTGATACATACACAAAATAATTTTAAATTGGAGTATGTAACCGCTACACTGCAGTCTGCTTGATAGGCAGATTCAGACACAGCCTGAGACAAAAGCTTTAAGTAACTTCTGAACTTAAGAATTTGACTCTAATGCTAGTTATTAATTAACATATCAATCTAGTTACCCATGTCCTTGCTGCTGTTATTTGAGAAATGCTTAAGTAATATATAGTGGGACTGGATATCACAGGAATTAGAGAAAGAAGAAACCTACTAAATCTGTGGTGTAGAGCCTGTAACCTCTAGCTTCAATCAGCACGTGTTCTAGCAGAAGTTAATTTAATGGCATGATGGGATCTTATTCTGGATTCCAACAATTGTACATCCTGCCATGCCACATGTGTATGGCAAGACACAATTATGGGGATCAGGGACAGATCCCAATTGTGCAACCCCAGCACAGGGAACCTGGTATCAGGAACCAATCCACAATTGCATGCAAAGTGCCCTTACAAGAGGTCACTGCATGGAGCCCAGGAACCTAGTTTCCACATTAATGGCAAGTTTATACCCACATACCAGGCAGTGTTGCCTGTGGGTTTAGAGGGGCCGGAAGGGGAAGAGTTGATGAGCTTCCTCTGCCCAGGAAACATAAACCTGACTGTGGTACAGCTCTGCATGGACTGTATGATACACAGGTTTACAAGGGCTGAGTGGACCCAAAGCTGCCTGTGGTGATGGGGTAGGGACCAGTATTAGGTGCTAGACCCAAGGACCTGATGCTTCCTGCAATCAGGCAGAGGATAGCATCGGGTCTTGGTGCTCCCTCCTGGGGTTGCACAAGGAATAGCATTGGGGCCCAGATCTGGGACCCAGCACTGCTGCCGGGCTCAGGCACAGGGCAGCATTGCTTTCTAGGCTCAGATGAAGGACAATGCTGGTTCACCAGAATCACACCATAAACGTAACATCTGCCCAGGTCCTAAGAAAGGGTGAAGAGCTAGCAACAGCCAGCTTATGTGTACTATACAGGACTTGTAGTCATAGAGGCTTCAGTGGCTGCCACTCGGAATAGAGTTTATGGAGCATTTGTTCCATAGTTGACTCTGTATATCTGATGATGCCTTAATTTTCAAGGCCTGCAGTACAAACTAGTTTTATAATACATTCAAAATGTATTCTTTTGAAAACAATGGATTTACAGTCTGTTCATTGTAACATATTTTTACAAATTTTCAGGGGATGACACCTGCTGGGTAAGCAGGTGAATTAACAGAAGCATTAGAATCAAGAAAATATTATACAGTAGTGGGAAACTGGCTCAGGGTCTTACTCGTATATATCCAGATTTTCCGATATTTCTAATGGTTAATTTTTTTTAAAGCTATACTCATTTTCTAAAGCAGATCTTATTTGAGGCAGGGGAAGAGTATTAAATGAGCTCCCTAACAAAGATCTTTAAAAGTACTCCTGGCCTTGTGTATAGGCATGTCTAATGACTGTGTTGAAAGAGAATAAAACAGATACCTTTATGGCTTTAAACAAAAGGCAAGGGTGATTGCAGAGCTTTTTCAGGGCTCCAATGCATACCAAATGAGGACTATTTTCTAAGACCCCTTGTAAGCAAGATTTAACAATGCGAGAACTAAGCAGTTTTCGATAGAGTTCAAGCTGCAAGGCTGTTGGTCGGCAGAAAAGTATGCTCTCCTTTTTTGGAGGGAGAAATTTGTTTATGATCTCTTGCGTTCTTCTTAGAATAAAGAGTCCAGTCAGACGAGTTAGCTCTGCTGCTCTTTTCTCTCCCAATTCCTTTTCTTCCTAATATAACAGACCAGATTAGTTATACATTCTAAAGTAGTTTCCATTACATCACAATTCTTTTCTATACGATTTTTAATCAAGCGGTTGGAAACAGTTTAGTGGTACCTCTTTAGTGATTAGTTCCTTTTCAACCATATTGGCTAGGGACAGACATTCGGGCTGAATTGATTCGATCTTGGCAAGTTAATCTAACCTGGCTAGGCTGAATCAGTTTGTAACTGCAGAGTCATCCCAGAAATGCAGGTACATGCTTGCAGTGGCTCGAGCTAGAAGCTGGGGGGTGCTAGAGAAACCCTCCCTTTTCTTCCACGGAACTAAGCAGAGGGGGGCGTGGCCAGGCCCTGGCAGGATGGCCCTCTCCCCACCCCTGACCAGCCTGGCAGGGAATTTATAACAGTATCATAGTGTCTCATAGTATCATAGTATCTAGGGTCAGAAGGGGCCTAAAGCAGGCCATCTAGTCTGCCCCCGCCCTGCCAATGGCAGGAACAAGTGTCAGGGTCACAGAACCCCAGCCAAGTACCTATCTACTCTACTCTTAAAGATGCCCAAGGTAGGAGTAAGAACAACTTCCCTGGGAAGATGGTTCCACATCCTAGCCACCCTAACTGTGAAGTAGTGTGAAGTAGTAAACCTGCTCTCCAGTAACTTGTGACCATTGGTCCTAGTTACCCCTGGTGGTGCCCGGGAAAAAAGAACCTGCCCTATTTCCTGCTGATCTCCCCTCA
>JAGPOW010000261.1:39870716-39881357 GCA_030014935.1 Caiman crocodilus | reverse complement strand
GCATCACCCTGCACTTGTCCACATTGAATCCCATCCTGTTCTTGTCTGCCCACTCATGCAGTCAGCCCAGATCCCGCTGCAGCCTCTCCCTCTCCTCTGATGTCCCCACCTCAGCCCAGTTTGGTGTCATCAGCAAACTTGGATAGCTTGCTTTCTACCCCCTCATCCAAGTCAGCGACGAAGATGTTGAACAGTGCAGGCCCAAGGACCAAGCCCTGGGGGACCCTGCTGCTCACATCTCTCCAGGTCGAGTACAACCCATAAACACAGTGTTTATCACCCCATATTCAGTGTTTATCACCCCATTAAGAAAACAACAGGGACATTACCAGCTACTTGTTGATTCTGCCTTTGTCCCTCTGCAGCAGCACAGACCATAGCCAGCACGTGGTCTGCTAGCTAATGCTAAGAGGTGTCTGTGTAAAGCAGAGGGAACGGGGCAATCCCTGCTTATCAGGGAGTGGGGGGGTGGGAGAAGGGGGAGTAGGGGGCAGCCAGGCAGATGCTCTGCTGAGTAGTCTCTGCTGAGCTCCAGCCAAGGAGCAGAGGGGAGGGGCCAGCTCTGCTGTAAAACAGAGAGCCCCACCCACCCCAGAGAGCATGTTGGGGGACTTTAGTTTAACTTAAACCAACAAGGGATCTGGGCCAGACATTGCATAAACTGGTTTGACCCAAATCAGTTAAGTCTGATACTACATTCAACCAGGTTTATCTCAAACTGGTTTCAGCCATTTTCAAACTGGTTTAGTAATGTCTGTGCCTAGCCATTAAGTTTGTCAAAAAGTAAGTTTTAAAATCAAACTAAGCAAAGCCACTTGTACACTTGATCCTAGTTTAGTTCTCTTAAATCACAAATCTCACATACAGAACATTGTTATAAAAATAAAGTTTTTCTATTCAAAGATACATTCTAGAACCAAGGAGATTTCATTAATTATTGTTATTAGAATAAGAGATGTGTCAGATGGAGTACTGCCATTATATACTTGCAGAATGCCATTTCTACTATGGTAGACTCAAAGTATGCTCCAGGATTCCCTGACGTATGTAGCAAAGCTGTGCTGAATTCTGTAGCGCTGTGCAGTAACAATAAAGGAGTGACACCACCATGTGACAATCTTATGGTTCCTAAAATGTGGAATGGGTACCAGTGGCAAAAAGGGAGGAAATCATATTTTATGAAAAGAGACAAGGTAGATTGCCACTTGTCTTTCTCAATCATTGCCCTAGTGGAGCTCAATTACCATACAAATAGTAGGCACATGTATAAATCTGTTAAAATAATGATACAGGGAGGGAGATATAACATGGCAGGGAAGTAGACATTCTTCTGGAGTTTTGAAGCACCAAGACTTATCCAGCACCTGTCACTGTGGCCCTACAAAAATATAGAAAAATAGGGTAGAAGGGACCTCATGAGATCATGTAATCTAACCTTGTACAAGGCAGGATCATTCTACCTCTTGTCCAAATGTTCACCTAACCTGCTCTTAAAAACTTTCAAAGTTGGACATTCTACAACTTCTCTAAGTTCCAATGCTCAACCACTCTCAATGTTGGAAAGTTTTTCTTAACACCCAACTTCAATTTCTCTTGTTGCAATGTATCCATTTATTATATGGACACATAAAAATGAGGCCCAACCACTAAACATTCAGTGAACTAAAGCTTAAATGAGTTTAAACTGGGTTTTTATATCATCTGATATCATTCATTCGATAATCCACAAACAAAATTATTCAGTAAAACAGGTGTTTTCATGACAGGCTGAAACAATCAGTCAGGTCAACATCATCAACAAGAAAATGGCAGAGAAATGCAATTTCTTTAGAGTCAATGCAATCTATTAAATCAAGAGAGTCAAATATTTGGTCTATAGGCTGGATCCAGCCACAGAACTGTTTCATCTGGCCTGCTAGACTAACAGAAGCTGGGGGTATGACCAGGCAGAGAAAGGGTCTGCCACAGAATTGTTGCTGGATATGGCCATTGGTGGCAGCAGTGTGAGGAAAGGCCATGCTAACACAGGCCCACTTGCCCAAAAGGTGCTTGTGTCCATCATTGCCAGACCCCGGTATGCCACTGAGCCCATGGATTTGGCCTTGGAAGAGCCCCTATGGTCCAAATCCATCCCAGGGTGAGTCTAACACTGCTGTATTAAATCAATGGTCCAGTAAGTAAGCAGACTCCAACTTCAAGTAGGTTCAAAGTGTCATGGCTCCTATATACTAATCGTATGCCACTGAATAAACAGTGTTGATTGTTACAGTCACACGAATGCACTGTGGTTAAAACATTCTGCACTTTACATAAACCTTAAAAGGCAAATAATGATATTTTACTTTAATTTCAAAAAAGAGGCTGAAAATGTTGTTGCTGCTGCAGGTCTCAGCCAAATTAAAATATCAAACTCTATCAGTTAATTTGGTGCCCCCTGTCTACATTCCAGGTGGGAAAAAATGAATTGGAGTTGGACAGAACAGCCAAAAAAGGCACACACAGTGAAAACAGAGACCCCCATATATTGATGTATCTAGAATGGGGATTTTAGAAGGAGACATAGGAAATGAGGTACTTTTGAAAATCCCAGCCACATTTTATGCATTAGTGAAGAAAAACAGTCTAAGTGTATGTCTACATGGCACAACACAGGATTGTACAGAGATACTCTTTTTGGCAGGGTATATTAGCTTGGGAAGTGCATCAGAAAAACATGGTTCTACAGCTCTAGGAATTTGAGTTAGCTTGGGTATCTCTCATGGTACTGCACTGCACTGCTGGAAATCAAAGACAGGCTTTGAACTCCCATGATGTTGAAAGAAAACTTTGAAGCGTATCCACACAAACCATGGGAGATGTGGATACTTGATGCACAAATTGAAAATTAAAAACTCTCCAGTGTGCAACTGTGGTCACCCAGAACGGACCATGGAATATATAACGACTCAATGTTCGATCCACAAATATCACAGAGATACACTCCGCTGCTCCTGATGCAATTGTCTGGCTCAACCACCTAAATGTAAAATTATAGTTGCTGTTCTATATCTTCATCAGCCATAAGAGAGAAGAAAAAGATTGGGCTGCATTAGCATACCATGTATTATATTTTATTTTCTAGCAGATTAATTCTGTGCCAAAGTTATATTCCATGCCTGTAATCTTGTTTTTAATACTGTACCTTTGCTGCTGAAGGCTCTCGGGACCATATAATGGGTTCCTCATATATTTTTCTAAATGTGGATAAAGGACCAAGTATTCCAGGATTTACAAAATCTATTAATGCATAAAATTCTTGCAGGTCATTTTGTATTGGAGTACCTAGATGGAGAAAAAACAATTCAGTGTGTTTTCTGTACATTTATGAATCTTTTCCTTACATTTATAATAAGTACAATTGTCAAACAAGATTTAAAGTTCTCAATCATGTATACAAAGATAGGCATTACATTTCTGTATAGCTTATTCTTAGCACTAGATTGATTCAGACAATTTAGAATTTTTAATTTGTTACTGAACCAATTAGATTGTGTTTCTAGTTATTGTGACCAAATGATACGTTTGTGGTTTTGTTTTACCTTACATTTTTATTTTTATTTTTTGTTTTTCCCATTTCAAAATGGTCTATTTGTTATAATTCAGGTTTTGCATTTCCTTGAAAAAAACTAACATATGAAGTAGCTTTGTTTCCAAGGTTATTATTTTGAACAAACAACAGTATCTCCTGTAACAATTCAGATTATGGCTTTTTTTTAGTACAGAACAAGGGTTTCTCTCAATGCAGATAGTTTCCTTACATTAATCAAAACAAAACAAGAGCCAAGAAATTAAGAGGGTTGGGGGTTTTTTAATATACTTTTACCATTGTTCCAACAAAAGTCTTTCAATACAGTTATATAGTACAATTATGTAATCAGTGTTGTTCCATGTACATCCAAAAGAGGTGAAAAGCAAGCAACATTCACACACTCATAGCTTCAAAGGTTTCAGGGTCAAAAGATACCGTTCAGTCATCTGATCAGATTTCCATAGATCATTACTTTTCACCTCTTCGCCCCTGTATTGTAGACATTACCTCTAGGGACAACTAAACCATAGCTCCCTAAAAGGCACTGAGTCTCAAAATGAACACTCCAACACATGAAGAATCTACAATTTCTCTTAGTTGCTTGTTCTAATGGTTAATTACCTAGTGTTTCTATCCAGGGATAAGAACCCAGATCTGTTTCTACTCATTTAATTACATTGGTTCCAACTACGATTTAGTTTAACAGATGAGGGACCATTAAACATTTTAATGGACATTTTCTCACTAGTATAAGGTTTTAATTAATTATAAGATCTTTAATTTAATTTAGGGCCTGGACATGACACATTTACACTGGTTCAAACTTGCACATTTTGTGTACTGAATTAAATTACTTTGGGATCCAGGGTGGATCGTTTTGTAGCAATCCTAGGGTAATCACAAAACAATAGGTAGTTATTTCAATCTGTTTAACTAAAACAATTTTCAAACCAATTTGTTTAAATTGTTATATTGTTTAAACACAATATAATTTGTCATCCTCAGATTCTTCATATAACAGATCCTAAACTGCTGGACTGGCCTAAAAACTGGACAATTTTTGCTATCTTGTTTTTGTTTTACAGTAATCTATTTAAAATTAAGGCCCCCATTTTGTAAGGTAGATTACATGCCTAGCACCTGTAGCATGAAACTTCTGGCAACATTTCTGCACAACTGGCATTCTCTTTTACTTACCAAAGTTGGCCTTTTAGTTTAACTGTAAATTATTGTATTATTCGTAATAAACTTACCTGTAAGAATAATTCTCTTCTCACAGGACAGATTGACAAGAGCTGTAGTAGTTTTAATGGAGCTATTTTTCAAACGATGCCCCTCATCACAGATTAACAGATTAAATTCTATAGTCTGAATTAGGTCAAAAGAGCGCAGCAGCATCTCATAACTGATTATCAAAACAGAATAAAGTGGGGAATTGATAAACTCTTCTACTTTGTGATCCTGTAAAGCATAAATAAAAGGGAAAAAAAATCACATAGCAACTCTATTCAGAGCTCCTGTTTCTTAATTACCTAGTCTCTGGAGAAATTTTTGCTGTGGGACACAAATCATTTCTCATCTTCAAAGGCACTGACTACCCATTCCCTCTTAATATGCAAAATATATATAGAAATTTGACATGGCAAAACATAATATTAATGGCCAAACTAATAGTCAGCTCGTTAGTTTTCTGATACTTTACATCTTCTGACAAAGTACATTACCATGGTGGTAAAAACTATATACTCTCTGTAACAGTTTCTTAGCCCTGGTCTTCTGGGTAAGCTTCCACTGGATAATTATAATAGAAATAATGAAAACAGATTACCAACTCCCTTAAAGTGTATGCTGGGATTCCCAGGTATAGTAGATACAGTTTTGTGCTTGTGTTTGTGACAAACGTTTTGCCTACCTAAGACTCCCCTTGTAGTTTTCAGTTCAGTAAAACGCTCACAGAATCATAGAGAAGTAGGCTGGAAGGGAACTCTAGAGGTCATATAGTTAAATCTCCTGCACTGAGGTAGGATCATCCCTATTCAAACTATCCTACATAAATCCACTGTGTAACTTCCTAGCAAAACTCCAGTCAACCCTGTTACAAAACCCAAGACATAACACCCTGATCTTCCACAGGTAAAGCAAAGAGACAACAGCCAACTTGCTGCTGCTGCAAAGTTTGTTAAAATATGCTCTAGAGATCCCAGGAGAGGGCCTGTTACAGAAGATAAAAACAGCCAAAGTCCATCATAGGATAAAATCTCTTCCCGAGCCCAATATAGCTATCAGTCTGGCTCTGAGCAAAGGGACAATACCCTCTAGCCAGCAACCTCTGCATTTAACTCCCAGCAGAAGCATGGATGCACCGCCATCAAAATCCCCAGCTTTTGCTGCAGCCAGCACCCTATGTGCTTCTGAGAAAGGCTTATAAAAACCCCTGACATGTAGCAGCAGGAGATAAAAAAAAATCCCTCCTGACCCCATGCAGCAACCAGCAAAGCCTAGAAGCATGGGAAATACCCACAGCAGAACGTAGTCATAGCTACACCTAGATCATCCCTGACCACTCACTGTCTGTCCAACATTTTTTGACCACCTCCACTGATGAAGATTTCACAGCTTCCCCTGGCAATCTATTCCAATGCCTCACAGCTCTAACAATGAAAAAGTTTTTCCTAATATATCATTTAAACCTAACTTTGCTGCAACTTCAAGCCATTGGTCAATGTTCTACTCTCTGCAGCAAGATAGAAAAGGCATTTTCCCCTCTTCTTGATGTCAGCCCTTCAGGTATTTGAAGACTGTTATGATGTCCCTTTTTAAAGCGCCTTTCCCACAAGCTGAACATGCCTGTTTCCTTCAACCTCTCCTTGTATGGCTTACCTTCCAAGTGGACTGAAGCATGGAGTGCACACAATGCTTTATGCTCATAGTGCAAAGGGAGAAGAGAGGCAAGGTATATGTATGTAGTATAGAAGCTACTAACTAAAAGCCTCTGAGCTCAAATGTATAAAGGAAATGTACTTATAAACAAACATTTGAAAAAGGAAGTTTAATTAGAATATTTTATTTCATTAGAAAATATTAACATTAAATCTTCTGTTTAAATAAAAACTTTATTTTCATGAATCCTAAATGCTGAATTGAATTTCACCCAATTCCGTTTTCAATATAAATCTCACCTGATCAACTGGAAAGACTTTTATCCTTTCACTTCCCAGCCACTTTTGAAATTCATATTTCCAGTTCTTTACTAGACTCCCAGGAGTGACAATTAAGACACGCTTTATTATAGGTTTGCATCCATAAAGTCCCTGATGCAGGAGAGTCCAGACTAGCGAAATACACTGCAATGTTTTTCCTAAACCCATTTCATCAGCAAGAATGGCTCCAAACCTGTCACTAACTCTGTAAGAAATAATCACACTGTAGTAAGACTTTAAAAGAAATCCTATAATTATCTGTAATCTGGTTTTGGGAATCTGTTTTTAGGTATATACAAATATTTATTTTTACTACAATCAGTTGTACATTTTCATTGAGTTAAACCAAAAAGATTCTCTTTGCTTACATAAAACTCATGTTCATTACTAAACTTGCATATCAAACTTTCAAAACATTTATTTTAGTTTACATTAATACATACCTTAAGAAGCTTTAAATAAAAAAAGAATAAGATAAAAAAGTAGAAAACAAAAATAGTAATTTTTCAGCAGATGATATATAAACTATGCTTATTCCTTGCTCTAAATTTCTGAAGTACCAAGAAATAGTGCACTTTGCGTTTGGTCAGGTGGTATTAAAGTTAAAAAATATATATTCAGGTCTTTCACATCTAACATGGATATACAGAATGCTTCTAAGTTTTTGTGTGTTGCTTTAAACAAAACTAAAAGACAATTAAAATGAAAACAAATATCCTACCTCATTCCCATTACACATTCATACAGAAATACAATCCCTTCTTTCTGGTGTGGTCGAAGATGATTTACAATGTAAGGATCCACAACTACATCAATCACAGGTAAACCAGCCTTATTGAACATCTGTTGGTGACTTGGGTTTGGACGTGGCATAATTAACGAATCTTAAAGTTCAAAACGTACAAAAGATGTTGTAAGAGATCATGTGTTTCTAGTTCCTAGACATAATGTATTGTTTTTCCTAAGTAAGGAAAAATTAGAGCTGCTTTGTTATACATGAATATCATGATACACTTGGATCTTTCTATGCAAGGGTTGCATTCCAAAAAAAAGTTATAAAGTGAATTTGCATAAAGTGAATCCATCATTACGTGTAACGTATCAGCCTCACTCTACTCCCCCCCCGCAAACCATGACAAATTCACACAATACAATAACTGCTGCAGGGAAAGGCCACGAGCTCCACGCTGCAAGCAGCAGCAAGCACAAGGGGTACATCGCCAGCACAGCGCGGGGCGGGCTGGGAGGCACCCAGGGGAGGGAAGCAGGGCAGTAAGGAATGCTGGCTGCTCGCTACTCCTGCTCCTGCTTCCTTCCCTGGGTGCCTCTCCAGCCCAGCGGGTGCGATCTGGTGTGGCTGGGAACAGTGGGGCTGTGCAGAAAGGCTACAAGCTTCCTACTGCACCAGGTCATGCCTGCCAGTCTAGAGAGGCAACCAGGGCAGGAAAGCAGGAAACAGCGGGGCTCATTGATGGCCGACTTTGCACATGATTGGCTTTTTCTCGCACAAAACGAATTTCTCGTATAAATAAGGTTGTCGCATATAAGTGAATTTGCACAGAATAAATTTGCATAAAGACACACCCAGGTGTAATTCTGTAAATAATAAAAATCTTTATACCTTAAAGGATTCCAAAGTGCTTTACAAATTTATTCAACATGAAATGCAATACACTGAAAAGGTCTGAAGTAAAATTTTACATAACATACCACTCCCCTATTCTATTTTAGATTACTACTTGACTGAATATGTAGCATGAACCAAAGGAGGCTATAAGGAAGTCACTGAAAGACTATAAGTTATAAACCAGTGGTTTATAAGACTGAAAGTTATAAACCAGTGGTGCCAAACCTTTCCCCCACCCTCAGACTGGATGGACAATGCTAATTCTGTCTGCAGACCATATTGTCATGGGGGGGCTGTTCTGGCATGTGGAGCAGCAAGGCAGAGCCTGATCCAGTCATGTGGTGGGAAGGGGGGTGTTAATACACAATCCACACATTTGGCTGCTTTTTCCAAGTGTACATGTCCTCACTGTAAGCAGCCTGGCCTGGCCCGGATGCAGCTATGCAGTGTAAAAGGGGCATGGCCCAGCCTTGCAGGTGGGATGGGCAAGGGGACGTGTCCCAGCCTCTATCTGGTTGTGTGGAGTGGTGGGCATAGCCCAACACCAATCCAGCTATGCAGGGCTTGGGAATCTGGCAGTGGCAGGGGGGTGGCAGTATTAACTTGCCACTACTCCCCCACCACCAAATTTTCTGACCTGTGGGGAGCCCCCTGGGCCAGATACAAAGGCTCTGTGGGCCACATTTGGCCCACAGGCCAGAGATTGAGCACCCCTGATTTATTAAACAGTGGCCTACTTAAGCAGTACTCCTTCCAACAAAATATTCAGGTTTATAACTATGAAGAAGATTTCCTCTGCTCTATCAGTAGAGAAAGGTCTGTTTTTCCAAGGATGTGAAGGAGGAAGAGAAGAAATCACCAATCAGGTACATGTAAAGGGGCTTGGGGCTATTGAAGAAAGGCAGTCTATGCCCCTAGGGCATGTAATAAAAAACTGGTGGGGTGGAAGATGCACACAGAGGGAGCCTGTTGTAAGTGATGTATGCTGTTTTTCCCTACTAAGGCCAAACCTACAACCAGAAAGTTTCACACCAGAACTTTTGTTAGCTCAGATCTGCCAGTATGGTTGTGTTACTGCAACATCTACACACTTGACTGCTTTTGCCAATGCTACATACCCTCACTGTGAGGAGCTATGTTGGCTGAAGATAGTGCCCTATGAGTAAGCAGTTTACATGGCAACTGGAGTACATCTACACTGGTTTTTTGCCAGAGGCCATAGGGGGGCTGGACCTGATGGTCTCATGAGGTCCCTTCCAGCCCCTAACATCTATGAATCTATGAAAAACTCTTACACTGTTTAGGGAAGTGTTTCATAAAGGTGTCAGAAAAGGTAGGTATTGCTGTCTTACATAAAAATGTATGGGCATGTGCAGCCTGGGGACAAAAAAAGGCAAATTCTGATACCTTTGAGCACAAATGAAGCCTCTGAGAGAAGGAATAAGCCAAAACTACACAACCTATGGGCTAAAATACAGGCTTGGGAAATATGCCATGCAGGTACACATTGCCCATACCTTATACTTGTTTCTGAGTCACTCTGGGCACCTGTAACAGCTGGTTTTGAAACCTCTGAAGGGTCCAGTCTGGACTGGGCCTGCTGACAGGTCTGTACCCAAGGAGTAGTAACCAAGGTCCTGTCCTAAGAATAGGGCAGGTCTCCTTCCACAGAGAAATGGAAGCCTCATAGGCCGGACACTTATGTGGGTCCAGACACTGATATTCTAAGAAGGGTCAGTGAAGCAACTAATCTGTAAGAACTATTTTACCCATCACTCATGACAAGCAGCCATCTTTGTGATGGTCTCTAACAGATTTTTTTAAACACACACATACACATTACTCCTACCCCATAAACATTAGAGAGAGTTCCTACTGAGCAACACAAGACCATAAACAATCTACATAGCATTCCCATAGTCAAGCTATGTTAGTGATTATGAGTCCCCAGTGCTAAGGAGTCCTTAACAATCCCAATTTCCACAGGAGTTAAGAGAGCTCAACTTATAGGAGGAACTCAAATTCCTCTCAAAATCAGACCCCAAAAAGAGAAATAATTGGAGTAAAATCCAAGTGGTCTCACACAGCAATATGGAAACAGAAAAAATGCAGCCAACTCATATATGCATAAAAATGCAGCCAACTCAAGCGGCATATAAGCTGCTGAGGGGTGATCAGCAGGGAATAGGGCAGGCTCTTTTTTCCAGGGCACCACCAGGGGTAACTAGGACCAATGGTCACAAGTT
>JAGPOW010000261.1:39857805-39870616 GCA_030014935.1 Caiman crocodilus | reverse complement strand
CCCAGCACTTGTTTCCTGCCATTGGCAGGGGGTCAGACTAGATGGCCTGCTCTAGGCCCCTTCTGACCCTAGTTACTATGAAACGATGAAACTATGAAACTCTGGGGCTGAACTTAGCAGCATAGTGCAACAACTTAGGGCAGAAAGTAAATACTGTTCTTGAAACCAGAAGGAAGAATTTTGGTGGACCAACTATAATAAAGGTCTGAATTAGACCAGAATATTGGTCTGTGAACAATTCTGCTCTTAAAAGGAGTGCCATGATATTCTTCATAACTACATGTGGTTGAGATCTATTTTTTTTATTTTTTTATACAGGGACAAAGATGAATAAAGTGAGGAATACTTACATCGGAGGATAAGTGAAGGTAGCGGAAGTAGCTAAGAAAGTGTAAGAAAGAATGGCATGGCAAAGGAGTCCAGAAAAATATGTGGGAAAATAAGTTACCAAAATTACACTACTAGAGGAGGGAGAAGAGGAAGACCAAAGATAAGATGGAGATATAAAGTAGAGGGACATGAAAGAGAAGGAGTTAAAAGAAGAAGAAGATACATACTACTGAAAGCCAGCGGAGAACCAGAGTCTGCAACAGCGACCCTGCTTAGATGGGACAAGCAAGGGAAGAAGAGCTATACAAGGACAATGGGGTGGATAATTTACAGAAATGTAGAAAGTTAAATCCAGCTGTGAAGACCTTACATCAGGAAATAAGCTACAAATCTAGAAAAAGGAATTTGATGTTAAAATGCAGTGTGAACGTTAAGTGACACTTTAATTGTATTTTGTAAATTAAAACCCATGTATTGCTTCTTTTGGTGATGACCATTTCAATAAACATTTTCTCTCATCTGAAAGATGGAATCTTTGTCAAATATTGCTACTAAGAAGCAGGCTGTTCTACATGCTCATTAGCAACAGATGGAAGAGTAACTCATTCCCTGCAGCTCTCCCCTTCAAGCTCTCACCCAATCTGATACTGTGCAACTTGTGAGACCTGATGGGATCACAGCACAAAGCAACTGCAATGTTGTGTTACAAATCTTTTTTCTCTGCAATGCATATTTCACTGATTTGTACAGCTTAAATACTTTTTGTGTTTGCACACTGGTGGCTCTGAAGGGCAATATCTCTTGGGAACAATTCTAACTCTGCTTAACCTCTTCACTGCTGTTTTTCCATTACAATTACTGCGCTGCTCTGTACTAGCAATACTCCAGTAAACACAGTAGAAAGCTGAAACTCCTCTAGAACAGAGGTTTTCAATAAGTGTTCCCCTGCGTTTAGGCGGCTGGACATGGGGGAAAGGGGGTGGCATGCAGCTGAATGTGGAGCACAATCTTCACCCCACCACTCCCGCATCTGGGCAGCTGGGCAGTCCGGGCAGAGGGGTATCACTGCCCTCACCCCCTTCCAGCCCTAATTCCTGGGAAGTGATGGCATGGGATGATGATAGGCAGCACTCTGTCTGAGCCTACCCGCACATACCCCTTATGGCCTTCCTGCGTACCCCCAGTTGACAATGTTGGGGAAAACTAGTCCCCAGGTTTGTTAGGCAGAGGCTCAGACGAACGACAGCTTAAGTTTAAAGACTTGATTTATTAAAGAATGCATTCTGAACAGACAACTGCCCCGAGAGGAAACTGTCTGTTGTTCTACTTTGCACACAACTTAATTATATAGGAAGTATAATATAGGAAATATGACATCATATGCATAGTAACAGATACACCAATCTATTAATATTCACACTCTTCCTATACTAGTATCCTGTTTTTACTGAACTAGAATAAGATTGTTCTAGTTTGTGCTTAGCCTAGCAGTTTGGGGTCATGCCCTTTGACTTCCTCATCGCTTAAGCTGGGTACCTGATCTGCTCACTTACACATAATGGTGATTGACTTCGCTCTGTTCTCCTTCAACAACTCCTGCTCCAGATCATTTAGAACTAATAAAAGTTTGTTTATTCCAATAAATTAATTTTACTTGGCAAGGCTCTTAGCAACTATATTTTTTAAACAATAATAATTAGGCAGAACTGTTTCACGACTACAATGTGTAGACTGTTTCAGGTTATTACTCTTTTTTTACATGTCAATGACAGAACCATTGTCTTGTGCTTCACAGAACACCTGATGCAAAGTGATAACCCATTGTACTATAATACAGCCCTGTTGTAGTATTATTGGTTAATCCCACAAGGAATGCCAGGTTCTCATTTCAATACTTCAAGAACTTTAACATTTTAGCCACATATTGAACTTTAATAATACAGGACAAAGAATGATTCAATATATTAAAGAATTCTAAAACTTACTTGGTGCATTTGGATCATGGCGAGGTTTGTATCTCTGAGAATCTTTGAGTAAATTGTCTTTAAAGCTGGATTTGCAAATGTTTCCGATGGGGGTACAGAATGGCTTCATAGTAGTTTGTGAAGAACCAGGTGGTACTGTAGTAGAAGTTGTGATACCAGACTGAAAACACCGGCCACTCTTAAAGTCCTCTGCTAAAATTACACCCATCACTTCAATTTCTTTTCCTCCAATCATCAGTGTTTGTCCTTCAGTAAGACTTTCCAGGTCTTTAGCTTTATATCCAGTACCTAAAATGACAGTTCATTTACTGAGATTTAAGACAACACAGTGGGTACTGTTTTTTTAACATCAGTTCTGTATTTTCTCATATACTACATGACTTTAAATAAGATAAGGCAAAATGTAGAAATCATTTTTTTTCCAGAGTCATGGCTGAGTGTCACATGGAGGAAGCCCTCCTACAAACAGAATATCCAGGAAGCAAGGCATCCCAGAAAAGAATCTGGTTGAGGCAGTAGGAACTTCCTAGTATGCAGGACAGCAATAAAGTTGGGTCCCAGACCCTTGCAAGGGCAGCAGCAAGACTATTACTTCTTTACTGTAAAAATTCTTTACATCAGTGGCACTCAACCTGTGGCCCATGAAGCTCATCACTTACATGAGCTCACTTACGTCAACATAACCACTGGTTTTGTGTGGCTCTGGAGCCCAGGGATTAAAGCGGGGTGGGCAAAATGCGGCCTGCAGGCAATTCTATCCGGCTCACGGGGCCCTTAAAAAATTTAGAAAATGAATATTTATCTGCCTCTGGCTGCCTGTAATGAGGCCCTCAATAGCTTGCCAAAACTCAGTAAGCGGCCCTCCACCCAAAATAATTGCCCACCTCTGGATAAAGGATTATTTGCCCCATCTTTTCCCCTACTGCTGAATTCAGTAGGGAGGAGGGGGACAGGGAATGAATGCATAGGTGCTGCCACTAGGGACACTCCAGGGCTCAAGCACCCACTAAAAAAAAAATTAGCAGGTGCTCAAAACCCACAAGCCATGTTGGGCAACCGAGCCTGAAGTAACAGGGTGCCTCTTCTGGGTATGCTCAGGGCTTGGTGCGGGAACACAGAAAAACACTCACCAGCAAAAAACAAAATCAACACCTATGGATGAATGGCAGTACCACTAACATCCTGGGCTCTAGAACCATGCAAAATAAGTGGCTCTGGCTAGAGCCCACTGACATACCAAGAAGTTCAAAGAGAATACTGGGCCTGGAGAGCTCCAGGAGGAGCCAGGCTGACATACACGTGAGCTCAAATTGGTTGTATGCAGCATGTGTAGTGAGCAAAGGAAGTGTCATCACACCCCTCCCCTGCCCCTAACCCTCTCTTGGCCATCAGCTCATTTCTGATTTTACAATTTGGCTTGCATTTAAAAAAAATAAAAAATAAAAAAATTGAGCATTACTGCTTTATAAGTTCTTGTAAATAATTAAGTATTGTTTCCAAACCACAAGCCTCAACAAGATACTACAGACAGCATCAAGAAGCTTACTTACCCTGAGCCAGCTCAATTGGCCCTTGAAGCACAAGCAACAGTACTCAACCAACAGCTAGGGCTGTGACAGATTTAATGCGGGACTACACCCTTTCTGCTTGCTGTGGTCAAACAAGCAGCAGAGATTAGAACGCAGTATCTGCTTGCTCCTGTTTCTACTCCAGCAAAGAAAAATCAGCTTCCCTGCTTAGGACATGTACCCCAGTATTGGAAGGCTGATTTGGGGGAGAAGAAAGGGCATGTGTTGCATGTGTTGCATATAGTTCTTCTCATGTCCTGTCACTTCTTCCTGCACCTGAGTTGGCTCTCATATTTATGCATGGCAATTATATTGTGCCATAAAGACATACCCGGAGTCTCAAGTAGTTAATGGTAGAAGCCTTTTAACTTGAGGCGAGGACAATATTAAACTCTAGACTACTAAATGAGGTAGTCAAACACTAATATAACCCAAGAGACTAATAATTAGAAATGCTGCCACAGTGATCAAAAATAAAACAAACAGTTTGTGAGAAAACAACTTTTAACAATCTTAGTGGTCACTATTTTCCTTTTTAATTTAGCTGAGGGAATGAGACTATAGGCTGAACTTTGGAACAGCTGTAGTTTTGTGCAAAACAACCAAACTGAATTTTTAACTTCCTACAGAGAAATAATAATGTCTTTCCAAGCTTATTCCTGAGCATCATGGAATACTTCCTGGTGGTTATAAAGAGCTGGCTGGTCACATCATGGCTCTGGTTCCCTGCACTGTCTTCTGTTAAATACGATTAAAAGGCAGTCAAAATACATTACTTTTATATTTTTATATTTTTCCACGTAAGTTATTGGTGCACAAGTAGCTCCCACAGAAATCTTATGCAATATCAAATGGGACAGGCAACTAATTTTTCTGATGGCTGCAGTTGCATATCGTTCTACCAAGGCTATTTTACCCTAATATTGGCACATATATATTCACATTTACATACAGAATACATTATGCATTATATTATTATAATATCCCTTATATATTAAATGCACACACTAAGGCTATACTGCTTCTGCCAGTACCTGATCCAGCTCATCACTGCATTGAGGGGCACAGACATACCATGAGTCAGAAGAGACTGCACACCAGTTTATTTAGAATTCAAATACAAATTTTAATTAAAATAGATAACATTCATCTGGTTTAAAATCTAAAGCTGATCATGTAGCCCAGAACTACGCTTGGGACATTCACTGACATCTGCAACTAATTACATATGTGCATGGGCTGTAAGGAACACATTAAAAACGTTGGCATCTATTCATTAGAGACCTCCATCTTGTATACATCCTCCATTATGTAAAGTTAGAAACTGTATGTTGTTGCTATAGATGTACAGCAATTTAAATAACTGAAACTCTCAGTATCCTTTCATAAAGGCACCTTTCAAGGCCAGATTCCATGTTTTTTCTAACTTAAATAGGACAGCACTGACTAAGTGTTTGACCATAGTAACACAAAGTAACTGAAACTGATTACCGTAAGGAATTGCACTCATTGTCAAGAGTCAAAATGTAACTGATAACCTCTGCAAATCTGTGCACTCTCTCTCTCTCTCCATATATATATTTATATATATATATATATATATACACATTTTATATATATATATATATACACACACACACACACATTATAATATTAAATATACATTATATATATATATAATTTAGTTAGTATATAAAGATGCATCTCTACCCTGCCTTCTGAACCTCTGAAGAGCCATCCTAGTTAAACAGTTGTTAAACAATGAATGTTGTTGCTTAAAAATTCTTCACTCAACTAAGGGGGGGATGAGGTATTCTTTAAGATCAAGCCCTTTCATTAATATATACCCAATCAAGCTGTAAATAGATGTATGTCATTAATTGTATATCTGTGCTTATAAACCTAGAAAGGAGTGGAGGCACATAATGGACCTAAACTGTTGGGAAAACTGAATAACTAACAAGAGATCCTCAATGATCCTGAAGTCTGGCCTACGTCCATCCTCCCAGGCATGAGTATGTTATTTCAGTTCCACTGCCTGATCTGATACTGTTTAAAATTTGATTTAATCTTCCAACAAAGTGCTTCTCTTGAGAAGAAGTGGGTGTACTAGATCAGCATTTCTCAATCTGTGGGTTGTGACCTAAAAGTGGGTCACAAGAATATTTCAAAGAAAAATGCATGAAAGCGCAGGGTCTCCCCTTGCAGGCTGGCAGCATTCCAGCCTGCAAGTGGCTGCTTGGGACATGGCCAGCATGGAACCAGGCAGGGTAATGGGAGCAGCCCCAGCAGCCATATGCAGGTAAGTGTATGTTGAGTGGGGGTTAGAGCACCAGGGTGCATGCCTGTGCGTGTGCATGTGGAAGGGATGGGTGTGTGGGGGAACAGGTGCCTACTGGCACTGGAGGAAGGTTGCCAGGTGACAGAGCAGGGAGGACAGAGGGAAGGCACCTGCTCCTTCAGCAGGGGAAGGGACTGGGGGTGTTGCTTGCTGGCCTGGTAACACTAGAGCTGGTGCCCGTGTTCATCGGGGTATGGTGGCCAGGAGATGCTGCTCAGTGGGTGGGAAAGGCCATGACCAGGCTGCCTGGCATAGTGCAGGAGCCCCTGCCCAGGGCAGGTGCGCCACAGACCTGCCCTCCTCCTCCCTCCAGCCCATGCTGGGCTGGACTTGCTCTGCTGTCACCCATACAAGCCAGAGCCACTGCAGTGACTGTGCTCCAGCCCGAGTGGGATGGGGACAACTGGGGGTCCCCTTTGGCAGGGCTCGGGGGGGCAGGGGGCTGCAGGCCTAGCACCAGCAGGGCAGGCAGGTGTGGGTTGGGACAAGTCATCAATCTTGGCAAATGGTTTCCAGTACAAAAAAGGCTGAGAATCACTGTACTAGATATGCAGAGCCCTGTCCAATACAGTAAGCTCCCTTTGTCCTAATGTTGAGGTAGAGGACTTCCCTTTATAAGCTTATTTTAACCTCGTTGTAGAAAATCTACATTCTACTACTCAGGCTGTAAACATATGTCTCATGAAGCAGCTCTGATTGTTCTGGGTTTTGACTCAGTAGAAGAGCAGCATATCCCTCTAAACACATAGCCCCCTTCCAAGAGGCATTGATGCTCCACTGTCAATAGGTGGCAAAGGAGAGCATACAGCCGGACAGGCCTGTCCCTGGAATTAACCCCAATTAAATTAAATGAACTGCAAATAACTTACATACATAGTACTGTATTTTTGTATAGGGAGATGGGGAGAGGGGAGGGAAAGAGGGCTGTTAGCACACTTTACGTAGCATACTTCACAAGTATTTGAAATGGGACAACAGGTAGGACAACATCTATAGGATCTCAGGACAAAAGGCTTTCTCCTGGGAGAAATGCAACAGCTGTTAACTGTAGTTCTCAGCTGGCATGCCGTGGCACCCTGGGATGCTGCAAGAACATGCCCGGGGCATTGCACCATCACCACTACCACAGGGTCCAACTGCGTTAAATGCCTCTGCTTTCCGGGAGCACATCAGAGCCAAACTGAGGAGCAGAAGCAGGAGAAAGGTGTTAAGTAGGAAGACATGCTGATTCTGCTGCAAATCTTTCCGGTTGAGCTCCAAGGTACTTTCTAAAATCAGAGACACACAGGGTTGTGTGTCTACCTGGTGGCAGTGGCATCCATCTACAGGCTACTGCTACCACCAGTTGGAACTGCCTCATGCACCCCCATTTTCAAAAGGCACATGGGAGCCAAACAAGGAGGAGTTGCAGCAGTCTGCCTGCCTGCTGCACAACATAATGCAGGCAAGCATGCCTGCAGCTGTTTTTCAGTTCAGCTTCAAAGAGCAAGCACATGTCTCTGTTTCTAGCAGATGCCATGCAAGTTCAGATTAGGAAGGGCTGCAGCAAAAGCATATGGTACTGCAACAGCTACTTTCTGATCTGGCTCTCCAGGAAGTAGGTACACAGAGCAAATCCACCTGGCCTCAGTGGTGGTACCAGTGAGCACATGGTGGTACTTCCTTGGCCAGCTCCACTGCTACCTCCCCAGGCCTCATGTGCCCTTTCTACCCACTCCATCTTCCTCTCACCTTCTCAGTGTTTCCTATGTTCCGCATATGCAGCTCAACAAGTTGTCCCTGCTAGCCATACATCCCAGACTGTCCAAGGTGTTTATAACATATTAATTAAATACTAGGATTATGTTTATATTATCATATTCAAGATATATTTATATTAGTCTTTTGATAGGGTGCCAGTACATTCTGAAAAGTTCTGAAGGGGTTCCTTGAGTCTAAAAAGGCTGAGGACCACCAATTTACAGCCTTGTGCTAAAGGTCAGAGAACAGGGTTTTCAAGAACATGCTGAAAGAAATGTGCACTGGTGATTAATAATGGTGTATTCAAAGCACTAGACAACCAAGGAATCAGCAGGACTTGTACTCTTCTGCCAAACTGAGGTTAGATCCAGGAAAAATGTAGGTGCTTAAGTCCAAACTTGTGATCCTCAACATCTCTGCTCAGCTGCTACCTCATCTTGGAGGCACCTAAACTACAGAAAGTCACAAACAGAGGAGACTAAGATTCCCTATATGCTTTGAAGTTCAACTTGCACACACTCACAAAAGTGCTTCAGAGCTGACATTGCCGAGCAGCCTAACTTGCCTTTAAAACTGATTAGGGTTCAAAAACAAGGTATATTCCTTTACCTACAACTCTTGAAAGGCTTGATCTGGTAGGCACTGTTAGAGCATGCTCAAAACACACACTATCCTCACAAAACACAGTGCCAGCAATCAAGAATCAACTAGGTAATGGTGGTCCCATTTTATATATAACAGACTAGTGTAGGGGTAGACAATAGGGCTGTGCGAAGCTTCGGTTGCCGATTTGATTCAGAGGAGATTCGGCTCAATTCAGCACCCGAATCTTTGAATCCGAATCAAAGAATCCCATTAATCTCCCCAAATTGAATCAGAAGCCTCTGATTTGATTCGGAAAGATTCAGCGATTCGGATACAGACATAGTTTTATATGTTTTTTCTGCATACCTCAAGGTACCAGGAGGCTCCTGAACGCTGAGATGGTGAGGCAGGTGGAGTGTTCCACAGGAGTGCTGGGGGTTCCCCAGCGCGCTCGGCAGCAGATCAGACCCGGAAGTGGACCCAAACCACTTCCAGTCCACTTCCGGATCCTCAGCAGAGTGTGTGGGGGACAACCCCTGCAGTCCCCCAACTTGGCAACTGGTGCCTCGAGTCGGGGGGGGGCGCAATCGCCAAGCTGGGGGAGCACCGGAGTAGTCCCCTGCAGGCTTGGTGGCGGACCCAGAAGTGAACCAGAAGTATTTCCAGTCCACGCTCTTGTGGGATGGTCCATCTGCCCCATCATCTACACATGTGCCTGGTACCTCAAGGTATGTAGAAAAAACATATAAAACTGTGTCTATGGCCAAATCACTGATTCTTCGAATCAGAACTGAATCATCAGATTCAGGCGAATCAAACTGGAACAGTGATCCGAATCAGCAAATTGAATCACTGTCCCCCGAATCGGGCTGAATCCAAATCCAAATCAAATATGGCCCACTTCGCACACCCCTAGTAGGCAACATTTTTAGCCAGAATGCCAAAACAAATGCAATGTCTACTTTGTAAGGTGCTGGAATGTCAGCACACCAGAAAAACAAAACCGGGGTGGGGGGTACATGGCAGGATGCACTGCATATGAATGTAATCAATAATCATAAATGCTAAGGGGGGGAAGGCTGGGGGGGCGTCATTCTGTGTTTTTACAGTAAATACCAGGTTTCCTAAACATTCTAAACCTGGTGACAATAAAAAAAAACCGTCATATACTACCTTTGTTCTTGTACATTCTTTTTTTGCTAAGCATATTGTGATGAGAGAAAAAAAGAGCGAGAGAGAGAAAGGAGAGAAAAAATGAGTGCAAGGACACTGGATCCATTATACTTCCCTTTTCATCTTTACTCAAGGCATGTGTAAAGTAGTCTAGGAGAGTACATGTAAGCTTTAGCTTTCTGGAGCTTGATATTTGGAAATACTGTTTACATCTTGTAAACCAGGAGAGGCCAACCTGTAGCATGGGTGCAACAAGTGGCAAAGGAAGCCTCTGGGTATGTGGCACACTGGGGAGGGTACAGGAAGTACAGTGGCAGATAGGACAGAAAGCAGAGCATCAGATCAGCAGGGTGCAAAGGGCAGACAGCAGAAAGAAGAGTAGCAGCTTGGTTGGGGAGTACAGGGCAGGGAATAGGCCTATATGAAGCAGCAAGTATTCGCTTCGGATTTAGCCAATTTGGAGGGACAGTGATTTGATTCAGTGATTCAAATCACTGTCCCGATTCAATCTGGTCGATTCAGATTCAGAGATTCAACGCCGATTCAGAGACTTGACCATAGACTATAATAGGGAATCACTAAAATACCTATAACTTTGTCATTTTTTTGCAGATTCAGATGAGAACAGCAGGGATGGTAGCCCCTTCTGAGGGCATGAAGCCTGCCAAGTTTAAAGGAGACAGGTGCAGGGATTTCTGTGAAAGTGCACCTCAAACTGTTAAAATCCCAGCACCTTCAGGAATAACAGCTACTCCATGAAACCAGGATCCAAGGAGGTGCAGCAGGGTGTCACAAAATCCCCAGCAATGCTGAACACCCTCTCACTTGGAACACTAGTCAGTGGACAAACAGGTATTCTCGGGCAACCGTGGCAGATCTGCCACACCTGGCTGCAGGCTGCCCAATAGGCCAAGGGGTCACAGTGCAGCAGCTCCATGTCCTTGGCAAAATAGGTAGCGTGGAGGGCTCAGTGACTACCTATCTGGTGCTTCTGGACCCCAACACTGATGCCATGCCCTTGGCCCACATTGACAGCAGCTGTGGTAGAGGAGATTGGTTCGTGGTTAGAGTGCTGGCAGAGGAAAGTGGATCCCCCTCTTCCACATCCCCCAACCAGTGCCCTTCTGCCTTCCTGACTCTGTTCACCAGCACCTCTGTCCAGTGATCAAGGGTTTTGCTGCTGCAGATGCTCCTTTTCACCCTTGGGTCACACATTCCCACCAGCATGTGGACCGTACCAGACCACAACGGATCCAGCCATTTTTTGATGCCCTCCTTCAGCTGCTTCACCAGTGCCTATATCTCATGTGAAAGTGGTTTGCCCAGCCAGGAACACTGAACTCCTGGAACTTCTCCATTTCATTCTCAAGCTCCTTCACACTACAGGGATTACCTGGCTAAGGAGGAAATCACCAGCACTCGGGCTTTCAGTGGCCTCAAGGACCAGCCTGAAGACAACAAAGATCTGGGATTCCACTCAGTTTTGTTAAGGAGGCCACTCATCCCAATCTCCCTGAACTAGGGCCTTCTGTTGTTCAACCAGCCTTTCCACCATCAGGTATGTGGAGCTTCACTGAGTCTCCACATCCTGCATGATTTTGTGCTGTGGGATGCTCTGCTCTGCCTGTTTGTCCCACAGCATCTTGTCCCCCATGATGCTCCAGTGGAAGTAGCTCGCCACTTTCTTGTATTTCGAAATAAGCTGGCTGGTAGTGATGATGCCGTCACTGGGAGCCCTGTCCCATGACGATGAGGTAGAACTGGTGTGCCACACCACTTTGGCCATATTGGCCCTGTTGTTGGTCACCATGAACCTGCAGGTGAGCTCACCCTGCCCAATGAGCCACCCCTGCATAATGCAGTTTGTGGCCACCATGATCTCCCTTGTGTGGGACCCATCCATCACCTCCGTTTGAAAGAGAGCCCACCAACATTCTGACTGATCACAGAAGTGCCCTATGAGAGAGAGGGAGGAATGATCTCCACCCCAGCTGCTCCAGATGTCCGAGGTGAAGTACAAGGCTACCTGCAGACCTGTCTTCCGCAGCTCCTCCCTCAAGTACTCCCTGCATGCCTCACACAGGGAGGGCACCACCGTCCTGCTAAAGGTGGTGCATGCGGGCACTTGATATAATGGGGCCATGAGAACCATGAGTTGCCTGAACCCTGGACAGTCAACAAAGGAGAAGGGCTGGCCATCCAGACCAAGCATCTCCTCAATGCTCCAGGTGACCTCGCTCACCTTCAAAATGTGCCTCCCCCTTTGTCTCTGCCTTTTCCCCACTAGTCCAAGGTGGCCTGCCTCTGCTTCTTGGGGGCAGGGTCCTTGAAGCAAAAAGGGGGACTTCTTTTTGGGCATGCTCTCATAGGTGCCAGGCTGAGGAAGAACAAAGGCAAGGGGGTGCTGCCTCCTAAGATGCAGCAGCATTGCTGTGGTGGTGAAGTGTTTCATGTCCTGCTGCGGCTGATCTGCCTTCGGTAGTGCTGGCAGGTAGCATACCTGGGATCACGTGTCACCTCAAAATGATCCCACACTACACTACTTCTGTACACTACATACCCGCTTCTGGGTTGAAAGTACGGATCCTGCCTTATCCCCCTCCTCACCAGGCAGAGGCACAACAACAGGAGCAGCTGAGCAACTTTCCCCCACAACCTCCTCTGAAGTGCCTTCCAAAGAAGGAGACCTGCCTCTAGGGGAACTTTGTTGAGTGTGGAACACAAATTCAGATTCTCCCTCCTTCCCCAGAATTTCCTTTGCTATGGCCCTCAGCTCCTCTTCTTCCAGATCCAGCTCCTTCTTTGGCACTAGAAGGCTCATGCTGGGAACTGAAACTGGGGTGGAGAATGTCATGCTGCTGCTGGTTAGTGGTGTTAGTGGTGGTGGTACAGGTGCTGGCACTGCTAGCACCTCCCTTCTCTCAGTAGCAGAAGATTCATTGCTGCCCATAACGAGGGTGCATCTATATTTGGGGCTGGAGGGAACTTGCAGCTCTCCCGCTTTGGGGGGGGGGGGCCGCCCGCGGGCGGCGGCGCCGGGCCGGGCCGGCGGGGGGGGGGGGGGGGGGGGGGGGCGGGGGGGGGGGGGG
>JAGPOW010000261.1:39802156-39857705 GCA_030014935.1 Caiman crocodilus | reverse complement strand
CCCCAAGACCTGGCACCTGCCTTTCCAGCATGCTTCGTGTTTGGCATGCTACAAAATGTGTGTGTGTGAGATATGTCGTGCTTTCCTGCACAGTGATGACATACTGTCAGGAAAAACACAGATTTCTTTTTGTTGGGGGAACGACTCAAGGCACACTAACAAGAACAAATAAAAGGATTTTAGGGGAAGAATAAGTTGAAAGGAATGGATAGGGATAACCATAGGGATTGTAGGCAAGGGTAAGTAGGAAAGGATTGGATACAACTTACAAGAAGAGAGACTAGCTAGCAAGAGACCTTTCAGATGCTTCTGCTCCAAGAGAGAGACAGGTCACAACAGGCACAGATCACTTCGGACACAGCTTTGTATGTTGTTTCTACATCCCTCCCTGAGAGCACTGTGATTGGAAGGGAACTCAGAGCAAGATCACAGTCACTGGCCAGCTACAGATGTCAATATCAGAGCAGTCTTTCCCCACCTCTCAAACTTTTCCATATATGGAAGATCACCCAATCCCCCTCCCTCTTCTCAGTTTCTGTTTCCTGCAAGCCTTCCAAATTTCCCAATTCAATTCAGAGATTCGGCTGCAAAATCAGGCCAAATCTCCTCTGGATTGAATCAGCTACTAAAGCTTCACACAGCCCTAAGTAGGGAGCAGAAGGCTGACCAGGAGATCAGGTAAAGGAAAAGGATAGGAGTGGCACTTAAGGCAAGTGCAGGGCTCATTTGTTGCATGCCTGCTGAAAAGATTGGCCTCACTGCTGTAGACCCTGTGCTTTCACAGCTGTACACCCTGTGCTTTATGGCAATTTAAGTGTTACTGATCTAACAACAGGACTTCAACAGAAAATACTCAGCAGAGTGGTTTGATACATTTCAGACAGAAGCAAGGGTAGACTTGCACCTTACAAGCTAACTAAATCACAGGTATATAGCAGAAGCTTTTGTCAGCACTGGCTTATGATACTCAAAGCGTATGGTATACATCTGATTTGTTAGTCTATAAGGTACAAATCTACCTTGCCTTTTGCCTGACTTCAAACTAACCTCTCTCTCGACACACTTTAGTCATTTTCTCCCCACTCCTTAAACTAGGCTTATCTGTGCAGATAGAGCTTTGATATAAATTAATTTAAATTGGTTTGTATGTCCAGGATTGATGTGCAAATCAACTTGCCTGGCCCTGGTAGTAGCAGCAAAGTTTGCAATGTTAGGACTCTAACAAAATATTAAAGGACAGACATTTTTGCACTAAAATCAAACCAAATTGGGTTTGTAGCAACACATTAAACCAGTTTCTTCCTAAATAGATTGCTTTGTCTTACCAATTAAATTGTTTCTTGACTTTCATGCAAAAATAACTGCCCTTGAGCAGAGTGACTATAGCCTTTACCTCTTGGCTTTATTTTAACTCAACATCAAATCAAAGTCTTCTAGCTTAACATCTGCTACTAAGATTGTAGGACTCAAAATTGTTATTCTGTTGATTTTGGATTGGCTGGAAAAATTAACTTTCCCCTTTAAGATAATATTTTCAACCACTTAACTGTAGTTGAAAAATAGACTCAATCTCAGTTACTCCAAGACCTGTGACAAGAACAGGTATTAACAAGCAATATGTTCAAACAGAAGCCTGATGATCACTGATGCATTTCTCCCTGGTTATGAGCCACTCCTCCAGGGCAAACAGCCTAATTTCACTTTATTCAAGCACACATTTACTTTAGGCCAATACTAAGTTACAAATGCGTACAGTGTAAAATACCTTTTCCAATGTCTTTTCCTTCCATGTCTTTCAGCACCAGAGACTTCCCTTTTGCAATAAGAACAGCATCACCTTCCCACTTCTTGTGTTTTTTCTTTGAAGCTTTACACCATACAACACTAAAATATTTTGTAAAGTAGTCAGGCTCCTCCTGCTCTTCTTTGCGCCTTGCAACTTCTGGTGCTTCAACATGCACTGGGTCTAAAAGGAGGCAAAACAATTAAATGCATTTAAAGCTCTCTAATGATAGGTAGGTTTATTTTTAAACACATGCATGTACAACCAGTGTGTGTCCCACATGAGGTGATGCAGACCATATCCTGAGTAGCTTACCTTATAATTCAGAAAAAGGTGACATCATTCAGACTGAAATGGAACAGGAGATGGCAGTTCAGAGAGAACCTGACCTTATGAAATTTTCAAGGAAGAGTTTTGAAGAAGAGAGTGCAGTTATCGGTGCATTAAAAAAGAAGCAGTTATAAGTGTTACATAGAAAAGACAAGAGTGGTAGAAAGAAAAAGGAAAGCTTTGAAATAACAGAAGATCAAGAGGAAAAGCAAGCAGAAATAAAAGTATAGTTTCAGAGGAGATGGAGTTGGGAGTTCCATGAAGGTAGGAATCAAGCATTACTAGTCAAGCACTGCCATTCATTTGGCTCTGCAGCTATTTATAACCATCATGGATGTAAGTATTAATATGAGATAATCAGGTTAACAACCATAAGCATTTACAGCATGGTAGACAACAACTATATGAGATAAGAACTAAGAACGTATAATTTTCATGAGTTACTGGTTTGAAATGAGTCAGGTAATAGTGAAGTCTACAGCATTATCTCAAGGAATATCTAAAACTTTTCTCCACCTGCACAACATCAATGCGAGAATCAGACTAATTTTCATTAATATACCCTTGTATGCCAGTTTAAGTCTTAATCAGCTTGCTCCTTGATTTCATCTGGGATTCAGAACGACACAGATATGATTTTTAAAAGCCTTGCTTATATGAAAGACTGAGATTTAAAAAAAATGATTTAATAAATGCTGCTATTTAGACAGGAAGCATGGGAAATAACAACCTGACAGAATGCAATTAAACCACCTATTGATCACTTCTGATATTTTACTAAAAAAATTATCAGAACACAATTAAGGCATTGAACATAAGTTAATTGATCTAAAAAAAACCCCTACAGTGTCACACACGTGTGCACAGCCCCCTGGCTGGAGCAGAGATGTGCAATACTGGGCAGCTCCTTTACTACTCCCCATCCCTAAGAGAGACTGATCACTGACAGCCTGCCCTTCCTCCTGCTGATAGGGGGAAGAAAGAAGTGCAGGGACAAGATGTCAGTGATGAGCTGGTAACTGCTGCCCCCCAGCTATCAAAGACTGTCCTCCTGCCAGCCAAAGGGTTGGCAAGGGCACAAGGAGAATTTCTGCCCACTCCCCTCAGGGGAGAGGGCTTCTTCTGGCAAGTACCCGGTCTTGGAGCAGCAAGTGTCAGGCATCTTCCCTTCTGCCCAAAGGAATGGCAGGGAGTTAGGAGAGCAGCTCTCCTCTCCCCTTACTACCTTAGGGGGTGGAGGGGAGCTGTGTTTAACAGCTTCTGCTGCTCCCAGTGGCAGCAGTTATTTAGGCTACCCTCACAGAAGAGGCAGCCCTCCTTGCCACCACTGCTGTGGAGACAGCACCACTAGTCCCTGCTACCATGGTATGGTGGGAGGATGCCCAAGCAAAAAGGTGTGGGGCCAGAACAGCAGCAAGCCCTGTAGGCTAGCAGGGAACCAAGCACTCCCCCCTTCCTCTGTAGAGTGAGAGAGAACAGAGCATCACAGCCAACCCCACTGTAGTGCTACGGCAACTATTCATGCTACAGTTTCTGTCCACAGCTCCTGCTTAAAACTAGCATTGTGTAGTGGAATACAGTACAGGCACATAGCAGTAAGGTATGTCTACAGCCTAAAGAAGCTACCTACCTAAAATGAATACAATTTTGAGAATAGTGACAATTAAAAATGTTGTTAACATAATTTTATCCCTTTGAAATATTTTATTTATAGTAATTTTATCTTTGAAACTCTATGTATTTTGGTCTCTGTCCTTCACTTCAGCTTTCCACTCAGTCCTCCATTTTAGTCTCAAGCCTCCACTTCAGTGGAGCTGCCCTGCATGCAGGACCCCTGAAGTACATAGGATTCCATTACACATGGATTTCTTTGCATACTCAGGCCCTTAATCTATCCATGTTGATCAGTTTGGCTGCTGTAGAAGTACTTCCACCCTTGTGGTACAAACACAGGAGCTGCTGAACAGTGCAAAGCAACACTATATGACAACCGGAAGTGGGGAAATGCAACTTGTTCCTACTTGAAAACAGTATTTAATGGAGATAATGGATAGAAATTCAGTCAGCGTACAAGAATGAACCCTTGTACTTGTAGTGATCACTGGGTTCAATAAACACAGGAACAGACGAGAAGATCTACACATAGATGAGAAGAACTAAAACAACAAGTTTTACCGTGGAGCCATAAGTGAGCTTCTGCAGTCCTTCAGTCTCTCTAACTGACCTGAGGACCATCTCCCAACCTGCACAGCATTTCAAATAAGGAAACCTCTCCAAACAATAATTTCTATCATTCAGCACTCTTGCAAAAGTAGCAAAGTGCCATATCACAAGCAGTAGGGACATGGGACTTGGGGAGGGGGGGGAAAGGTGGGAGAGGGGTTAGTCTGAGCCCAACTATAACATAAACAGCCATTAACTCTCTCCAGGGGCACCGATTCAGTACCAACCCAGGAAAGACAGACACCTAATAACTGACCAACATGTAAGCATTATGGATCCATTTTAGAAGTAGTAAATATCCATTCATTGATGAAATCCTACGTCAACAAGGGCTAGAGAAAACACTTAAGAAGCTAAAATACAAAAAGACGGAACTTGGTTCTGTTTCAAATTCCTGTATTTATCAGTGGTTCAATAAAGCAAATAGAGAATTACCATCCCTGTGGTTGTGGAACAGATTAGCATGTGTTAACAAGCAGATTCCAATTGCTGCTCAAGATTTCAAATCTATATTTTCGCAAGAACTGGGGACTTGTTAGCAGCAGAATGTCTTCCTCCTCCCCTGAAGGGTGAATATCTCCTAATGGGTGAACATTGGTTCCCTTTATTTTACAGTAACCTTACAGATGAGCTCACTGACCCTTGAGGTTGCCTTCATGGTCACTAACTTTTCCCCTGTGGTTTCTACTTATATGTCTAGACAGGTGTTCTTGATGTGAATCATTGCTTAATTAGCTCCCAGGCCAGTTGTGATCTTTCAAATACTTGACACAAGCTACTTGCTTGTTAAGAAAATAAGAATAGATTAGGGAAACATGATTCATGTAAAGAAGGGTTCCTGAAGCATTCAACTCTCAGGAATTCTATATACCATTTTGAACTCAGTGACAAAAATTACTCAAATTAATCCTCCAAACTGGTACCAAAATTTACATAAAGGAAATACCCAATTTGGGTTTGCTTCTACAACATACAGAATATTTTCCTTGTGGTTATCATGCAGTACAGTGCTGTATGAAAAATTTTAAGATATCTGGCTTGGTTGGCAGGTAACATTTTATACCCCTAGGAATTAGATTAAAAATCATCAAATACCACAAAATATTTGCATCTTTCTAGTTGTTAATTCCAGGGATCATTAAAATGATAAAATGAAGCTATACATCATCAGCTGTTTGTTTACTCACATACAATCAGACTTTCAATTTGGAAAATAAAAATGGACTATTATTTTTTCATGTTTTGTTTTTCATTTA
Organism: Caiman crocodilus; assembly: GCA_030014935.1. Classification (NCBI taxonomy): domain Eukaryota; kingdom Metazoa; phylum Chordata; order Crocodylia; family Alligatoridae; genus Caiman; species Caiman crocodilus. The sequence goes on along the minus strand of JAGPOW010000261.1, from coordinate 39,852,113 downwards.
CCTTAACTAACTTCAAAATTCTAACGCGACAGCACAACGTCAAAACGTTTGCAAGCACAGTATCAAGAACATAACGTATTTGCGGTGGGACTGATACTACACACAGAAACTGGGGGAGAGTGTTTCATAAGGGTACAGAATACAGAAGTTTAGATAGTGAAATTACTGCTTACTGCTAGCTGATGTTTAAGTACATCTGCTTTTGCTCAGGTCTTAGATGCAAGGCTACACTGGTAAACTGTAAGCTCTGCTGTTACTTGTAATTATTGCTAGCATAGACTGATTAACATGACATATGTATATACTGTAGAGTGACCAGAAACCTGAGCCCATTCATTTTTCTACTCCACAGGCAAAAACCCATTCTGGAAAAATCTAATCTCTTCTTTCCCACTAAGAAGCTCTGACAGGCAATGTGGCCCTCTTTCCTGATCTGAAAGAATCTGATAGAAGTGTTTTGGAACTTCTAAAATACAGGCTGGCAACAGGGATTTAGGAAGCCCATACAAATGGAAATTTACAGTAGTTGAGACAGCAAATCCTTAAGTTTCAGTATTTTAGCAAGGTGTAGCCCATGCAAAGATAAATTCTAGCTACTGTTGCAAAGTTTATGATTTACAGAAAAAGGGGGATGTGAAAGGCAAAAGAAAATAAACATTCCAGTGACAAAACTAGTTTAACCAGTTTCTGATGAACATGTTTAGAGCAAGACTGAGTAAATCTGCCAGGTTATTCCCAATGTGGTGAAAAGAAAATGGGCCCTAGACCATTACAACTGCAACATTTAAAAGAAATCTGTATTCTTTATTGGATCAGCTGAGTGCAGCTGCCTAAGTGTAAGGTTCCCAAAAGGCAGGTGTCAAATATGCAACCTATGCCAAAGATGCAACCCACAAACATGGGTCATCCAGCTTGTTGTCAGTTCCTGAGGCCAGGAAGGGCCAGAAGTAGTGGGGGGTGAACTGTCCATTCATGAGGTTTGTGCCCCCTTGTTAGCCTCACATTGCTGCAGAGGATGGTGTTGGCATGGTGCCTCCTGCAGTCACTGCTGCACTGACTGCTCCGAATTGCCAGTGGCACTTAGTGACACTATACAGAACAAACCACGCCTTAGTTTCCCCAACAGCATAATGAATATCTTGATACACATCTTCTTAAAAATGCTTTGAAAGCTCCTCAAGAAAAGCAGTGATTAAATGCAAGAATTACAGTTTAAAAGAGTAAGAACTGTGCTTCTAATTCTAACACAGGATGCTAAAAAAAGGAGAGATGAAACCAAAAATTAGGATATAGACATTTAAACATCCCAGAACAAAAAGCCTTTTGGACCTAGTATTTTGATCAGTCTCCATGACAAAGAGCCACTGGTGTGTCCAAAACTGGAATTGAATCCACCTCTACATACATTCTTAGCATGTCTATTTGGCAGAGATCACATTTCTTCTGTTTTCTGAGGCATAACATGGATTTTATATCAGTTCAGTTGCATAATAACAAATCAAAAAAGTTGAGACAAAATGAAAATAGCATACAAATTCAGGGAACAGCTGTTTGCACTCTAGTTGGGTATTTATACATGGAATGTGCATACATTATATTTCAAATTACATATTAAGCCAGGATATCCAGAATACTTTTGTATAACTTTGTAAGAGAAAGAATATTTCCTTATTTTTTAGTTTGCAAATAGACTGCAACTCCATGATAATACTATGACTAATTAAGAGTTAGTACTTACTATCTCTTTTCATTTTCAGCACCTGTTGCTAATGTTAACCAGTTCTCCTTACAACACAAGAGACATTTTACAGACGATAAGAACAGGACAGACAGTTTACTTGACTTGCCTAACGGTTAAAAGCTTGGATTACAGATCTAGAATTCTTCATTCATAGTCCAGAAAGTACAGCACACCTTTCTGCACACTCATGGTTAAATTTACCGTTCCCAAAAAGGGATTTGTGAGCCAAATACTGGCTGCAGCACTACAGAAGACCTAGCACCTGCCTCACCTTCAATATACAAGGAAAATAGGAACTAAAGATGGAAAGGTGGGGAGACAGACTGGATGAGGAGCACAGGGGAAGAGACTGGGATCAGGAACTAGTTTAGTGGATGGAACAGGTAGCCAGAAAGAAAGGAAATGATTTTAACAAGGAACCTACAGCTGGAGGCTACTGGAATTTGCTGGGCAAAGAGAAACTGACACATGACAACAAATCTGGAGGGACACCAAGTCGTAATGGAGATCCCAGTGGAAATTATGAAAGTCAGGGATGACTGAAAACTGGAATTTGGGGAAAGAAATAAGATGAGGAAAAAAAAGGGTACTGTACTGGCTGGGCAAAAAAAACAAAACAAACCTTTGGTGGTAGAGGCAGTGGGAATGACTGGGCAAGGAGCTAGAATTGAAATGAGAAGCCAGTTTGGGAGAAAACTGTATGAGTCCATGCCTATAGAGTTAAGCAACATCCTTTCCAGAGTCTGAAAGGGAACTCAAGATTCCAGAGCCTCAAGATTCCAGAGCCTCACTATTCCTGACTCAACTCCACATGGGGAAAGACAACCTATCAGGACTATCAGTTACTCATTCTGTTCAGAAGACCTCTTGAGTTCTCTCTGTGCCGCACAAATAAGGGTTCCAACCTTGCTTACAATCTGTGTATACAGCACATGAAATAACTTCTGTTGTCCATGCAACCTTAATTCAGCACCTCTGTGCATGTGCATTAATGATTTAATTATATGACCCTCATTTTTTCCTACCCAGGATTCTGTCTCATTCATGCACTGATGAATCACAGTGCTGCTGTGAAAGAGGCTGTTATCTGTCACTCCCTTCTTCATTTGCCACTGCTGCTGGAAGACATGCAGTGAAGATGAGGACGGTAAGGAAAATGTTTAGTGAAAATGAAGTCTACAACAGAGACAATGGTCCTATGAATGAGATATATATAGATTGTGCTCTGGGGAACTGGATTCTATGCCTGTCTCTACTACAGATTTTCCATGTGATACCAGGCAAACTTTTCACAGGAGATCACTAATTGCATACTTCTGTTTTCTCAATGTCTAGGTTGGCAACCTAAGATCTATTAAGGTCTACTGAGCATTCACAGCTGTAACTGAAGTCAACAGGAGCAGTGCTCTGAATATACTAAATGCTCAACAAGGATACATATTCCATAAAAAATCAGGCCATAGTCTGAAACTGGGCTCCCACTATTGGCATATTCTACTGACCTTAATCTCCCTTTGCCTCAGCTACCAATTTGTAAAATGGGAATACTATTATTCCCCTCCCACCTCACAGGAGGGTTCTGAAAATACATTTATTAATGCAGAAAAGCACATGAGGAAATTAATCATTCTGCTTGCTGAACAAGATTTGAACAATGTGCAGAAAAAAAGGCACAGGACCATTCAATGAGCTATGAGGAGAAAACAAAATTCATAATAACTATGCATTAACTAGCCACTGTCTATTTGGTCACTGAGGCAGGCAAAGGTCCTTTGGAAAAAATAATGTATGTTCATGTAATTGAAGAATATCACTGGCAGAAACAAAGGGGCTGAATTAAAGGTGCACAAGGCTGCACTGACTTTTGAGTGCTTGACTTTGAAACCTTAATAAGACTCTCTCAAAGTAGGGGTTTTTGTGTACAATAATGGAAACGTTGAAACGGGTATAACTACAGCAATTGTAAATGAAGCCATTATAATATCATCTTTTAGCACAACATTTAGCTTTAAGATATGCCTTTAATGGGGGAATGACAGATGAAGGGAAGATTTTTAAAACATTCGTTTTATGCTGAAAACAACGTCTTGAAATCCAGCTGCCTGGGTTAAATTTTAATAACCAAGCAGAATGCTTCAGCCAAGTCTACAGAAAGGGATGTTCAAGTCCTTTTATCAAAGGCAAAAGCAATATCATAGACAATTGTGAAATGCGGCAGGCATCAGATGGTGCCGTAAACCAGATCATGTAGATAAAATGTTGAACCCATTCAAATGCCATCCACATTGATTGTTTACAATATACCTTAAAATGTTAGTCTCGCAGTTAGTCCACACTGTTAGTCATCTTGTATCTTGTGAGAAATAAAAGAGCAAATGCTGTTCAATGACGAATTATGCAGATACAACTTAGAAACTAAAATATATACCATGAAATCCATATATTTTTCCATGTTAGTGCAAAATGCACATTTATAATTGTCTTATTTCTGATATTTTTTTCTATTTACAGAAAGAGCAAAACATTCAGCAAAATTACTAATAGGTACCCAGCAACTGAACAACATATTTATGATATTTAATCATGGGTTAATAATTCCTTAGTCAAGGAAACATTTTTCAAAATAGTTCAGAGATGTAGGCATATAATTCACATTACATGTTAATGGGAGGCATACAACACATTCCTTGTGTGCCACTTAGAAAATGCATCCATTGGCATTCTCTAAGTATAAGGCATCACTTGCAACAATTTGCCCCTCCCCCTCCCCGAAATAATAAAAGTAACTATATTTCTGTGATTTACGAAAAAAAATCCTAGCTATTTCCAGAAATCCAAAGACTCTTAGATTTAGGTGAAAAAAAGTAGGCAGATAGGGATTTAAGATTTATGAATACTTGGTATTAACATCTATTTTAATACATAAGTGAAATATGTTCCATTGTATTGATTGGCTGTTTGAAGGAAATTCTGTCAGTAGTATTCTTTGATTGCCTTGAATAACATTGACTTAGAAAATCAAATATTAATTTTTGCTTTATATTTTAAAGGGCATTAATCAACAAAACATCATATCCCATGCAGTATGTAGGAAATGCAATCCATTCCTGTTCTGCCTACATTATTTAAACATACCTGTTTAAAATTTATGAGATTACCTAGGAAGAAGGCACAGGGAAGGATTCACATTTTCAAGAATTTTCATGTTATGCAGTAATGATTATTTACAGGCTAGCTGCTAATGTTCTGGAAGGGGTAAGGAGCAATCTTTCCATATCAAGGTACATTTACATTTAACAAGCCTTATCTTTGCAAACATCATCCATTCAGTACTTCAAGCAGAAAATATTTAACACCCAAACTCACCAAATCTAGTGCCTTAGTTGTAACTTGCACAAGGGAAAGTATATAGAGCCGTGGGGGACAGAGAGAGGGAATTCATCTCTATCAAGCTAAGTGATGCTTATTATTCTTCCTTTGCTGGTTCTACATTACAAGAGAATGGAAACCGTTTTAAATTATACAGGGATGCCAATACAAATTCATAAGCATGAACCTCTCTTGTGAGCCATAGATTCAAATGGCATTGGACAAGCTCTACCTTGTCAGTTCAGCATCAAAAATAGACAGGCTTTAGACACTTTATATATATCGAGTGCGTGTCACACACTCATGTGGCTGGTTTCCACCACCAGTCTGGTTTCAAGTGAAATTCTCAAGGGTACTCAGCTACTCTTTAGGCCACTGTAAGCTCTTCGACTAGCATTTGTGGCATGTGTTATGTAGCTGCTATATATATATATATATATATATATATATATAAAAATCTTGACTATAAATATATATGGCAGCTACATAACTACATATGCTATATAAATATATTACAGCTAAGTCTCATATGCTGCAAGTGATGGTAGAAGAGGGTGTACACACACACACGGGAGGGAAAAGGAGAGAGAGAGGGAAAGAAGGACTATTAGTTTTTCTCTTTAAAATTTACACCCTGAAGACATTGCATGTAACCTGTTTAGGCTTTGTTTATATTTGAAGGACTAGAATAGCTAAATGAGTGAAAAACAGGTATTTAAAATAATTTCTGCATTTTTGCTTAAAGCAGTTTCAGTATCAAACTCATTTCCAAAGCTTAAAAACACTTTTGGAAACAGCCTTCTCTTAAAACTATATTACCCTAATGTTAAATAATTTATTATAAAACATTGTTGTCAGGAACAAATTTTATCACCTAAGGACAATGATGAATACTAGGAAGCCTTCAGATATAGAGTAAGATCCTACTCAGCTGAATCCCAGTAATGAGGGAATGAAACCACTTACTTTTGTGCCCATTCTTCTTTATTTGACAGAATGCAATGTAATATGGATCTCATCTTGTGGCCTACCTGAACCTTAACTTTTTTAGCTCTCTTGTCTTACCACTAAGGTTTCTAGTCCATGTTTTTGTGGATCGTAGTTGTAAGCAAAGGGGTGTAATTCAACTGAATATGTTAACAATCTAAAAGTAAGTAGACTGGCATAAAATTCAACACACTAAATAGATTAACATGGTCTGACAGGTCTCAAAATGTAATTGTAAATAGGGATTCACGATTAGGTGAATATATTTCCAGTACATTCCACAAGAAGCCAGAAAAAGTACAGTTAAAACAGCTGTGATCAGACCCAAGGAAGAATGTCTTGCATTAAAAAACTTGCCTAACTTTATCCCAACCACACAGTTGCTCCAATAAAAGATATCACCCTAAGAAATGTTTGCCTCTCGCATAACTTCTGGATCATCATGGCTGCAATATCACTCTTACATTTCCCCTTCATCTCACTGTCAAAAGTAACCAATCACATCCCCTGATAGATTTCCTCCTTACAATAGTCTTTTTGGGAATAAAAAAGAAAGGTCCAGATACCTGTCTTGAGAGAAAGGAGCTAAAGCCATGGTGCATGGCCATCCACCCCTAGCAGAACACTGATTACTTTTAGTTAATCTTAGCGTTACTGCGTACAGACTTTGGAAGGCTCTGTCATTCATCCACAGGGCAGCAAAGAGCCTATTATGCCTCTCAGCAATAGCATTTATGTATATAAAGTATTCAGCAAGTGGATTAATACATGGATTTGCCTCAGTGCAAAAGTCTTGCCAGGCTAAGACCTTTCCATGCAACATTGCAAAAGCTTTGTCTGTCAAGTAGGTTCCCTACCAGCCTTCTGGGAATTCAAGGCTAGGTTTGGCAAATCCTGGATTTGCTTTTGAGAAACAGTATATTATTTCAGTGCGACTTAACTTCACAGCAAATGCGTTACAACCTGCAAAACAAAAGGTGTACATGACACCCTTTGACTTCTGGGGTCTCAACTCCTCTATTCACAAGAGCTTGAAATTCAGTACAAAGTAATCTCCAAATGTCTTTGGACTCTACTAGTCTTGGGAGAAGGGTAGCTATCCCATCTCCTCTTTGGGCCACATAAGACTTTTAATATAGGACTCAAGAATAGTAGTACTAGTTCCCATAATGACTCTATGTTCTGTGCTGGAGTCCATACTGGGGAATCTCTGGATGCCTAACAGGAAAGCGACCGCCCCACAATTCCTGCCTTAAGTGTCCAGGTACAATTCAGTGTCTAGGTTACTTATGTATTTTCTAATCTGCTCAGAGCATATATTTATAATCCCAGAACAAAAAGGACATAGAGAAGACTAGCTCTGTTTTAAAACCACAAAGGAAATACTGCCAATACCCAGCTATGACAAATTCCATGCTTCAAACAAATGCAAAACTGTCTGCCACAAAAGGAACAGTAACTTGGAGTGCATCCGTCTCCTGAACAATACCCAACAACTCACAGAACAACATCCCAACTCTTTTGGAGAGCAAGCCAAAAGCACAGTGCACAGATCTAAATGCATATTTCCCTGTTTCATACAAACACAAGGAAGTAATGGGAAACCACTGCTTTAAAAGAGATTGCTTAAATTCTCCATCTCCTTGCTTAATATACAAGGAAGAAAAGGTCCAATTCTTTAGGATGCCTGGAAAGTCTAGAAATAAAGAAATCCTGGCTCAAGAATTCTGTTCACTCCATGGAGGTGGTCTGGGGATCAAAAGAAGTTTGAGAAGTACCAGTCCCAAAGAGCCAAGTCCTCTAAAGGATGAATACAATGACATTTTATTAAAGACATTAAAAATGAAATCTGCAGGTTGATAAAGAATAATGAAGTACATTATCATCATTATCCATCGTTAAAATTCTTATGAAACAATTCTAAAATAAAATGAGGTAAGAGTAAGAAATTAAAAGCTCAGTGCGCTATTCTAAATGTTTTTAAGTAATACAATATAAAGTTCAGGGACAAATCCAGAGAGGTGCCCTGGTATATTTGCACCACCCTTTCATTCCTGGTCTACCCAGAGTTTAAAACCAACTGTCTGGCAGTAGCAGGCAGGACTGAGGGAATCACTTGACTTCATGGCTTGTTATAATCTACCTGGTCCTTTCTAAAAAGTTATATTTGTTTTTGCTTCAATCTTAACCTGAATAATACAGTCCTAGGCCCCTAGCATGTTAGGAAAGCTTCTAGTTTCTTTTTTAACTGGAGAGAAATATATGATGTTTTATATGTGATGATGCACCTCACCATCTGTACCCTTCTTTTCAAAATTCTAGACCCACCCATGATAGTCTGAATAGTCTGGGATGCAGGAACAGAGGGCCATTTGGTTGAATATTTCCTAAACCTAGATGCTTTGGAACAAATCAATTTTCAAAAAAACAAACAACAACAATCATAAATCTGTAGCTGCTCTTTATTTCTGGGCACTTACACTAATGTCATCAATGTGGTGTCCAAGCACCTTTTAAAAAACACTTTGACCTGAAATATGGGAAGATTCCTTATCAGCAGCCCTGTATGTCATAGTCCCAGGCAGCAAAAGCCTTTATTGAGAACATTATGGCTTCAGCTATTGAGAAGCAGGAGGCAAAAGCTTTGTCAAAGATAATAAACTAAGTCCCCACATTTGCAGAAACACACTTTACATACTTTTTTTACCACCACGGCCAAACCTGCGGGACAATGGGCAATGTCCATCTTGCCCAGCAAAATGGATCAGCTGTGCTAGAATAACTGATCCGCTTCATTTGGTGATGGCTTTTTGTAGCCTAAAACAGGTCTACTTGGTAGTGGTCAATGAAAGTACAGAATGTTGAAAAGGTGTTGCTTTCCAAAGAGTAAAAGCAGATAGTTATGCCCAGCAAGCCCAAAATATCAAGACAAAAAGCTCCAAAATATTGGAGACAACAGCGAATTGGAGATGCACTGTTTACCAGAGAACCCCTGGGAGTAACTAGGAATAATGGGTGCAAACTAGTGGAGAGTAGATTTAGTTTGGAAATTAGGAAGTAATTTTTTTTTACAGTAAGGGTGGCCAGAATCTGGAATGGGCTTCCAAGAGAAGTAGTACTATCACCTAACTTGGAGGTCTTGAAGAGGAGGCTGGATAGTCACCTGGCTGGGGTCATCTGACCTTGGTCTTCTTCCCTGCCAAGGGCAGAGGGCTGGACACGATGATCCATTGTGGTCCCTTCTGACTCTACAATCTATGAATCGCTGCCTATGAAGAGTTATAACAAAAGGAGGATTTTTCATTATTTGGTTGTAAGAGAAAAGCATTTATTCCTCAAGGCAATAATAGTTTTAACTGGTAGCCTTGCCTTTATCAGAGCTCTCAAACCTTTAACATCTCTTTAACCTTTGACATAACTACCCAGTACGGGGTGTGACCGTGTAGAGGAAACAAAATAAAAAAATAATCAAGGAAGCCAAATCACTCATTGTCACTAGCAATTCAAGGGTAGATAGGGTTACCTCCTTGACTGAAAACAAGTTTCAACAATACTTCTCATACAGTTTCAAAAAGGAAATCTACAGACACTTGAAAAGCTAATGACAAATGACAAAAAGTTAACTGAGTGATGTTGTAGCCATAATAGTCCAGGAATTATGCAAAAGAAGGATTTTGGGGGGTAATATTCTAACAGGTAAGTACAGACAGTTGCAGGATAAGTATAAACTTGCATATAGAGATGAGAACCTCCATCACTGATCTGAAAGGTCAGCATATTGTAATTGATTAGAGGAAATTCATCTTTTAGCCTCCATCAAGGAAATAGATGATGTGCTAGAGCAAGCATGAAAATAAATCTATTGCTCTTGCTAGTGAAATGTTCTGTTATAGTCATGCTAGGCATTATGGAAAACTTAAACAGGTAGAAAGGAAGATATATATCCTAACCTGACCATATCAAATTAATAGAGTCCAATTCCTCTGGTAGAATTGAAAAAGAAAATCACAAAATCAAAAACACAATTTCTTCCTCTGAGAACCTATGTGAAAAATGAACTTCCAGGCTATCAAGGATAGTTGGAAATGCTAACTTACATCTAGAACAGAGGCTCCAGTGAAAAGCAGTTAAGGAGTAACTGGTAATACTCCTAATAGTTAGAGATGAGCAGTCACCCCAGAAACTGTAAGATTGTTTTTTTATTTTTCTTCAAAACACCTAGACCAATGGTGCTCAACCTTTTTTGGCCAGGAGGCCAGACAGGCAGTGCCTGAAATCTCTACAGGCCAGATTTGACCAATAGACTCAATTTGGTGCCTGGAGTGGGCAGGGTGGTGCCCCATCTGGCCATGCAGAGGGAGGCAGCTCAGCCCCATTCTAGTTGTACTGGACTTGGCCCAGCCCCAATCCAGCCACTGGCAGGGGGGAAAGGAGGAAGCATGACCCAGCCACAATCCAGCCCCGTCAGGGGAGGGGGCATGGCCCCGCTTTGCAAGAGGAAGGTGGCATGCCCCAGCTCCAATCTGGCCAAGTGGAAGGAAGGCGGCATGGCTCAACCCTCCAGCTGGGGCTGCGGTGCGGAGAGGGGATGTGAGTTGGCTCTGAACCAGCTTCCCCTGAACCAGCTGCTCCAGAGGAGGGGAAGGGACATGATCTGACCCAATGGTGAGAAGGGGGTGCAGCCCAGCTCCAACCCAGCTGTAGAAAGGGAAGGGGATGTGGCCCATCCCCAATCAGACCAGGTGATGAGTCTCATGGCCCAATTCTTACCTGCAGGTCTGCAGGACTCAGGATTTTGGCAGCAGGGAATAGTGGCAATGCTGCCATTGCTCTCCCCCTTTTGCCAAATTTCCTGACCCATGAGGAGCCCTGTGGGCCAGATTCCAAAACTCCACAGGCTGCATTTGGCACACAGGCTGAAAGTTGAGCACCCCTGACCTAGACCAATGTAGAACAAAACACTATTATAGTTTCTTGCTATGATCTTAAGGTAAATGAGTACCTCATAAATTCAAGACTGAAATTCTTGCCTGCCAGAACCCATTTAGCCAGGCTTTGTTACTAAAGGCAAACTCACACAGAAGGCCAGAGGTCTCATGAGAAGCAGGATTCACTAATTCCTGGCCTAGAAATATAATGCTCTGAAGGAGAAAGATGCTGAAATCAGGTTCATTGATAAGAGAAAGGGAAGGACTGAAGTACAGGGCTGTATTCCTACACATGCTGGTTTAGTGTGATTGTTAAGGGCTAAAATACCAAAAGTTCATAGGACTTCAGGTTCAGGATTGGCCATAGCTCTAACATAAAGTGTATATGAAAGAAAGAGCATGTTTTAAAGAAGAGATAGATGCCCAAAGTCTAAGAGGCACCTAACATGGTGATGCAAACCAGATGTAGAATCTGAAGATTCAGCAGCATTTAAAGGGGAGAAACACCATGAACAGGACTTCTTTGGATGGCATCTTTTCTGGGACAAACTGCTTGCTTGGGAAAAAAAAATAAGACAAGCTTGCAAATACAAGGCATTCTTAGTCAGGTCTGAGAAAAGCAGCACGCATAGAAATTAATAAAAACAGTGGGGGCAGGCTGGGCTGTAAACTTGGAGAGAGAAGAAATTCCCAGGGGGTAGCAGATAAATGAGCAGAAAGAAAGACGCTTGTTTAATGGGAAATCAAGACCTATCAAAAGGATGGAAGATCATTATTGCCTGTAGTGTGAAGGAAGAATTTCAGGAATCAGGTGGATTATAGCATACCATGAAGTCAATGTCACTGTTCAGTCCTTGTTTCTAAAGTTAAGGCAGCTTATGAATTTGTTCCCAAATTCACCCTTGAGGGTTTTGGTATAGGAACATGAGGATAGTAAGGTCAGAAAGAAGTGGTTGTTTTATGACATTTGTCTCTCTCTGTCCTTTATTTTTCGTCTGAGGAGGAAATTCTGAAGTGAATAAGAGGTAAAAATGAGTTCAGGGATAAATTACAGACAGTGAAGTGATATAAAGAATGAAAGAAAAAAAATCAGACATAAAAGAATCAGAACAAAGGAAATGGAAAGTTTGAGAATATTTGGATCAAAGAAGCTACCTTCAAAAGATGAGAACTGATGAAATGCCTTCCTTTCACAAATGAAACAGAAACAATACCACCACAACACGGAATATGGAGGCTGGAAATAGGGTTCTATTAAGTTCTGCATATTCTATTATAATTTTACCCACCCATATCTTTCCTCTCCATAATCTAAAACTCTTCTATTCCAAGTCAGAAGCCAGATGATGCTGGCAAAGAACTTCAAGTACCATATCGGTGGGCCTGTGGAGACTCTGTGATCTAGGTCAAGAGAAATGAACAATTAGGCATAAACTTTTCCAAGGTCTATGTGGAAGGTTCTTAAAACCAAAATAGTGTGCTGTAATTAAGACCACTGCTGCAACAATGTAAGTCCTATGTGACCTTTTCTATGGCCCACTGAAAATATTAATGTGTCTATGACCATATGTAATGGGAAAAAAGCTTGGCATTACCTACATGGTAGTGGCTCTTTTTACTCAGAAATCACATTCGAAGTGGCAAAGCGCCATAGGGAAAACACTTTCTCCTCCTAGTGAAGTTCTGAAATTGCAGAGCTGGAACCACTTCCACGGGACTTTCATTTCCCTAAGTTTACAAGACATAATATTAGAGTTCCAATTCTGAAGAATGCTGGAGTTGGCGAAGGTCTGTACTAAAACTGAGGCCACTTATTAATCATTGTCAATGCATACAAAAGGCACTATGGAAGGAACAAGACCCTCAGCTTAAAATACTGCTCCAGCCTAAATAATTCTTGTAAATAAACAATATTGTGAAATTCCATATTCATGAACTCACTGATTGCAAACATTTACAGTTGGCAAGTAAGTTTTGTTTGCTCTGTTATCCTCCCTAGTAACACTACACATAACATCCCTCATCCCAGACTTCAAGAATGAAACTCTGTCTCTCCACAAGAGACAAAAGGTTTTTTTAAAGGTAAAGTCAGATGTAACAATTGTATTGATATCACATGATACCAGTATAAACTGTTATGTTGTAACGATTGCATCTTCCTTCTCCTGAAAGCATACCAAAACCACTGCAATTTTTAACCCTGTTCTATTCAAGGTTAAAGTTAGTGACTTAGTTAATTTGTAACTCCTGCCTGCATGTTCCTGTAGTGATACATCAGAGAATGCTTGCTCCCAAGAGGCAGTTCCCTCCCCTCCCCTTTTAAAACAGTTAAAAGTGATATTGTCCATAGCCTTAGCACTATTAGACCCTCAATTAAACTTATATCATCCCATAGCTTTCAATCTGTTCTATTGTTTACTCCTCTCATTACAAAAGGTAAATGTGAGGGGCCCAGTACACTTGCAAGAAGTGACAGGACTTACCACATTCAATGGATCTACTGATGCAGACCACTGCCCCACAGTCACATACTGAGGCTCTGTGGGGGTGGTGGATGAAATGAATCTCAGGAAAACTAATGGCAGGGGTGCAAACAATTACATAAAGAAAAACCTCTCTTCCCTGAGGCTTTAGTTCTCCTGGGCCTGCTATCTCTAGATGCCTCAGCAAAAGCAAAATAACCTTTGCTCTCTCTTTCTCCCCTTAATCCCATGCTTCATTTGCTTTTCTTTTGCCAGAAGTTGGCAAAAGGAGAAAAGTATTAGAAGGTGAGGAGCCAGAGGCCTGAGGCAGTTGTTCTCCATTCACCCAGCAGATACGAGGACAAGATCTGGATAGTCTTGGCTTAAGGACTATAGATTTACAGGCACTGTCTTTTGGTTCTTCCATGTTGGTTACAGCAGTATGTGAAAGGCTAGAAGAGTGGATCGATCCATTTTTTGAGATTGAGATAATATTTTTACTGAAAAAATAAAAAGGCCAGATTCATTAAAATGACTTACACCATTTATAAAAATTATTTAAAAAACTTACCAGTTATGAAAGTGATCCAAATGACAAAAGAATGGTATGTGAATTTTTGGGTCACAATTATTTATGTACAGTAAGTACCTCATTTAGCAGCTGAAGCAAATGGTGACATTGGTCCAAAACACACTTGCAAATGTCTTGTTTGCACATGCATGATAATAATTATGCATGCAAATGAACAAATTAGACCTCTTCTTGGTTGCTCACCAGTATAATTACCACAACTGAATACACAATCATAGTAATTCTACTCCCAAATTATGCATGCATAGTTTTGAAGATTTAGTGTCATCTTCAGTCTCTCTATTTTGATACCATCTCATAATACTCATCCACTGAATACTACAAAGTATTACAGCTTTAAAAGATGTGCACTTATTCAACCTTCTTGCTGCTGAACACTAAAAAAAAATCATTAGTTTACTACGTTTTCCAAACCTGTATAACATCGCCACATTCTTGCCATTCCTGTTGAATTTCATCAATTTAAAATGAAGAAAAAGAGAAACAGCCTTTTTTTCCTCTTTATGTATATTTATTAACCTGTAAATAACTTCATGAAGAATACTAAAGGATAAAGACTACTTTGAGAAAGAGTAATGCATAAAATCAACATGTTTTGGAAGCACTGCCTAAATTTTCATTAGCTTGTTATAGTTCTGATAAAGATCAGTGGAAGATTTCAAAAGGTAGTCATTTCATCATACACACTTAGATCTACAGTATCCGATTATACTTCAGACTAGAAGAGATGGGAAGATTCAAACCTGAGCAAGACACTTTTGACACTTTTGCTAACGTACATAAACAACAAAATGAAAAACATGCATTTATTTCTCAAGGCTAGATTTTGATCCATTCCATTCACGTTACTATAAGAAAGTGTTTTACTAGCCCAAAGGAATTATAATAAAGTATCTTAGAGACTGTAACAGAAAAGTGATAAATATTTTAGATACTGTTATATTCTGGTAGATCACGCCGTAGTCGTATTGCTTTCAGCTTCTCTACTTTGATTTTTGCTCTCAATAGTTCTTCTTCTAGCTGCTGTTTTCTTTTCAAACCATCCCTTTTTTCTTGAACATAAAGCCCAATTTTTCTTTGATTTTCCAAAATTATTTGATGCTCCTCCTTCAGCATTTGCAACATCTGTGGATCATATCCACACATGGGCCTAAAACGTTCTCCTACCTCAAACCTAAAAAACTCATCTCTTCTAGGAACAGGAGATGGAGACATCATCATCCTCATATCAACTGAAGATACAGAAGTTGAAGGAGATCTTTCCATAATATGCACTAATTGGTGTTCTTCACCCTGTTCTAAATTCTCACTTTGTTGTGAATCTACAATCAAAGAAGGAGGAGGTTTGACATCCTCTTCTGGTTCCAACTCCATTGTGACAGCTGCAGGATGATGATCCAACACTGCCTGTGGTGAACAGGCACCAGCAAGTGTTTCTTTATCGATGCTGGCACTAAAATACATAAGTGATATTTAAGTTATTCGCTGGAAATAAACTAGCATAGACAAAAATAAAGAAGTAAATTTTGTAATCTATGCCAATTTAAGTGCTACCCTCTTTCAGATAGTTTACAGGCAAAGTCCCACTCTTAGGCTGTCATGGATTCTGCCTCTGGTTAAAAGTGTCCCACCCCAAGCATTCCCCTTCCCCTAGTCCCAGCCCAGCCTAGCACCAAGCAGCGCCTTTAGTGCATAGGATATACTGTGCTCAGGGAATCAGAAGCTAATTGGTATTTTGTTTTATCCTCCTTGGTTAACATGTGACCCTAGCATTCTTTACTGCATACTATTCAAATCCTGTTCTGAAGACAGAAATAATTTCTTCACAGGCTTTCTATGGTACTCATCATTATAGTATTTGAGTGCATGAATTCAGTCATTCATTTTCACAAACAGTAAAAGATATTAATTCCATTTCCAGATGTAGAAATTGAGGCACAGATAACCTGAACACCAGAAGCAACAACTAGTTTTTGGTGCCCAATCTCAGATGTCTATGGCTTGGTATTTTAGAGGATTCAGCTTTCCTTTTATAAGCCTTGATTTATTCAGAGTACTGCTCCTTATTGATTTCAGTTACAGTGAGGGCTCAAGCAAGTCTGGAAATCTGGTCCCAGCTACCTTATATGAGGCTTGCAGAAAATGAGGAACTTAAGAGTAAGCAGCCACCTATAAAAGATGCAATTTAGGTGCACAGTACCATACAGAAACTCTTTAATACAGGCAGGGATACAAACAATTCCTGGAGGTAGTATTTAATTGTCTTAACAATGTGATCATTCCTTCCCTTTCTCCCAACTCTTTGGTTACACCGATTTTAAAGCCTGCAACAAACAGGGCTAGAGTCTGACCAGCAACAGACTCATTCATTACATAGCCCAGATTCATTCCCCTTGCAATGTTCACTTTGTGCACTGAGACAGGTTCAGTTTGGCAAAACCAGCATGTGTTCATGTAACTGAAGACTATCGTAATGTATACCAATAAAATAACAATTAAGGTGGTACAGCTTTAGTTCTGACCCTTGTTAACTTGTATGATTTTAAAATATTAACATGCTCTGAATGCGTTTGTATGTTGTCAACAAAAGCAAACTGAAATTCCAACACATGGGACTATAGCAACACTTGCATGGGTCACCCAACAGGCTTGGAAGTTTGAGTATCAACACTCAAGTAACAACAGCAATTGCTGTTAGAAGTAGTAGGCCCTTAGTTTCTGTGTGAGCTAGACATCAGAGGGTGATGAAGTATACATTGTCCAGTATACAATTGGAATTTCCTGGCTGAAAAGGAATGTGGAGTCAGGAACCTGAAGTTCCCCCCAGAATTCTTAGGAACATACTTCTAAGTTCAAAACCCTTCCAGCCT
The DNA here is from genome assembly GCA_030014935.1 of Caiman crocodilus. Taxonomy (NCBI): domain Eukaryota; kingdom Metazoa; phylum Chordata; order Crocodylia; family Alligatoridae; genus Caiman; species Caiman crocodilus. Next base: position 39,835,164 of record JAGPOW010000261.1, on the reverse strand, counting down.
AGTCTCATTCTCTCCCTTGGTATCATTTGCTCCCCTCAAAGCCTATACCATCCCCAGCACCCCACCTAGACTTTCTCCCACTCCATTTTTTCATGTTTCAATTCACCATCCTCATTCCCTTTCCCAGTTCATCCTAGTCTCCTTTCCACTATCCTTTGTGCCAGTTTCCTTCTCCCCCATCTTAAGGCCCTGCTCCCCCCTCTGCAATCCATTCAGGAAGCTTCCCCATCATCACTACCATCAGGGCACCACTGTAGCACCAAGAGCACAGGAAATACAACCTCCCTGCTCTCAGTTCCTTTGTCAGCCCCTGGCAGCTGGAGACAGCAACTGCAGACACAGTCCTGCTGAGTCCCAAAGCCTCAGGCTGCAGTCTGTCCACATGGTATTTTCAGAGACTGGAGCTGTTAAACTCTAAGCAAGCCCACACAGATTTCAATACAAATAGCAATGACAATTCTGGAAAACCACAGGGCACTTTTATACATGCTCAGGGGGGCGTTAATTAGAGTGGCTCTGAGAGCTGCTCTAATTAAAGCACCACCACGTCTCCTGTATCAGCCTCCCCATGCTTAAAAGTGGCCGCGGGGGTTTTTGAACTAAAGCATGTTTGACGAGCTTTAGCTCAAGCGCCACCACAGCCATTTTTAAGCACAAGGATGCTGATACACGAGAGCCAGGAGGCTGGTAGACTGCAGCAATTGCCACGCTCCAGCGCACTCCATTAATTGAGTCTGCACCAACGTGCTGGAACTCCAGTGCGTCGGAGCAGCTTCAGCGCTCAGTGATCCCCTCCCACCAAAATTTCAAGTCAGTTTCAAAGCAGAGAAACCAGTAATTTTCAATTAAATTCTTGGAAGAATTTTAACCTTGCAAAACAAATGCGTTTTCCTTGGCCTCATTCTGAGAGACAGCTGCACTATTTTAGCTGAAACTTTCCCAAAAGATTCAGCCTGAGGCAGATCTGCAGCTTAAAAAAAAAACCCAGCCAAGGAGGCTCAAGTAAAGCAAAGTTCTAAGTAACTGAAAACAGAGGCTAGGGTAAAGGCACATAAACAAGGTATCAGGAGATAGAGGTGGGAGGATGTGCCTTTGCGAGTGGTCTTACTCAGGTACATATAGTAACTTAATCTATAAGGAAAGCTAAATGTACAGCAACTTAAGCTGTAATGAAGGAGGGTTAAGCTGCTATAGGGTCGCTTTCAACTGCAGGAGAGGAACATGCACATAGGCTACTACCACATAGTAAGTGAGTGACAAGATGCAGTTCCCCATCCCCTTTAACTTAATGGTAAATAGTTTGTATGCCCATGTTCTTATAATATGGGAAGTACTAGACTAGCATAAGTACTGCCTATAACAAATCATATTCCTTCACTCCCAAAACCCTGTTTCCTCCAATTTCCTCCAGAACTTCATCTCCTTCTTGAACTCCCCTTGATTCTTGACCCTCTTGTGTCCTTTCAGGGGGCCCAAGAAGGCAGCGTTTTTCTCCCCAGACAGGCATATACCATCATGCTCTATTTCCACCACAACAAACTTCCCATCTCCTCCCCACTCCCCTTCAACTGCAGCCTTTTCTTGATATGGCTTCCCTCATTCTTTCTTGCTTGTTACTAGCCTCAGGGACTTGTTTCCACCACTTAGTAAAAACAGGACAATTTGGGAGAACAAACTAGAGAGAAAAAGAGGTTCTCAAAAAGAGGAGGAGAGGGAAGGCAGGGCAGGATCTGATGTAGTTTAGAGTCTTATAACAGTGCAGGGAAAAAAAAATAACCACCACCCTGATCTATACTGGGCACACTGCAAAGACACCAGATGTCTAGGTGACTCAGTTCTGCAGATTTGTTATAGCTAAGTGGACAATAATGGATAGAAGGGGAAAAGAGAAGAAATTGTAATAACAAAGAAGATCTTCTCTGGCAGTTACAGTGTTGCTCCTGATAACTTCACTGAAAGAAAGGGACAACAGTTACCATGAGGGCAGGATGGTATTTATAAACCCTTGAGGCATTCAACTCCCAGGTTTTGTTCAATCAAACTGAGCTAGGAATTGTTTGTCAGATACCAAGCAACATTAGAGGTTTGGATTCACAATTCTTAAATTTACCTTCAAAAACCAAGTCATATTCTAATGTGTAAAAAAAAAAAAAAAAGCTTGTTACAGTAGCTTAATAACCCAGGATTAACACAAAGGAGTGCAAAATAATAGTGCATTTTGTCAAAAGTATTGCAAAGGTATTATTTTTCCAGTTCTCATTGCATTGAGTATTAGGGACAACCATTTTGGGCAAGTAATAATCTAGTCAATGTTCTCAAAACCATAATGGATTCCAAAAATGTTTAAACTCCAGAAATCAAATTAGGGAGATCACTAGCGCTTGATCATTCATGAAAAGCATTACTGCTGTATGCAAAAGCCCAGAGCTCCCAAAGTGTTCCCCACCCCCGCTTTATTACCAAAGATGACGTGCGAAATATCACAGCCTTTATATCTGTAATCAGAAGGTTATTTTGTTCCCCAAGCTTCTCTTGCACTGTGCCTTCCTGGGTATTCACCCCCTGGCAAGTAAGCTACATTGCTGCTACAGACTTCTTTATACCAAAGCCCTAGAAAAGCATGTTATTTTTAGAGCTTCTGGCACGTTGGGATTTAGGCAATTGTGAGCACTCAGTTCAACCAGTGGCACCATGAATCAAAACTTCTCTAGTGCACACATGCCAGCTTCTCTCACAACACTTAGCTGTTACACTAGAGCTACTGACTATAAGTAGTATCTGATTAATGGAAACCAATTTCACATATTATTTTGATCTGCTGTGAAAAAAATAAAAAATCATGGCTCCAATGTGATTTGAGGAATGGAGAAATTCAACTTTTCCCCTCACATTAGTTTAAAATATCTATACCCAAGGGAACCCAAATCTGACCCTGGGAGTGTTTTGTTCCTAAAATAACCAATACAAAACTAGCAGGGTGTTGCAAGTCAGATTTGAGAGGTATTAGCCACCTGTGTGAAAGCTTGCATACTGCTTGCCTGTATTATGTCTAGCTCAAATCTAGTCAAATCTCACTTTACTGAGAAAAAAAAGAACTGCAAAATAGGAAACATTTTTATTCTGTAGCTCTTCAATCTCTGTCTATATGTATACAGAGTCCCTAATATACAATGCAATCCTTGAGTTTATATTGCAGTTCACTTTGCTCTGGTTTCCTTCACTGACATTCTCTGAAAAGTATTTTTTAAATCAATTTGTACTGATAAAGGTACTCGGGTCTATGAAGATGAATTTTCTTAAGGTCTGGATTCAGTTAAAACATGTTCAATATTTGAACACTAGAGTAATTCTTGATAAGGAAAAAGCATATGAAATAGGTTTCATACTTCCCTGAACTAACTTTATATGGATCTTATGTAAACTGTTAACAGTTTCATATGCAGCAGGAGACTGCAGTATTACCTTAAATGGAGGAGAATAGCCACGACTGGCAATGTTTGAATAATATGTCTATTAAAAAGGTAGGGGAGGGGTAGAGGTTGGAGATCCAATTTCTCTTTGATTCTTTTTTAACCCTCACTTTCCAGAGTGTGACAAAAGACTCTAAAACAGGCTTTGATACAGAGCTGAAAACTGATTGTAATGTGAAGTCACCACAAAGCCTAACATAAAAACAAAAGGAAACATTATCTGACCATTGCTCCCAATTCTTTTGAGTACTTCTGTGGGCATTTTTAAGACACTGAACTCAAGTTAAGAAACCCTTTAGAGAGTAGATAGGAGGCGCCATAATTTTCATTTAATAACAAAGTAAAATATATCTCACCTTTGTAAACTGCTCCTGTCCCTTAAACACACACTGGAAATCTGTGGAATCATCTCCACAACTTTCTTGGTTGGCTCGGAGATGCTGCTTTTATAATCTGAATGGCTCTCCTTTTGCTGCAATAGCTCCTGTTTGGCATATTCTTTGAGCCTCTTGTACAGCGTGCGCAGGCCCTGTGCAGTACGAGGAGGGCGATCTACTCCGATGGCATTGTAGTTATCGGCTATGATATCCCAGCATTTGTTTTTTTCCACTATTACAGAATGCTTATTGGTATGTTCTTCAAGAATTTTAACATACGGCTTCACAAGTTTTAGCAAATCAAGCTTTTCAGATAAGGTAAAATTAGAAGATCTGGCCTTCCCAACCATTGTTATCTCTGAATTAAGGAGGCAGTTTCTGAAGCCACCATGCAGTCCCTAGCTGTGCTCAGCTCTTTTTCACAAACAGAAAAAGATCAGGCTTAACTAGGCTAGTCTCATTTAGGCCCACGCCTACAAGGGAGGGTTTATTAAAATTCCTTCAGCTTAAGCTGACGCAGGTTCAGGAAATCTGCTTAAGCCAAGCCTGACCTACATAAGGCTTCAGACTGAAGACGACGAGAAGAAACAAGCAAAATACTCTTTTGTATGAAGAGACCAGACATACACAGGATTTAAAAACATAAAGGTTTAAGGATTAGCACATTACCCAGCTAAAAATTACCTAATTTAGCTTGAGTAACAAGCTCTCACACATCTCAAACTGCAACTGCATTAGACTGAATAATGTAATCGTATCCAAAAAAAGCAACAATTGTTTTGTGAAATGTATTGACTGTTAAACTGAGCAGAAGGAGAAATGAAAAACTAGAGAAAGATAAGTGTGGCGTGTGTAGAGAGATCCCTAACAGAGCCCCCGATCACCGTTCCCTAGCTGCTGTTCTCTCTTACAACATTTGCATAATGCTAGTCCTGCTGTCAATCAGGAATTGCATATCCTCTAGCTAGTTAGGTTACACTCAGACTCAGACTCCAGTAAAGCTAAGCTTCTCCTGCATTTTGCAGTCTGCTTTAGCTACCTACACACATGATTTTTAAAGAGGCAGTCTCTCATCATGATCAAACATTTCACTACAGCAGCAAAACAAAACAAAAGCACATACACCACCGCTGAATTGTCTTTTTCCTACAACTTCTGCCTGCAGCTGTGCCCTGCTAAAACATGCCTGCTTTCAAATGTGTGTGTCATCGCCATTCAGCCTGCAGTGACTGAGAAATGGCATCATCTAACTCTCAGACTGCATGTAATAAAGGTTACATTCAATCATGACAGATTTCCTGAGTACATTACATTGTACGGATACTGAAATTTTCATAATATGTACCAGGAAACAATCTACTTTTATGATAATTCCTCCAAGCATTCTTTTTAATATAAAATCTGATTTTTAACATGATATGTATTCCTCTTCAGTGCTAGTTATCTTGCATTTTTAATGTTTGTTCAAACAAAATAGCACTTTAATCATAGCGTTATTTACTAACACATATAAAGGGTTTTAAACATTCAAGGTCTAAATAAAAACAACAAAACCTGAACTTGCACAGATAAAGAAATAATAGGTCTTCTATAAAAAGAAAGGGCCTTGCTTTGTACAGTTATGAATGCCAAATTAAAAAAACGATACCCATAACTTTGAAAGAGTCCACAGGGGAGAAAAAATTTGATTTGAGGGGATAATGGCAGTATCTTCTCAAGCCCGATATGGCTGCCTTTGGGAAGGAGAGGGGAGTTTGGGACAGGGTTGAAAGGAAAGAAATCTTATTATAGTTGTCTGTGCTCAGTGATTAAAAGTGCCTCGGCACAGAGGATTTCCTAGCACAATGCAATTCCTCAGTGCAAAACGTCCCTCGGTACAGCGGGAAAACCTTGGTGCAGTGAACAGTGCCCGCCAAGTTTAGCAACCACATTGTTTAAATGCATGCTACCTATTGGCTCATTGTAAATTATTCCCACCTGGCAGCTGGCAATTGGCTTGCTAGCCATATAAAAGAGCAGTTTCTGCCCAAATCAGAGAACTCCGCGTGTACCTCAGAAGAGAGTTCTGCGTGCATCTTGGAGCAAAATTGGAGGCCTGATCACCCACCAACAACTCTCCGTCGCCGACTGTCCCAACGTACCCCATACCTTGCACATTGCACATGGCACGGCTGTCCATTGAGAATTGACGTTGAGCAGATTCTATTAGCAGTGATAGGGATTTCATATTGCTCCTGGAACTCCAGAGCACACTCACTGGGACTGACACCACCCCAGCAGAGAGGACCGTGGCCTCACCATCACCTGCAAAATCCTGGGGCTGTTCCAATAACACTCAACAGCATGGAAGCCTGTATTGAAGTTTATGGAGGAAGGAGTGCCATCATCCTTTGAATTCTCCTCAACCCATTGGCTGGACAACCCGCAGGCGACCTTTTGCGCCAATTCCCACAATTGCAAGCACTTGTGAAGCCGGACATAAGAACACCCAGCGACTTGGAGCATCGATCCACCGCACGTGCACATGAGTCTAGCTCTCGACGACCGCAAGTGCCACCGCAGAGAACGCCGGAGGAGCGGATCATGTTCAGATTCCTCCTACGTCACTCTAGACTCACGAAAAGGCAGTTGCGAATTTTGGGAGACGTGGGCCAATGGAAACTGGCATATGAGCTAGGTTTTCGATATCAAGCCAAACCAGATGATGGGTCATCTTGTTAAATCCAGAATGTATTAGTAATAGTGTAATATAAGTTAGCTAATTGTTCAGAAAATTTTTTCTTCACAGGCCCAGAACTCAAAGTGTGTGCTGGAGCCAGACCAGAGAGGGGAAGGAGAACACCCCAAGAAGCACGGGTTCGACATGCGATGTCACCATGACACCCACCGAAGTCCTTATAGTTGAACTTTTTGTAACGAATGTAATCATGTGTGTTTGTGTTTTCATAGATTATTTCATAGGTTTAAATCGGTCCATAGAAAACAAACTTGTTTCGTTGTCTGCATTTGTCTACATCCCTTTGCCATATGAACCCCTCGGGTAAGTTGACAATTTGACCGACTCGCATGTGCTCCAATTCCAGCTGTGCTATTGGCAGGGGGGCATGTCTTTGCTCAGTGATTAAAAGTGCCTCGGCACAGAGGAATTTCCTAGCACAATGCAATTCCTCGGTGCAAAAGGTCCCTCGGTACAGCGGGAAAACCTTGGTGCAGTGAACAGTGCCTGCCAAGTTTAGCAACCACATTATTTAAATGCATGCTACCTATTGGCTCGTTGTAAATTATTCCCACCTGGCAGCTGGCAATTGGCTTGCTAGCCATATAAAAGCTAGGGCAGTTTCCGCCCAAGTCGGAGAACTCCGCATGTACCTCGGAAGAGAGTTCCGCGTGCATCTCGAAGCAAAATTGGAGGCCTGATCACCCACCAATGACTCCCCGTCACCAACTGTCCCAACGTACCCCGTACCTTGCATGCTTGGAAAACATCGGTTTTGTTTAGAGCTCTACCTGGTTTGCAACTCTTACAGAAGGCGCCTACACTGTGTACATCAACAAGAGTCCATGTACTTCAGTATTGTGAGTAAAGTTATTTCAATTCAACCAATATGCGCCTGTGCCTAATTCTACTCCATCGGTTGAAGTACCAACAGCCCCACCGGCTATATTCGGCCCCCACAATAGTTAAAAAATCTCAAAGCAGTAAACAGGAATCTAGGTAGGAACATTTTCCCCCTTCAAGCGAACAGGAGGACATAGGCTGCATTCAAGGGAGAAGAAATTCAAACGAGAGCAGGAGAGGCTTTAACTGCCAAATGTCTCCTAATACAGAATAGTAAGCACTTTGGAAACTGTGTTTTTGCATGACCTGCCTCTGTTCATACTGGCTAACTCAACTGAACCCCATTTGGATGGAGCCACATTCAAACTGAGATTCAATTAAGTGTTTTATGGTTTTAATCCCACCTAGACAGAACCCAAGAAAGGAAACACTTATGTGGTGTTGGGAGCACTTTAAAACACACTGCCTTTAATGCTCAGCCTACCCTCTACCCCTATGTTTTGCTCTTTGCCTGTAGTAGCACCCAGAGATGGACTGTTTGAAGGGAAGACTCTTAATTGTTCCCTTTTCATTTTTGGATTTATTCTTTTTTGTGTCTTATTTGGATCTACAATAATAGCAATAGAAAATGAGTAATGTGCCACTCTTTTTTAAACTGACAGCCAAAATAGAACTGAAGAGTGAGGATAATAGTTTTGCAAAGTCCAACCTCTTTGGATCTGGAGAATGAAAAGACATTAGTTCAAGTCTGACTTATGTCTGTATTATTTATTGCCCAATGAAATAACCCACAACCTATTGGCTGTACCCACTTAAGTAATTTCAGCCAGACTACTGTGATTTGATTTAAGTATATATTATACGGACTAGTATTTGAATTATCTTTAAAACAGAATGTCTTGTAAAAATGAAAAAAAATCCTTTAAAAATGAAGGACTCCTCCCTACTTCCCCATACCTTTTCTTTGTTTTAAAGTCCTAGCCTAAGACCTGGTCAATACTTGCATGAAAGATTACTACAGAATACAAAGTGCTGCTGGAATGGTCCTGATAATTCAGCAATTAGTACTCTTTCTTTTCACTCAGTACCAAACCAGAACCTCAACACTCTCTTTTTTTCACACCTCTGCTTGCAAAGGGCCTCTGCATTTAACAGCAAAAACTCAATAAAAAGCCTTTTTCCCCCTCATAATCTTTGGACTTGCTTGGTCTTCCCTATGGACATTATCAGAAGTTTCTCAGAGGGGCCAAATACAATTAAACATAGGCAACTGGTAGGAGGGGCACGGGGGATGGGGGAGGGCACATGCCCCCACTGAGCTTGGCTCCCAACTCAACACCACTCAGGATGGAGCAGCTTTTTGTCATGAGGGTCAGCAGCGTGTTGGGGGTGGGGCACTAACCCACAGCACAGAAGTAAAGGTGTGGATATGGGGCTTTTGGCCTGCCCCCAGGCCCACCCACAAATTGGGGTCTCCCACCCCCAGGCTCAGGCACCAGTCACCTCTGCAATTAAGCCACTGAATCCTTAAATGATAATTCAAGTGGAAGACATTTTCAAAACATTAGCAATTCACTAAAATGGGAACTGAAAGAATGAAACAGCACAATTTTCTGTTAATAGGAGGGAGTTGTAGTAAGTTGGGCAGTTGAGAGCAAAGGTTAAAGCAATTAGGTAGCATGAAGGTCTGACATGTTTGCTGCATATATCAGACAAGATCAAAACCCAAAAGGAATTTGAAATGCTGTTGGGAAACTAACAAACTGGATCAATATTCTGAGATACAAACAATCAGGCTACTTTTGGGAAGGATAGGTGGGAAAGTTCAAGAGGAGAATGAAAGTAAGAATTTGAACATTTGGGAGTGGTGAGGTCCACTTGATGCAACTGCAAGGGCATAGTTAATAGGCTTTGGGAAGCATCAGCTGTACCTTACATCTAGGAATGGAGCTGCAAGATCTAGAACTAAATGCCATTTTAGAAACTAGTGTCACAGAGTAACATCACTCCAGTTATCCATTTGACATACTGACTCTCCCTTGAATACAGTAAGTACCCAGTTCGATCTCTCTCCTGTTATTCAAAGCCCGCAAAGCAATTGGCCTCACATACTGAAAGCAATCATCTTTTCCCTCTGTATCCATGACCTTAAGGCGACTGCGCTCTATTAGAACAAGGACACTGTCAAACAAAAGGAGACTTCAGAGTCCAGAAGACAAGTTTCCCAAGCTGAACCAGACTATGGAGCTAGCTGTCACAAGATCCAAGAATAAAAATTTTCAGAATTAAAAGTTGAACTCAAGTAATCATACTGTCCTTTCATCTGCTAACTTTTGCACCATCAAAAACTATCCTTTCCAAATTACATAGATAAGAGAAAACTCTCTAACTAAATAATAGGAGTAGAAGCATAGCTGAGTAGCTAGGATGCACAGGTTACTGCTCCACTTTCCCCCTCCCCCCCAGTTACATTACTGAGTATAAAATCAAACAAAGTCACATTGCAGCTGCAGTTCCATCTACCATGATCACACAGTTGCCTCAAAATCCAGTCCATGGGATAATAGGAAATACTAAAACCAAACTACTAAAACAAGGCCATGCAAAATCTTTGAAACCCCTTACTTGGATCTGATCTCAGACCCCACATGTTCAGATCCTTGTTTAATCTGGGAATAGTTTCTGCTTAAAACAATATGCCTCTAAAATATTACCATATTTACTCAATTATAAGATAAGCCCCCCCTCGCCATTCAACAGGGGAGGAGGTGGGGTGGGGGGGAGGGGGGAGAGAGAGATTAATCAAGCCTCTTTTTATGATTGCCAGGGATCCAGGCTTTCTGTTTCCCATGAGAAAATAGAGAAAAATGTGGATCCTCACCGCCCCACCTTTACCCAAGGAAAATATGGATTTCTCGTTTTAATAGAGAAACCCAAAGATCATGTAGTTTTGCAAGGAGCTCTCTGCAGGACGGCAGAGTTCCAGCCTGCAAGGGGCTGGAATGGAGCAGGAGGAGGGCAGTCAGGTAGGTGGCGCTATGTGCCACGTATATGCACATAGCTGCCAGGCAGCCTGGACAGCAGGTCCCACAGGTAAGTCAGGGGCAGGGGGCAGTGGGGATTGAGGCCCCAATATGGAAGGAGTCAGTTGGGCAGGGCAGGGCTGGGGCTGCTACCCAGCTGAGGGTGTGCAGAGCTTGGGGCCCAGGATGGAATGCATGTCTGCAGGGTCTCAGTGGGGAGTGGGCAGAGCAGGGCCATATGGGAAAGCTTGTTGCTGGTGCGAACTCTGCACTGCCCTGATGAGGTGTCCCCTGCCAATGCAGATGCAGTAGCAGAGGCAGCATGGGGTTGTGCCCCCGCTGCAGCCACACAAGCAGGGGGCACCTCCTCAAGGTACCATGGAGCTCACAGCAACAACAAGCTTCCCTACATGGCCCCACCCTGCCCTGCCACACTGGGTTGCACCCACTGGGCTGCAGAGGTCCTGAGGGAGGGAAGCAGGGCAGGGAGCCTGAGCTCACGGCAGGGAGCCTGCACCTGCCCCAGCCCTGCACACAAATCCAGGGGGCCTGGAACCCCCCTCCCTTCCCAGGAGTGCACACAGTGGCAGAGAGCCAGCTCCATCCCCCACCTAAGCCCACAGCAGGCAGTCAGCAGGCATCAGAGGTGGGGAGCCAGGCTCCACGCTCCTCTCCACTGCAGCCAGGGCTCAGGCAGTGTTGTGAGGGGCAGAGGTCTATGGACCCAGGTCCTTGGCCCTGTAGCCCTGGCAGCTGGAGGCCTCCTCTGTCAGAGTTGGGGAGGCAGCAGACTATGGAGGGAGTGGGAGGTACTGGCAGGGCCAGAGGACTGGAGCGGGGAGTGAGGAACACCAGCAGGACCAGGGGGCAGAAAGTGAGGGGCTTGGACCTGCGTTCTGTGAGCTAAGGGGAGAAGAGAAGCTTTGATTTTCCATAATAAAAAACCCAAAAATCAAACACCAAAATCTACAGGCATTTAGAATTTATTTTATTATAGTGAAGATTGAAGCACTGGTAGGCTTCCAAATTGCTTTCAAATTGTAAATATATCAAGAAAACATTGTGTTCAGCTGATATCTAAATATAGAGTGGTCTTCATGTTAATCACAGGTTTTGGGGGTTTAATCAGAGAAACTGCAATTTTTTTTATCAGAGAATTTCTTCTTTTTTAATCAGGGAAAACCAAGATCCCTTCCCAGCAGACTGTGCTCAAGGTGCATGGTGGTGGTGCTGGGAGGGAGGCTATGGGGGAGTTAGTCACCCCAACATTTGCCATAGCCCCCACAACCCTCCCTCCCTCCCAGTGCCGCTGCTGCCTGACCCAGCCGTTCCCCCCGCAGAAGAGCCTGACGCAGCCCTTGCCCCAGCCCGCACCAGCATCCCATACCGTCCAGATCTGGGGGCACAAACCCATGCCCTTGCCCTCCCAGGGTGCATGCAGTGGCAGGACTCTCCCCCGCCCCCCGATGAGCCACAGCTCCGTCCTGTTGCACCCTGCCCCAACTCAGCCATGCCTGTCCCAGACCCACTCCTGCCTTCACTGCAAGGGCCTTGATCTGCACCCCCCTTGCACCACAACAAACTTACCAGCTGCACACAGCTCTCCAAGCTATTATGTGCTGCGCTGACGGTACACACATACACAAGCCGTTTATCGGCCACATAAGGCCAATTTCTGATACAGCTAATTTTCTTTATATCGGTGCTGATCTGATATTGGACTGATGTGTCAGTGCACCTGTAGCCACCACTCCTCACACCTTCTTCACTTGCCCTTCTGTGAAGTTTCCCGCCAGTGCCATTCTGTCTCTCCACCCTTACTGCTTTCAATTTCTTATGATCCTTCAGGACCTTCGGTCATAAATTCCCTGTTTCATACCTCTGCATGAATCTTTCCATCCTGATGTAATGAAATCAGCAGTTCACTGCCCATAGGCTCTTTAGAGAGATCTGATATACTCCCCACTTTCTCAAAATTACAGTTGCATGAAATTGGCTGATATGTGCTGCTTTCTCCAGTCCCTCAGTTACCACCTTGCATATCACTCTTACATATTTTGCATAGGTGAACAATCCCCACCATTCCCATCTCTCTTACTTTGTACATTTCAGCTCTAGCCAACCTTTCTCTTTTGGCATTCCAGAAGCACACACATTTCCCTCTGTGCTTTTGCTACCCCCTGCCATGTCAGTGGGAATACAATTCCCATGTATAGAATAAATTAGCTGTAACACAGTCTCAAATGCTGCTACTTTCTAACAAAGGACAGTGTCCTTCTGGACTGTAACCAAAGTATTTGCCATAGCCTTCCTGTCACCTTTTTCCCTGCTGTATTACCTTTCCCCTTGGTATCCAGGGTCCCTAGCACTCTGATTTCTCTCTCTCTCATTTGAAGGCCCAACTTTTCCAAGTCCCTCCAGGTCCCCACTCCCATTATGGTGGTTTTCAAACTATTTAGTTTCGCCTCCATTGCTTCTCCATACTCTGATGTATGCTTTAACACCTTTTCCATTAAAAGTCTACTTCTAACTACTACATTTATATCATCCATGTATAGTATGCATTTTACCTCATACCCTCCCAGTATCTTTACTCTGCTTATGACTTTGTCTTTTCTTATCCTTTGTGCTATTGGTTCCATGCTGCACACAAATAATAGTGAAGACAGGGGGCACCCTCATCTCACCCTTGTATGGATTCTGAAGGACCTGCTTAGGTGCCCATTAATTTGGACCAACTCTCTTCTTCTCTATACAATAACTTTATCCAGCATATACATTTCTCTGGGAAGCCCATTTTTCCTAGCATCTCAAGTATGTAATCATGATCCACTCTGTCATATGCTTTTTCTAAATCTAGCTTTACTATGTTTGTTTTCCTGTCTTGGGTGTGGGACAGTGTATCGCTAATCACTTCAGAGATCCTTCTACCCAGTACTGCATATCCTTGGTCTTCATCTTCTGGAGGTCCTTCCTCATCCTCAAAGCCAGTATCTTGGCCATTATCTTATAAGTCCATATTAAGGAGCATAATTGGTCTCAAGTTTTTCAGAAGTTCCTTCTCCTGTTTCTTGAAAAATAACATTACAACACTTCTTGTAAAATCTTTCCCTGCCTCTCCTGTTTCTGCTATTTCCTCAAACACTCTACCCATGCCCAAAACTTCTTGTAAAATACCATAGTCAGTCCATCTGCCCCTAGTGATTTTCCCTATTAAAGATTTTTAAACACTCCTCCACTTCTCTTAAGCTTATCTATTCTTCCATCTTCTTTGCTTTCTCCTCCTCTACTTTCTCTTCAGTCTCTTTCAAGAAATCCTTCATTTTCTTCCTGTCCATTTCCTTCTTCCGGTATAGCTCTTTGTAAAATCTTCTCGTCACCTCCAACACCACCTCCTGCTTTTCTACCCAGGCATGACCTTCTTCCTGCGCTGCTTTAAGCTCTCCTTTTGCCACCTTCACACTGGCTGAAAAGCATCAGAAGCATTCTGAGTTTTCTCCCCACAGGGTGCTTGTGCTAGGAACATTTTCTCTCATCTTTCTTTTAAACCAGGTTTCTAACTCTTGCTTTGTTTCTTCTAGCTCTTCTCATACCTGTCTTGATTCTGTGGCTTCTTTTACCAGCTTCTACATCTTTCTTTGCAACTCTCTTAGCAATTTGGCCGCTTGTATACATGACAAGGGTTTAGTTCCCTAAATTGAAATGGTGTTTTTTAAATGCAACAATTCAATACAGGGGCTTCCATCACTGTTACGGTGAAGGGCCTGATCCTATTTTATTTTTTTTGCGAAGCCTGACTACATCTCCCACAGCGAGGGAGGGGCAGAAAGCTGCTAGCAGGCCAGGCAGCTCCTGAGTTGTATGGGGCCCTGGTCCTTCCTTCCATGGCAGCGGTGCCTATTGGGGCCACCTGGGTGGGCTGCTAGTGGGTAGATGCTGCCACTCTGGAGGGAAAGTCCAAGGAGCTACAGCAGCTCAGTCCCCAGCCACAGCAAAGGCCATCAGGCTCTGCAGGGGGAGGGGAGGGGGGGAAAGGATCAGGCCCCGCACTGCTATTTTTTTTCTTTTTCAGCAGAGCCTGCCCGTGTGCCACCAGGCCATGCAGCCCCTGAGCTGCAGGGGGACACAGTCCCTTCCTTCTGTGGAAGCAGCACCCCTCCCCTGGGGCCACCCGGGCTTCGTGGCAGCTGCACAGGTACTGCCCCAGCTCACAAGCACAACCTGACAGATCCAACTCTTCCCCAAACCCATGCACTGGAAGCCTGCCGGGTGTTGCTCCCCATACAGATTTGGGAAAGAGTTGGATCTGGTGGGTGCCGCCTGTGAGCTGGGGCAGCACCTGAAACAAGAGGGTGCTGCTGCCATGGAGGGAAGGACCACCCCCCCCCACACACACACACACAGCTCAGGTGCTATATGACTTGGCAGGAGCTTGCACACACAGGCTCCACTGAGGGGGGAAAAAAAATTAAAAAGTGATGGGCCTGTTCCCCACCCCCAACAGAGCCTGCCTTCCTCTCCCGCAGCTGGGGGGTGAGCTGCCAGCAGGCCCTGAGCTAGGGGGGACCCCGAACCTTCCCTCCATGGCAGCTGCACCCCCTGGGACCACCCAGGTGGGTGGCTAGTGGGTAGATGCTGCCCCAGCTCACAAGCAGCACCCAGCCTGATCCAACTGTTCCCCAAGCCCAAGCTGAGGCAGCACTCTCATGCTAGCAGCACACATGGGCAGCCCCAGGGGGCATCACCACCACAGAAGGCAGGACCAGGGCCCTTTGCAGCTCAGAGCCTTCTCGGTCTACCAGCAGCTCACCCATGGGCTGCAGGAGACACAGGCAGGCTCCATGACACACAAAAAAAAAAAAAGGATCAGCCCCACCAACCCCCTTTCTGCTTCAGCCCACATTTCCCCTGGCAGGGGGCAAGCTGTCAAAGGCTGCAATGTTCCAAATAGCTACCTTGCAACTATACATGTGGATGCGATTTAGTTTGCAACATAGCAAACTAATTTCAATAGTAAAACCACCCCGCACACGTACAGTGTGATGCAATGAAACCACAAAAATGGCCAATTTTCATCACATGTACAAGCACCTTTTCATTCTTTTCCTTGCACATCTTCAGTCTTCCTTCCTGAAGAATTCTCCCACCCTCTTCTTCACCATCATTTACCATTCTCTAGTACCCCGAAAATATTTCTTCAGTGTTCACCAACCCTCATACTGTCTTATGTACGTTTGATATATCTCTTCACCTTGTAACAGCCACACATTTAACTTCCAGTCCCACAGGACTCTTACTAAAACTCATTTCCACCTTCAGTATCTGATGATCACTAAAAGTCACATGCATGATTTCTTTCTTCCTTATCCCTATTTCTTTTGGTATAAGCACAAAGTCATTTCTGGATTGTTTCTTTCCACTGGGGTCTGTTCCAGTGAAAACTTTTTCCCCAGTCCACACACCTCATAGCATCTCTTCATTATATTTGTTAACAGTCTGGATGAGCTGTTTAAAACTCCATTTTCTCCTTCCCCTATTCTGTTACCTAATTTGATTATTACTATTATGCACAGTCTCTCTACCACCACATAAACCACTAGCTTTTTAAGCAGTCCATTCCTTCCCCCTGCCTCCTCCAGTGGTACACATACACTGAAAATGTCTAATTCTGTTTCCCCAACTCATGGCATCACTCACTGCAATCGGCCACTGATGACTTTTTCTACCTGCTTTTCTCTCAGCTCTGGATTCTTGAATAATATTGCTACTTGCCACTGCTCTTATTTGCCCCTAACCATCAAGGTAGTCCCCATCTGCACCTTCTCTCAAAGCATTTATAATCCCTCTCCTGGTATATATACACCACATTCTTGTAGGAAGATTATGCTGCCCTTACTTGGTTCAGCACTGGTTAAACCTATTCCCATATTTTCCCTGTCAAGAGTAACTTAATGTTAAAGGAAACTATTGTCAACACTATGTTTGTTTTAAAATGAGTGCAAATGTCCCTTTAAGGTTCATCTGTACCACTGCCTGAGGTGGTAGACTCCTCCTCCTACCTCCCTCATCTTCCTGTAGCCCAGTGGTTCCTAAACTGTACACGTACCACCAGTGGTATGCAGACAACCTGGAAGTGGTACACAGAAGGCTGCGGGGAGGGGCCGCACACACCCAGAGCCCAGCAGCAGTTTGTTGCACACGGCCAGAAATGCAGCACTGTGTGTCGAGCAGCACCCAGAAGGTAAGTGTGTTGGGAGGAAGGGCAGATCAAGACCCCCATGGTGAGGGAGGCAGGGGGACAGATGTAGGGGTTGGGGTGAATGGGGCTCCAGGTTGGATGGTGGAACAGTCAGAGCCCAGGCAGCAGGCACATGGCATCTCATGCAGCTGTAGAGCAGTACTGAGAGCAGCACAGCAGCAGTCCACTGCTCCCCAGAGGCTTTCTTCCCTCAAACCACCTCACCCCTGGCAGGACTGGCACAAAGGAGGCCTGGGCCTTTCTAGGGACACAGGGGGCTCCCCTCACTGTGAGCACACCAAATCAGTCATGGGGGGCACGTGCCCCCTGGATCTGTGTGCAGGGGGAGGTGGGCTGCACACTACACTGCATAGCGCTACCTCCAGACCAGTGCAGGATACCATGTGCCTGCAGCCATTGGGCAGGCAGAGGCACTTAGCCAGCGCGTGGTATACACATTGTGTCCACACGGGCCAGGAGGCAGTGGCAGGTAGGGGGGAGGGGCTGTGCACACTCCAGAGAAGGCATAGCCCCCCCATGCCTGCCTCAGGATGCATACAGCAGGCCCCACCCCACACCCCACTGCCTCCAGAGTCGTGCAGGACACCGTGTGCATGCCACGCGCTGGCTAAATGCCTCTGCCCACCCGGTGGCTACAGGCACATGGCATTCTGCCAAGGGACTTCCTGCTGCATCCAGGGGGTTCCGCCCTGCTCATGCTACGCCCAGAGTGCACAGGCCAAGCTGGGAGCCCCGCCCCCACTGAGCCCAGCATCCTGTCCTGGCCAAGTGGTATTCCCATGGGCAGGACAGCTGTGCCCCACCACTACAGAGCTGCACAGCCCAGGCCAGGCCCCACGTCCAGTGCCACTGAGCACCCTCCTCTGTGGCCCGAGTCTCTGGAGCCCCAGGGCAGACCCTGCTCCCCACCTGGCCCTGTTCTTCTCCAACTGCCACCTTTCCAAGAAGCCAGCTGTTGCAGCCTGCCTGCAACACTTTCCCCATATTTGCTTCTCTCTGCATCCTGTCCCCCCCATTACAACATGCTTAACAAAAAAGAATACAGAAGAACAAAGGTAGTATATAAAGTTTTATTTATTGTTATCAGGTTTAGAAAACCTGATATTTACTGTGGAAAAAAGAACAACATTTATGATTATTAGCTATATTAATATGTAATACATCCTGCTATGTACCCTCCACCCCAATTTTGTTTTGCTGGTGTGCCTGCACTCTGGCACCTTACAGGGTACACATTGTTTTTCAATACCTCAGCCAAAAACGTTGCCTACCCCTGGTTTACACTGTCTTTTTTCCAATTTACAATTGTTTTAGATGGCTACCATAACTGATAAAACAATGTTTTATGATTACTAAATGTATTGATGTTATTTTAATACATAGTCTGTTACTTATATGTATGAAATATTTGCTGGTAGTAATTAAGGCTGTATCATTTTAAATTGGTAGAACTCAGTCTGTTGGTTTGGGAACCAATGCTGTATAGCCTTTGCAAGCTGCCAGATTGCTTTCACATTTGGGAAGGCTTGCATATTCCTGTCTCATCCACTGCTTCCTGCCTTCTGGTCTCTACTCCAGGCTGGAACCCAGAGGCATTAGCACCAGGAATCTGCTATGCAGTTCTTCCTCCAATTCATTTCCTTCATTATCAGGTTTCTTCTTCCTAGTCTTCAGCCCCTGCATGTTCTTTCTTTTCCAGGCCTATCTCTCTGGTTCTTTCTCTTGCTCCATCTCCACTTTTTGTTGTCTACAGAGCATTTCTTCCCCACCTCCACCTTCTTGTCTAAGTTATTTGCTCTTCCTGCCTTTCCTTCCATTTCATCTTCCATCTCCTCCTGCTCTGCCTCAATCACAGAAATTTTGCCTCCTTCCTTCTCTGCTTCATCCTTCTGCAGGGTTTCTTCTACCATTTCCACCTCAGTGTCCAACCCTTCTTCATGAGGTCAGGAACAAACAACAATAGATTCAGCAGAGTAGGAGCCTCTGCCGAAGGAGACAAAATGAGACCTTTACAGCATAGAGATATGCACGTAGGCTTTTACAAGCCACCTTTGAAACAAAGAGAGGGAAATTTGACCTTCTAAATGTTTATGCCCCAGCTAACAAATAAAAAGCCAGGTATGTCTTCCTAGAGAACATGGCTGCAGCAATGCCTAGGACCCAGCCAGTGGCGATCACAGATTTTAGCTGCATCCTTCATGATGGAGACAGAATAAACAGAGGCCAAAAGATGGGCCTGGACAAATCTTCCAGAATATTGAAGCAGCTGCCTATGACCACAGCCTGGTGGATGTGGGCAAAGGAGCCCAAGATGTGGGTGAAACTTCACCTGGGTAGACCCTACAGGGCAGACAAAGTCGTATGTTGCCTTATCCTCCTCCCTGGGGGTGGACAGTAGTGAAAGCTAAATCCACGCCTGTCTGGTTCTCAGACCATTGCTTCCTGACAGTTAAGGCAAAGATATGGGGCAACCCAAAAGAGGCCAAGTGGTGTGGAAGCTGACTGTGAGCCTCATAGGTGATGAAAAGACCCAACAGGAGTTCAGACAGTGCTACGCAGGGTGGACAAGTACTGGAATCATATAAAGTGGTGGGCCAGTGCAGAAGCGAGCGAGAGACTTATTCCAGCAGGCTGACAGTAGATGGGCTTGGGTCCACAAGAGGCCACACAAATGCCTCAACTACAAGTTGCAAAGCCTGCACAATCAGGTGGTTTGGAACTGGGATGTGAGGGAGGCCAAGCAGGAAGTGAAAGTTCAGACTGGGGCCTGGTACAGGCTGCCTGGCAGTATAGGCCAATATGAAGATCTTCCTGACCCAGGCCCCCTGGATGAAGGAGCGGGAGGAGCAGTCTGCTTACTTTAGGTTTAAAAAGACCAAAAGGAAGGCCATGACCAGTATGGTAGACAGAGCAGGAGCAGGGCACCAGTTGAACAAACAGATGCTGGAGACAACAGCAGCCTTCTACCGGAAGTCCTATATGGCATGCCAAGAGAACTCAGCAGGCATACAGAACTGCCTGCAGGAGCTCACTTGGGTCCTCCAAGAGAACGAGGGTCAGAAGTTGGAGAAGTGGATGTTGGAGGAGATCACTAAGACTCTCTATAGCTTTAAGAATGGTAAGACTCCCAGGGAAGATGGCCAGCTCAAGGAGTTAATTCTATGTAGTCTTCTGGGACCATGTATGCCCAGACCTGCTAGAGGCATATAGGTAGCAGCTGCAGGAGGAATATCTGGGGGCTGGGATGGATCAAGGCCTTATAACCCTTCTTTATAAGAAGGGGCAAGGGTGGAGTTGAAGAACTAGAGACCCATAGCCCTCCTGAACTTTGACTATAAACTGATGGTCAGTCTTGGCCAAGCGCTTTAAGTCTGTTATAGATGCAATGATGCATGGGGACCAGTCATGAGCAGTGCCAGGGCAGCAGATCCACCAAGCCCTGTTGCAGGATGTGCTGCGGTACCAACTGGAGAGGGGGCTGGACACAGAGGTGCTGAACCTTGACTGAGAGAAGACTTTTCTCAGTGTCCCACCGATTCCTTTTTGAGTAGCTGAATAAGACTGGTGTTCCCCTGGCCTTCGTCCCATGGATAAAAAATGCTGTACACTGACATGAGCAGCAGGGTGCTGGTGACTGGGTTCCTGATGATGATGAAGCAAATGTCACCACATTCATATGTTGGAAGCATGAGGGCCAGAAAGCCAGCAACAAGTAGAATGGTCAATGTCAATAAGACCCTTGGCACCCAAAGGAGGGCCATAAAAGCATTTGTAGGTGATGTGGTTGGTCATCTGAGCTTGAGTACTACAGTTGCAGCCAGTGTCGCTGGAAAGTCCCCAAGACTGCATGCTTGCCTTAAACTGTTCAACGCCCATTCTGAGATGGTTAAGAGCAGTCCAGGCCCTGCAGGGCAGCTGCCATCCTGAGGGTTGGAACCTGGTGTTGGAGATAAAGTTCTTTAGCCGCTGTTCTTGCATAGCATATTTCCTGCTCTACTAATGGGAGGTCCCTCCCATTAGTGACAAGACATGTCACCTGCAGATTTGATGAGCTTATCAGCCTGAATGGAGAACAGGCTCCAAGACTTCAGGCGGTAGTTGGTTTTCTGATTTGCGGCTACTAGGCTGGAGTGCAAAAAATAGTCTGGATCTCAGGCTTTGAGGCCTACGGCCAGGGTAGCGGCTTGTCTCCAGATGTCAGGAGAGAATGCCTGAACAGGTTCATGACCACCGTAATCACAGTGGAGTTGGGTGCCCAGCAGGGATAACCCATTCTCCCCAATCCTTTTCATCTGCATGACAGAACCACTGGCTCAGTAGCTCAGGCAAAACTCCAGGATCCATGGAGTGGAGACTCTTGGGGGCAGCAGGGAAGAGATGAAAGTCCTGGCCTACATGGATGACCTCAATGTCTTAAGTGGTTGTTGGAAAGGAGTGCTGCAACATGCCCAGGAGTAAGCAGCAGCATCAGGGGCCAAGCTCAACATGGGCAAGAGCACATGCCTGGCATTGAGCAAGCTCAAGAGACCTGTCTACCTGGGGGTCTCCACCCCCTATGAAGGAGTAAGGATCCTCACGGTGGTCTTAGACTCAGAGCTGAAAAGACAAAATATGGGGAAAGACTGAGGCCTTGGTCACATAGACACTGGAACTGTGGAACGTGTGCTGCTTGTCAATGGAGGAGCACAGGGCACTTATGAGGGTGGTATTGCTACTGGTGCCTCTGTACACTGCACCTCTCCCTCACGGCAAATCATCCATAGAATCCAAAGGGCCATGTACATCTTCTTCTGGGGCTCCAGATAGGACAAGGTTGCAAGAAGTAGTTCCCAACCTTTTTTATACTGTGGACTGGCACAGGATTGGGACGGGGCACACAGAGCCAGCTGCCTCCCTCCAGGGGTTGCCACACCAGCGTTTTAACCCCACACGTGACTACCAGCAGCAGAAGGCACTTGCCTGGGCAGAAAAGAGGGTCCGAGTGGGGGTCTCATACCACAGCCTGACAGCCAACCCTTCGTGGCCCCAGTACTGGGCCATGGCCTGGTGGGTAGGAACCTCTGGTTGTAAGGACCACACTGTACAAAGCAAAAAAGAGCAGAAGCTGAAGAATGCCACACATCCAGCTGTTTCTCTGTACCAAGAGCACAAGCCAGATCTGCAATCTGGCAGCTGGGGCGGACTCCAAAACAGCCTGCTTCATTAAGTATTTTGCAGGGCATCTTCTGCGACACTGTAGGGTGGACACACCAGCCAACATGCGCCCA
Source organism: Caiman crocodilus (assembly GCA_030014935.1). Classification (NCBI taxonomy): domain Eukaryota; kingdom Metazoa; phylum Chordata; order Crocodylia; family Alligatoridae; genus Caiman; species Caiman crocodilus. Next base: position 39,813,209 of record JAGPOW010000261.1, on the reverse strand, counting down.
TGGACTTTGGAACTGCCATGATTCTACAACAGAGGTGGGCAAAATATGGCCCAGGGGCTGGATCTGGCTGGCCAAGGGATTTTGTCCAGCCTATAGCAGGTCCCTTGATCTGCCCCAGCCCAGGCACTGGGGGAGCCTGGGCCATAGCATGTGCAGTCAGTACCGTCACCCCTAGGCATGCAACAGGGATGGGGCAGTGGCTGGATTCCATTGCAGCAGCTGGAGTCCTTCCAGCTGCTGCAGCCACCACACTCAGCCCTGCTGCCCAGGCACCCTCATTTGTCTGACCCGTACCCACCACCAAGGGCAAGACCTGTGAAGGCAAGGAGCTCAGCTAGGCAACTGGGATGAGGCCAAGGGCTGAAATGGAGCAATGTTTAGGAACAAGACTGGCAGGCCAAAGGAGATACTGAGATTTGGGGGTGCGTGGGACCAGGGCAGAGCCATAGACTGCTCCCCACAACAGGCACAGGTTCTGCAGGCAGGGGCATGTATGGTGCAGATTGTGCCTCTGGACTGGCCCCGGACTTGTGCTGTCTCTCCTTCAAGACCCTGGATCCAGCCCCAGACAGCTGTACATGGCCATGGCCCCATCCTGTCTGCATGCCCTGCCCACAGTGCTCCCAGCCAGTTTCATGGAGACTCCAGGATCGTGGGGTGGTGAATGGAATGGGGTTGAGGCAGAGCCCCAGTTCTGCAGGCAGGGATAAGCAGGGAGCAGATCACGGCTCTGTCCCAGCTTTTCCTCATGATCCCAGGGTCTCCATGGAGACCAGCTGGGAGTTGCATGGGCAGGGCATCCATCCAGGTGGATGGGATGGGGCCCTGGACATGTCCACAGCCAGGTCCGGGACTGGGGGAGGCATTAGTGTAGGGATGCAGGCTGGGACAGAGCTGCAATCTGATCCCTACACATCCCGCCCACAAGTCCCGCACCCATTGCTGGGCCATGCTGGCAGCGGATTGTGGCTCTGCCCTGGCCCCATGCCCCAAGCCTCACTCACCCACCCCGCTCCTGAACACCACTCCCTGCTTGCCCATGGCCCCATCCCACACAGAATTTGGGCGGACTGGTGTGTCTGTGTTGGGGGTTGGGGGGAAAAAGGGGTGCTGACCCAGCCTGTAACAGCTCAGTAAAACTCCCTATGTGGTCTGCGGACCCAAATAATTGCCCATCTCTGTTCTACAAAGCCCTGAAGCAGTTCCAGAGCAGATATGAGCAATAAAAAGAAGGCCTGACAACCTGAAAAACCACTGTAAGATGCAGGAGGTGGTAAGAGCAGGAGACAGCTAGGGCTCCCTAGAGACAGCAGCTCCCTGGAGACAGCAGCAAGGCCATGTCAGAGCAAGTCTTCCATGTGGAGCTTCAGAAAGAACAGAGACTTGAACTGTACTCCCTGTGCAGGTGCCAAGACACGGGAGGGCAGAACAACTCTCCAACCTGCCCCAGGAAAACCTGCCAGTGGAAGGAAAAGATAAATCAACTAACTCCTCTGTAACTGCCCATATGCCCAGGAGATGTGGAGGAAAGTAGTCATACTCCTCAGGAAGGTGACAGGAGACAAGATCCTGACCAGAGAGGTGATGCTGTTTGGATACCTAACCAAGCAGCAGAGGCAGTTTTGCTTGTTTATGACAGGTAAAGAAGATAGCAATGGGCATGCAGTTGTGATTATGGGAATCCAGGTTTTCCATTTCTCACGGGAAAACAGAGAAAAACACCGATTCCCCCTTTACCCAAGAAAAACACAGATTTTTCATTTTAATGGAGAAACCCACAGATTTTGCAGTTTTACAAAGAGCTCTCTGCAGGATGGCAGATGTCCAATCTGCAAGTGGCTGGAATGGAGTGGGTGGAGGATGGTCAGGCAGGTGGCGCCACATGGACATATATGCACGTATCTGCCAGGCAGCCTGGAGAGCAGCTCCTGCAGGTATGTCTGCTGGGGGGAAGGGCGGATTGAGGCCCCCATAGGAAGGGAGGGGGGCTGCTTCCCAGCCAACGGGTGAGTGGGGCTTGTGGCCTGGAATGCACGGCTGCAAGGCCATGACAGAGACCAGGACGCAGCCATGAGCTCCATGCCACTATGCGCACTTCCAGGAGGCAGGAGAGACCTGTGTCCCCAGATCTGTGAGTGGTGTGGACACAGGCTGCCCATTGCAGGCTCAGGCTCCCCGCCCTGCTGTCCTCTGCCGGGGCATCCACAGCCCAGCAGGTGCAACCTGGTGCTTCAGGGCAGAGCAGGGGATCTCCTTGATGCTGCAAGCTCCGTGCTGCCCTGGCAATGTTGCTACACAGGTAGGGGGCACAGCAGGGGCAGTGGCGCGGGGTTTGTGCCCCTTGCTGCTCCAAGGTAGGGAGGGAATGCGTTGTCAGAGCAGCATGGAGCTCACAGTGGCAAGGAGCTTCCCTACATGATCCCACTCTGCAGCCCAGCAGATACAATTTGGCATGAGGCCCCAGGGAAGGGCAGCAGGGCAGGGAGCCCAGACCCGAGCCCACAGTGGGCAGCCTACATCTGCCCACAAATCTAGGCAGCACGGTTCCCCCCACCATCTCCTGGGAGTGCACACAGCGGTGGGGAGCCGACCCCATCCCCTGCCCAAGTTCACAGCGTGCAGCCAGCAGGCAATGGGTGCAGGGGAGGGGAAGGGAGAGAGCTCAACATGGGCAAGTAAATGCCAAACTGCAGCAGTTTAAAAAGTAACATTAATCAATCCTAAATGAACAAAGTGCATGAGTACTATATATACATTGCTACAGCCTTGTTTAATTTCAAGGTCATTTCAAGGCATTTTCAAATTTGCTTTTCACTTGTGTGTGCTCAGGGAGAACAAAATCTGGTGCTAAGAAAAGGGGGAAGGGGCTTCCAGGGGAAAAAGCTGGGGGGGGAAGCAGAGACCAAAAAGGCTACCTGCAGAGGTGACCTGAGTGGGGTGTGAGGCCCAGGGCAAATCAGCCTGTGCGGGGCCCTGCCCCCGGACACAAGGAACCTGGCAGTGGATTCGGCAGCAGGGGCCTGGGGGTGGAGGGTATTGCTGAGCGGCCAAAGGTGGTGGATTCAGCTTAAGCAGCCGGTGGCAGCACAGAGTCACCGATCCACCTGGCTCCGCAGGGCCCCCCAAACCATGGGCTGCAGGGTGGTCGCCCCGATCCGCCTCTCCCACCAGGGGTGGCCTGGCTACTTGATTTATTTTCCCTGTTGTAGCAGTGGGAGGGGGACATAATTCAAAGCAAAGCATCAATAATTAGATTCTACACCTGGAAAGTCATAACAAATTTATATATTTTCCATAAACAAAATCTAATTGTTGGGGGGGTTGTTTTATACCCAAAATTGCCTTCTATTAAATATGGTAACATCAGGTGGTGTATATACGCATACACTCCCATATTATAACTATACAAGTTTTTGTGAGCTGAAGCTCACTTCATCAGGTGCTGTGAATGGATGCTCACAAAGCAGTGCTAGACAAAACAAAATAACTGTGGGAGGCAAAGGGCAGAGAAGCCTACCTGCCTACATAAGGAACACAAAGAAAATAAATTAAAAATTCCAGAACTCTTGCTTCAGAAATGATGCCTTTTATTAGACCAAGTAAGAAACTGCAAAAAAAAATATATCTTTTTCTGCAAGCTTTTGGGCACACACAACCTTCCTCAGGCTCAGGGAAAATTAAAGATGATAAAGGAATCCTGCTTTATCTGCACATCAAACAGCAACTCACAAAGACACTTTCATGGACTTAGGAACAGACTTCCACCTCTGGCTTCCTCTGTGCAAAAATGAAGTTATTTTCTACCTATGGGGACTTTTTACCATCTTTAATTTTCCCTGAGCCTGAGGAAGGGTGTGTGTGCCCAAAAGCTTGCAGAAAAAGATTTTTTGTGTGTGTGTTTTCTTACTTCAGCAGTTCCTAAACTCTGACGGAATTGCGTACCACCAATTTAACACAATACAACCTTAAGTAACACCTGCACTCCCAACACACAGCTGCCCTCCCAGTCCTCTGGGTGCCCCACACTCCTGACCCATAGCCCCCACACCCTCCCAGTCCTGCTTGCCCATGCACACACACACACGTACACACACACTTGGCAGCAGCTGCCAGCCTGCACAAAGAACACATCATTTCCCAACAGCCAAACAGCTTCTGCCCGCTGTCCCTGGCCCCAAGCAAAAGCAGAGGCAAAGAAAATATCCAGACACTTCTAACCCTACATACCACTGACAAGTTGTCTGCATACCACTGGTGGTACACATGCCAGTTTTGGAATGGCTAGTTTAACCAATATAAAATTAGAGGTTAAACCAATAGTTTTTAAATGATATTTACATCTCTACCCTGTACCAGTAATTACCAACCAGTACTGACATTTGTATGGTGTCTTTCATCCCAAGACTATTAAGCATTTTACCAGCTATAAATTATACTTGAAGGCATTATTTTATCCCTTGCCTGGAGCTATGCAGCAACAATGTTAACTTTGGGGAAAGTCAAGGTATTCTTGACTGAAATACATTAACCAGCTGAAACTTTATAGGTAATTCTAGGAAAGAGTAACCTAGACAAGTTACAGGGGTGGACAAATGAGAACAGGATTGGTTTCAACGCTTACAAGTGCAAGGTCCTACACCTGAGAAGGAAGAACCAGCAGCATACCTACAGGCTGAGGAACTACCTTCTTGTCAGTGCAGAGGCAGAAAAGGATCTTGGAGTCATTACTGATGCCAAAATGAACATGGGCTGACAGTGTGGGGACGCGGTCAGGAAGGCCAACCACACCTTGTCATGCATCCACAGATGCATCTCAAGCAGGTCCCAGGAGGTGATCCTCCCCTTCTATGCGGCACTGGTCAGGCCGCAGTTGGAGTACTGAGTCCAGTTCTGGGCACTGCACTTCAGGAGGGATGTGGACAGCATTGAGAGGGTCCAGAGGAGGGCCACCCGCATGATCACGGGGCAGCAGGGCAGGCCCTACAAGGAGAGGCTAAGGGACCTGAACCTGTTCAGCCTCCACAACAGAAGGCTTAGTGGGGATCTAGTGGCCTGTTACAAACTAGTCAGAGGGGACCAGTAGGCATTGGGGGAGTCCCTGTTCCCCCAAGCACTCCCAGGAGTGACTAGAAATAATGATCACAAGCTGGCAGAGGGTAGATTCAGACTAGACAACAGGAGGCACTACTTCACCGTCAGGGCGGCTAGGACCTGGAACCAACTTCCTAGTGAAGTGGTGCTGGCTCCTACCTTGAGGGTCTTTAAGAGGAAGTTAGATGAACCTTGGTTCATCTGACCCCAGTACTTTTTCCTGCCATGGCAGGGGGTTGGACTTGATGATCTGCTCAGGTCCCTTCCGACCCTACCAACTATGAAACTATTAATAATAGTTCAATAACTATCACTTTAAAAGTAGGGGCGGCAAAGATATAGCCCACAGAATTCAGTGGACCCTAACATGCATACACTTGAAAAGGTCCAAGTGATTTTGTACTAATGCATTTCTTTGTATACAATGCTTATGCCCAAACCAAGAACAAGCCCTTAAACTAAAGTCTGACAACATGACTTACCAAGAAAATTTATTTATAATGGTAATACTTTTAAATCTTTTGAATAAGTGTGGCAACCATATAACATTCTTCAAGAACTAAGCAAGAAGTGCAAAATAGTCTGATAATTTGAGTTCAAAAACAAACAGTTAGACCAGGCTTTGTGGTCATTATCTGTAAACAAACCCTGCTTAAACTTTAATAGCATTAATGATAAAAAAACATGTATGCTTGATCACACATATGCTTGTAGTCCAAATATTTAACAAAAGTTAATTTTCAAAATGCCCCAGGCCAGGGCAACGCTGCGTGCCAGATGGGACCACAGACTGGTTCTGTCCCAGAGATGGACCTGGTACCACTTAGCCAGCTCAGAGGCCCAAAAGGTCACACACCACAGCTTTAGACAACTGTCAGTGAGAGCTCATGGGAGCTATAAATGAAATTTAATGCCACAATAAATACTTAAATGAAAAATTACAAACTATCTTTATGACTTTATTAGGACTTCATCAGAAGCCCACCAGCTCAGCTGAAGAACACATCTTGTTCCCTAGTGAACATACAACAATAAACCCTTAGATTTTACATTTTCTAGCAGAATTAACGCACAGGGAGAACAATACTTGGCTACTATTAGAATTTCTTATGTGTGTGAATAGCACTGTAGATGAAGAACCACCACTTGGCACAATACTTGAATTTTTAAGAAGCATTTGACAGGGGATCGTTAAAAGAGGCTACTGGATTGGAAACACAAGGAAAAGTATCCTGCGTAAAAACCCACAGCTCTTCTACTGAGCTGCACCAGACTCAGGTGATAAAATCCTAAAATAAAATTCAGGTTCACAGTGCTAGGTCACAATGTTACATGAGTCCAATTAGCTCCAGGCATAATATAAAGGGCATAGGAATATCTTTGAGCAAGAGAAAAACAACTGGGACTCAGGTAGTCCTAGAAAACCAAGGGATAGCTGAGCCTAAGCTTCCTATCCGAGTTTACGGATATCTCAAAAACAACAACAAAGACAACTAGAACCTGCTTGAATGCTACATCAGACACTAAGCACTTCAATAAGGATGCAATGCAACAGGGTCTCAGCCAATCCATATGTGTCCAGCTCCAACTAAAGGAATTGGTTGATCTATGACAAAGTTCATACTTCAACTTCCCCCCTTCATTTACCATGGAGGAAAAATACCCCTCATCTTAGAGTGTATAGGGCGGGGGAGGGAGGAAGCAGACAGCTGCTGTTGCTCAGGCTCTAGTCCCTACCAAGGGTCGGGGCCATAGTCATAGCTGATGCCTGCCACTCCCCTTCCCCTACTACCTCTACACTCCACTACCTCCCCCGCAGCCTCTTCTCCCCTTCTCCCCCTCCACACAGCCTCTGCTCCCTCACCTGACCCTCTCTCTCCCCTCCTTACATTTGCTCCATGCCAACAGATCTGTGCATGCTGCAGCCTGGAGCACTAAGCACAACTGCAGTCCAGCCCCACAGCAGCGCACAGCCTGCGCACCTGCTACAGGCTTGCGGATGACACCAAACTGGGGGGAATAGTAGACAGTCTGGAGGGTAGGGCTAAGATTTAGAGTGGCCTAGACAAATTGGAGGATTGGGCCAAAAAGAAATCTCATGAGGTTCAATAAGGACAAGTACAAAGTCCTGCATTTAGGATGGAACAATCCCATGCACCAGTACAGGCTGGGGGCTGATTGGCTGGGCAGCAGCTCTGCAGAAGAGGACCTAGTAGTTACAGTAGACAATAAGCTGAATATGAGCCAGCAGTGTGCCCTAGTTGCCAAGAAGACTAGGAGGATACCAAGCTGTATTGGTAGGTGTGTTGCCAGTAGGTCAAGGGAAGCGATTATTCCCCTCTAATTCAGCACTGATGAAGCTACACCTGGGGTACTGCATTCAGTTGTGGGCCCCCCCTCTACAAAAAGGATGTGGACAAATTGGAGAGAGTTGAGCGGAGGGCAACAAAAATGGTGAGCGGGGCTGGGGGACATGACTTAGGAGGAAAGACTGAATGAACTAGGCTAATTTGGTCTACAGAAGAGGAGACTGAGAGGAGTCTTAATAGCAGTCTTTAACTGCCTGAAGGGGGGGGGCAGTGAAAGAGGATGGAGGTAGGCTATTCTCACTGGTGACAGATGACAGAACAAGGAACAAGAGTCTCAAGTTGCAGCAAGTGAAGTTTAGGTTAGATATTAGGAAGAACGTTCTCACTAGGAGGGTAGTAAAACACTAGAGCAGGTTACCCAGAGAAGTGGTAGAAACAACTCCATCCTGGGGTTTTCAAAACCTGACTAAACAAAGCTTTGCCTGGAATGATCTAGTTGGGGCTGGTTCTGGTTTAAGCAGGGGGTTGAACTAGACCTCCTGAGGTCCCTTCCCACCCTAACTTTCTATGACTCTATGATCTACAGGGGCTATGTTGGGCATGTGATCAGTGCCCCAGGCTAGAATGGGGATGGAGCCTGAAGAAGAGGCTGTGGGGGAGGGGGTTAGCAGAGGTGGCAGGCATAAGCAGGGGGCAAGCTCCTTGACCTCCCCTCACCACATGACCTCCCCTCCCAGTTCCTGCCCCCTGCAATGGTGGGAAGGATGACTTAGACAACCCTCCTATAATTAGATTATATGCATGGAAAATTATACTAAATTTATAAATTTTTCATGTATAGAATCTAGTTATCTCAAATTCATGGTCACCTTAGATTTGAGTAAATGTGGTACAATACAGTGCATTTTAATTACCTTCCACACTTTTCTCCTGTGCATCTTTCCCTTCCAATCCCAGCAAAGGTCACTGCCTGTGCACTCAGGCTACCACATTCACAGCAGAGAAACAGTCATCCAGGGCTTTGTCATTCTAATCTGGTCATAGAAGGGCCAAGCCCACCAGGACCTGAGCAAAGACATCTAACACACTAATCACCAAGCTGTACCATCAACACAATAAATGTCCCATCCCTCAGATGCTTTGTTACTCCCAAACAATTAGCGCACACAAAGATAAATTTCTTCATCCCTACCCTAGGGAAACACTCAACTCTTTGCAGGTCTATAATCTCTCACATACAGCACTCCTTTTCCACTCCAAAAATCACCCTCTAGACTTGGGATGTATGCATTAAGGAAGGAAGCTGATTTTTTGCTAGACATAAGAACCCAGCTTTGATCCTCTGCTCCACAGGCAGCTAAGGGAGTTGATGGTTCTTTACTTCACAGGTGTTAAAAATCATCTCTCTTTTAGTGGTCGTGATGTTTCACTAATGAAGCTAACTTTTTTTAGGGGAATTGTGCTGTCTACAAGGGCTTTGGGTCTCTCTCCCTATTTTACTGCTTTCAGTAGTTCTTTTTAAGATCAGCGGTCTAGCTATGGTGACCAGTTTTCAGCAGAAGCTAGGGTTTCAGTCAAGCAGGAAAGGGAAGATGAGTCAGCTGCAAATTAAATTCTCTGCAGCCATACTCTGAAAAAAAACCTTCATAATGACTTTCAAAAAAGAAGTTGCATATTATATTTGGGGTGTGTTATATGCAAGAAAATACAGTATTTGCCCCAGACTTCCAATTGAACAGGGACCTGCTTATAACTACTACCAACTGTAGCCTAAACAGATTTTAAAAGAAAAATATAATTTGTTACCAACAGAATATAAATTTTAGTCATGTTAAAATGAAGAGTTAGACTAGGCCTGAGTTAGACTAGGCCTGAAGACACAAAAAGCATCCCAACAGTAAGATTACTATGAATTTGGCAGTCCTACCTAAAGCAAAAAACAAACAAACAAGCAAACAAAAACAGTTTTAAAAACAGGACTGGAGATACAGAACTGATATGGGAAATCCTTGAGCACTAAAAATGTTATTTAAAGTCCAAAACACTTGAGAACACAGACCTGGCATGAAGGCTTGAACATAACTTATGAACTAGAGTTGTGTATTTTTTTTTTTTTTTTTACCCTCTATATTTAATTCAATCTGTTGGTAATGTAATGACATAAAACACCCAATAGTTCAAGTAATGAAAATAGAATAGTACAACATGGGATGCTATTTTTAAATTGGGGTTTTGACTTGGAAGTGCATCCTGACACTCAGTCAGAGACCTGAACTACTTCATTAACCAGGTTTTGTTAAGATGTAACTGCTGTTATAATTTGCTATTTTATGATTTTACTTAACTATATAAGATTTTAACTTAACACTTTTTTTGTTTTATATCCTGCCCTGCCTAACAAGGCTAAGGTAAGTTAACGAAAGAGAAACAGAATATTTACATAACACAGAATGACAAACCAATCTAAACGGGAACTAAAATATCAACATAAGACAGAGACCCCTTAAACAATATTTCATCCTAACTTCAGTTGATGAAACCAAGATTCATTTTAAAAGATTGTCTCTGAGCTCTTTAAGTGTGAGCACTGGTGCTCTCAAGTCTTCCAAGGTCCTTAATGCAGAAATTTTGTCTAAGGCTAATTCAGAGGTTGAATATAATGTAACAAATGGTTTACAAACGTTTAATTAAAAATAAAGAGAAACTGATTAAATTGGCAACACAACCCACCCAATCCACAAAGGATGTGCAACAACAAACAAAGAATCTTACCATAAAAATAATGCAACATGAATAATTTTTACACCTCTTAGACAGGCTTCCCACTCCCCTACATAATGCATCATCCTCAAATGAATACAAAAACAAGTCTCCTTCACCTTCCTCCTGAGACTGGCTCTTCCTGTCCACTCAACTGTTTTCTATACATCAACCCCCCAAATCAGCAGATGTCAACACCACTCTCATGTCTCATGATGAGTCTTGCTATCCTCAAGGAAAAAGTTCTTTCAGAAAGTATCATAAATTACTCTACTAAATAAGTTTTGCATTTTTAGACAGAGTGAACAATTTGATACACACTAATAATCAAGATCTAGGTTTATTTCTTTGATACATAGTACCCCCACTTTGCTACATTTTTCATGTGCCTTTGTTTAATTAGTTACCAGAAGAGTAAATAACCTTGAATTACGCCCCAAATTTAACAATATTATTTAACAACATTATTGCACATCCTCCTCGTCCAGTGTTATCGAATTAATTCCAAAGTGGAAAGAGAAAACGGGACCTGAACCTGTTCAGCCTTCACAAGAGAAGGCTGAGGAGGGACCTTGTGTACTCACAAGGGCCTATAAACTCATTAGGGGGGACCAGAAGGGTTTGGGCGAGACCTAGTTTCCCCTAGCATGCCCTGGGATAACAAGGAATAATGGCCACAAGTTGTTGGAGAGTAGGTTTAGATTAGACATCCATAGAAACTACTTCACAGTTCGGGCGGCTAGGACCTGGAATTAACTTCCAAGGGAAGTGGTGCTGGCTCCTACCCTGCGGGTCTTTAAGAAGAGGCTTGATGCCTACCTGGCTGGGGTCACTTGAGCCCAGTTTCCCTCCTGCCCAGGCAGGGGGTCAGACTTGAAGATCTACAAGGTCCC
>JAGPOW010000261.1:39768692-39802056 GCA_030014935.1 Caiman crocodilus | reverse complement strand
AAGAAGAGGCTTGATGCCTACCTGGCTGGGGTCACTTGAGCCCAGTTTCCCTCCTGCCCAGGCAGGGGGTCAGACTTGAAGATCTACAAGGTCCCTTTCAACCCTACTTCTTTGATTCTATGAAAACACACCAATGACAAAAGACAACTAGTAAAAGTGTCCTTTGCTTAGCCTCATTGAGAGGGAAAGTTCCTAGTCTTTGAAATTTTGCTAAGCCATTGCAAGACTCCTTTTCTTGACATGTGCTCCATGCACTTAAAGCGCTGCAGAGTGTCATGTATCAGTATCCCTGCACTTAAAAATGGTGGCAAGGGCACTTGAACTGAAGCCCATTTGACAAGCTTTAGTTCAAGCCCCCCTTCCATCATTTTTAAGCATGGGCATACTGATGCACAAGATGCAGGAGGCTGCTGGAGTATGGTTAATACTCAATTAATTAATCAATTAATTGAGTCTGCTGGAGTGTGGGAATTGCAGCACGTCAGAGCAGTTTCTGCACTCATGTACAGGCACCCATAGACTATACTTTCTGTAACAATATTTGATTCTCAACATCGTGTATCATAGCACCCTGAGGTGCCACAGGATCCTTTTAAAGAAGCTGTGGAATATTAGCATTATTATTAGGTGTGTGAACATCTACACATGATTCACAACATAAACCCAGACATTTTAAATAGGAATCCATAGTGTAAAATACATTCTGACCTGTTGTGGCCCTTCCGGAGTTCTTTGCATCAGATGAATTATTTTTCCATAGTCAAGAAATGAGTGCAAGTTAAGAGTTTGCATTTTCTGAGGGGTGCCTTGAGTCTAAAAAGGTTAAGCATCACTTTTTTATACTTTAAATTGCAGCATGCGACTTGGTTCAGCCTAGAGAAAAAGCAGACAAGTGGGTGAGGAGAAACATGGATTTTTGATGGAGTACTGTGGTTCCACATCTACAGAGAACCAGGGTAAAGCTATTCAGTAAAAAAGGTCAGAATACCTATAGAAGCAGTGCAGGATGGAAATAGGCAAAAAACACAAAACCCCCAAAACCTGGCATTTGCAGAGCTGTTAAACCTTAACCACATTTTCACATTCCTCAACCACAAGTAAAAGCTGAGCTTATCAATTATTTGATCAACCTTACCAAGGCCATGTGGAAACTTTGTAATGACTATACTTATGCTGAAGTTTTTAACAATGTTCTCAGGCTAAAAACAATATAAGACATCACTTTCTACAGGCATGAATAAAGTGCAAGTGGGAGCTTGAAGGTAGAGCTTAAGCCAACAGACACAGGGGAAGTTATCATAAAGCAAGTTGATAGATTAGGTTATGCAAGTAAAGCTAAAAAAAGGGAATGGTATAGTAGAGATTGTGCTCAGACACCTTCAAGACTGCTGAGGTGATACACTGTCCCATAAAACCTAAGGGCTGCCTACTCAACACCCTCAGGACTGTCTAAATAAAAGTGACCAAATGCCAGTATGTCTAGATAAAAAGTGACCAAACGCCAGTCCAATGTAAAACATGAGAGTGAATTGTGTTCGAAGTGTGAGGGATTTACGATCACACTGTTAATGAGGCGTGTGGCTGCACGGCCGGCAGTCACAGTCTCCTGGCTGAAAGTCAGCTGATACACAAGGCACATTCTGATTGGCTCTCTAGCTTATAAAAGGGGAGAAATTTCTGGAACCAGCATTGGGACCCACACAACATCGGAGAGGCCTGATCACCCTCACCGAAGGTCCTGCGTCCACGGTATCCCTTTTCCCCTCGGACGCCCCCATCACAACCGAATACATCATTTAGATGTGCAAAGAGCTCTTGAGTTCCTTGTAAGTTTGGTTTTGAAGTTGTTGTAAAGGGAACTGCCGGCACGGAAGTGTGAATAGAGCATATATGTGCTACCCGGTGCAACTTTTACAGAAGGTGCCTACACTGTGTACATCGATAGTGCGAGTCCGTGTACTTCAGCAGTGTGAGTAAAGCATTTATTTCTTACATTGTCTTTTAGGATTTTTCTTGAACGGAAAGAAGTAGAGGAAAAAAAGAGAACAAGGTTCCATAACCCTTTCATCCCCGGCCTGTTCGGATCTGAGGGTTAATCACCCTCGTTTCCCTACCACAAGGAGAAGATATCTGCTTAGTAAGGTAACCAACCCCACTGCTTGTTAATGTATTGTACAATCTCTGAATAAATGTGCTTTATAGATTAGAACTCTTGACACCTACAAGGAGGGACCACTCTGACCACACTCTAAACACAACTGTTGGGGTAAGGAAAGAGGAGATAGAAGTTACTAGACATGCTCAGCAGCCATTTCTGTAGCTGTATTGGAAGCTTTCATTGTTAGCAAGCTACCTGGCAGGTCAAACCCCTTTCATGCTCTAAACGTTGAGCCAATTGGAGCTTCACAGGTTTGGAAAATAGGAGTTAGATAGCAACTAAATGCTGCAAGACCAAAAAATGTATCTGCTGCCTGGACTGGATTATCTAGGCACTGGATACAAGTTCACCAGCATCTAATAATACAAGGGGTAGAATGCTCCAAACTGTTGCACCATCTAAACTGCTGTCAGTTTGATGAGAGGGCTTAGAAGTGTTTTGAAAAAAAAAAAAATGAGATGACACCCTCTTTCACAAGATCTGTAGAGCCTGGAATGACACATTACATATTACTGCAACGTCATTTCCGGAAAAAGATCAGAGAGAAACCTGCTCTATGCTGAAGTTCAGAATGGTAAAGTTGGAACCTTACAGATTAAAAGTAGAAATCCTATATAAGCAACAGGCCTTGTAGAGTGTAAGATGCAGTGTTTTGTACTAAGAACTTCAAGATTGAACAGTATATTTCTCTTGTACAGAAACAAAGTATCTATAGTTAAAAGACACAGAAAGGAAATCTGGAGAACTACAGATCTATCAATGGAACCTCAAGAGCATGCAAAACTAACTGTTCCTTCCTGCAAATTCTGTTATAAACCCATAGGATAAAAGTGGCTGCCCACCAAAAATATATCATACCAAATTAAAAAGATCTCCTTTTTTGATAATCAAGAAGGAAAATAAGTAGATCTAATCTACCAGTTCCTCAATAAAGCATGCGATATGATCACACATAGGAAATTAGTTTATGCTGCACATCACAAGCCCATCTGCAGGGGACTTCCGGAGCCCTGAGTTTCTCCCCTCTGTGCTGCCACCTATCCCAGGGCAACCTCAGTCTGTTCCTTGGGGCAACTCCTTACCCCAGCAAGGCTCAGGACAACTGCTCTTATACTGGATCTTGCACACACAGCAAAAGACTCTCTGCCCACTCCAGGAGACCCACCTTTTTGGCCTGAGAAGAAAGTATAGGTCCCCCTCTCTGTAGAGAGCAATATCCTGGAATGTTACTTGCCCAGAAATCACTCTTTCCACGTGCAACCAGTAAAGAAGCAAAAAACACAAGGATTTATTACATAGGATAAAATAATTGTACCAAGGATGGTAATCATCTCTAAGTATGCATGCCTCAGTCCCCTAGCTAAACCATATTGATAAGCATAAAGATGTACATAAACAGTAGGCCATAATTTATAGTGATAACAGTAACATAAATGGATACAGCATAATACTGGCTTTCCAAAATGACAACACATGCCATACCAATAAAACACAGGAAAATATTCATGATACCCCACAAACCCCCTAATTATAGTGGAGGTTGTGACTGCAGAAAAGCACAACTTATTACAAGAATTATAACATGGGGAAGGAACTGGCTGAAAGGGAATCAACAATTGGTCATTTTGAAAAGAACAGCTATGAGAATGGAAAAACATTATGACTGGAATTTCTTAAGAATCATGCTTATGACCCTTTGCACAGAAAGCAGAAGTGTGCTGATAAAATTGGTAATCACCATAAGTAGAGACAGAGCTTGAAACAGCATACAGGAAGAACTGAAAGACCTTGACAGCTGATCTCAGAAATAGGATCAAATTCAACAGGACAGGTTATGTGCTTAGTGACTAATAAGAAGTTCTGCTATAAACAAACGGGATTTCATCAATTGGGAGAGAAGAGGAGAAAGATCTACATGAACTCAATTTCAAGATAGTTATGAGCTACCATGTCACATACAAAAAAGCAGATGTCACTTTAAAATGTAAAAGTGGAGATAAGGAAGTATCAATGTCATTGTACAATACACTGCTGAGACCTAATCTGGACCATTTTGTACAATTCTGTTCATTCACATGCAAAACAAATTAATTAAGACTGGAACAAGTGCAGAACATTACTAGGATAATCAAGGGAAGGAGAGGGACTCTTGCAAACTAAGAGTTAAAAAAAAAAAAAAAGCTTGGCCTCTTTAGCCCAAAGGAACAAAAGCTGAGTTACTATCTCTAAACACATCAGAAAGGTAAACACCAGAAAGGGAATATAATTATTTAAATAGTAGGACAATGTTAAAACAAGAACAGAATTTAGACTGGAAACTAGAAAGTTTCTAACCACCAAAGGAATGAGAGAGGTATTTAGCTGCATTAGTCTATACAGTCCAACTCTGCCTTGCCTTCTACCATAAAGAATGAGGAACCTTTCAATAGGAGCAGTGGCAGCAAGAAACTTACCTGAGTTAGGTTATGGTTCAATTAGTTTATTAAACAGATTATATGATACAACTGCCAACAACAACAGGGACTGGGCTTGATGTCCAAAGATCACTTCCTGCCCTATAATCCTGGCTGAGAATAAATAAATTTCAACATCCAAAAATATTCCATTATGAGTGTGGGTGGGCACATGGCATGATGTACACACCTAGGTTATGGATAGACATTACACAAAACCAGTTTAAGTGATCAGAAACTAGCTTAAACCTGTAACAGAACAGACACATTCAATGCACATAAACCAGTTTCAAAATGGCTGAAACCAGTCTGAGATAAACCTGGTTGAATGTAGTATCAGACTTAACAGGCTGAACTCAAACCGGTTAATGCAATGTCTGTCCCAGACACCTTTCTGGTTTAAGTTAAACCAGACTCCTCCAGCATGCTCTCTGGGTGGGGCCCTGCTGTCTGCTCCAAAGCAGGGATGGCCCTGCGCCTCTACTCTCTAGGCTGAGCAGGGACCGGACGTGGTGAGACACTGGCCAGCATGGCCCTGCTAAGGCAAAGTGGGCAGGGATGGGGGTTAATTCTTCCCTCCTTCCCCACCACAGCCAGGGTCTGCCTGACTGCTGCGGAGCAGAGGGGAGGGGGGCTGCAGCGATGGCCCCTGGAGCTGGCAGACTGTGGCTACAGGGCAGAAGGGATAGCGGGAGGAGTTAACCCTTTTGCCTGCTGCCTTCACCTTAATGGGATTGTACTGGGGCTTTGCATTTGGCCAACAACAATCACTCAGTGTTCCTCCAACTAATGGCAAGGGACTGTAATAGCATTAGTAACACAGCTAACTAGGAAGTCAGTGGTCTGTCGTGTAACTTGTATTTGTTTATAAATGCATTTTGTTTCTATACCCTATAATAGGAAATTTTTTTGCCAGATTTCTTAGTTATAACTATTTTGATTTTACATTTTCCCTGCTCTTCTCATGGTATGTTTATTGGATTTAATACATCCATTAAAGATTTGCCCTGAAGATCATATATTGTAATCCTTTTAGTCTGAACTGAGTTTACAATAGGGTAATGCTAATCTATTTTTTTCTTTTAGGATTTACTGCTTAATAGTCATGTGCAATATAAACATACTTCTAAAGCCTTCTTCCCTAATCTGCACTTCAAATATTAAATTTTTAGATGTTGCACAGTTATTTTTATTCTTTCATAAAAACAGTGGTAAATCTTTTTTCCTAATACATGCTTAATACATTTTCATACAACAGAAAAATGTGTTTTAAAAGTTTCACAGTTCAGTACAATAATGCAAGTTTAATAAAAGAAAAATTAAAAGCTATTCACTTTAATTTATACAAGCTACATACAATCAAATCACATGTAAATGGAAGAATTCTAGAGGTGCACCAATAAAGATTTTCTTGGGTAATACCGATGGCCAATTGTTAACCAACCATATTGGCCGATTCCAATCGGATAGCCAATTTACAGGAATGGAGACAAGCAGCACAGAGAGCAGCTTCCTGCTGGTAAGTCTGTTGGGAGGAAGGCATGGGGAGGAGAGGGAAGGGGTATGAGGGGGACAGATCAAAGTCCCCACGGTGAGGGAAGAAGTGGAGCAGACACTGCTCAGTCAGGGAAGTTAATGTGACCCTGGGGTGGGGCACAGGGCAGACACGTGGATGGCTCATCTGGGGGAGCATGGGGTGGTGAGAAGGAGGGGCAGCTCCCCACCACTGAGTGCAGCCCCCAGGGGAGGCTTGGGGGGGTATGTGCCCCCCAGATTTGAGCACGGGGCGAGGGTGAGCTGCCCACAGCAGGCTCGGGGCCAGCGGCTGTGCCAGCCTCTTCCCGATGCAAGGGCCAAGCTGAAGCTGTGTTCAGGGTAAGCAGCAGTGCTGCTGGGAGGGGTAGCTATGGGGTGGGCTATAGCCACCCTAAAGTTTGATGTAGTCACCCTGTAGCCACCCCTCCCAGTGCCACCAGTACCGCCCAGCCCAGAGTGCAGCCCCAGCCCTGATCCCATAGAAGGCAGCCTGCTCATCATCCCACACCCAAACTGGGGAGGAGGGTCATATGCCCCCCATACCTCTGAGAATATGTGCAGCGGCAGGGAGCCACCCCCCCTACACCCGCCAGACAAGCTATCTGCTGGTCTGCCCCAGGCCCCACCCTGGGGTCCCATTCACTGCCGTGGCTGGACAGCACCTGCTCCTGCCCCTGCCCCATTCCCTCCCTCAGAATGGGGGCCTTGATCTGCCCCTCCCCCACACAATTTCCCTCATGCCCCAGCTGCCCCCTGTAGCAGGGCACTAAGGTGCCTGCTACTTGGAGAGCTGGAATAGCTACTCAGGTACCAGTTCCTAGGGTGACCAGTGACCTATACCTGCTAGCAGTCAACTGACCAGAAGGGGAGGGCCTGGCTCCCATTTAAACACCAGAACTGAGGCCACAGAGGCAGTTCCCTCCTGGCTGCCAAAGGTGAAGGAGCTTTCCTAGAACAACCAAAGGGGAGAGACCAGGCTGCAGGAACAGCTTCTGTCACTGCGGAGGAACGGAATATTTCCTGGTAGGGTGAATGTTGTTATAGCCAGGCAACTCAAGTTTATGTTATAGCCCAGGGGCTTGTGTTTTGTTTGATATCGGTGGTTTGATTGAGGCTATTAGGGGTTAGAGGAGGCCTCATAGGGGACCCGCAGCATTGTCTGAACCCCAGGCCGGGGTGGGGGGGAAAGCAGCGAGAAGCCCTGGGGGTGGGCACAGACCCCAGGCACCAGCAAGGCGTGATCTTAAAGAAGCCAGGGAGCTCTGGTATGCCTGTGGTGCATCTTGGTGTTGGTAGTTTTTGGGGTTTTTTTCATGGTCTGGGAGGCTGTGGGCTTGGGGTCATCCCCTAGTTTTGGGCTTGTGACCCTCCAGCTGTGGGGCTGGCACCCAAGCCTCTGGGCCAGGTTCCAGATTGGAGCAGGAAAAGGGGCCACGGGCCACAAGACAATAGAAAAGGCTAGAGCCTCAGCATCAAACGCAGGTTAAGTGGGTTTAGATGGGGAGGCCTAACTAGAGAAAATTGGGTCAGTCTCACATAGTGGAAAGTCCCCAGTGTACCCAATACAATAGGCAGCCTCCCACTCGCAAGAACATCATCATACTTTCCATCAAGATGTGGCAGGCGAGTATAGGGTGGGACATAAGAACCCTAAAGAAGGATCCAAGGGCGCTCCATGCAAGGTGCTGAGTACTAGGAAGATAGCGCTGGGAAGGGCAACCTGTTTCACCCCCAAAAGACTTACAAGCAAGACACTGCTCTCCAAGCTGTCGGGCTGCATTCCTGACCATGTGCTGATCTGATAAGCCACCGATTATATTGGTGCTCCTCTGAAGAATTCCATGAAAAGTGTCTACTTACACCAAGTTTCAAAGAATATATATTTATTTAAATGTTCAATTCAGATTGATAAACACTAATTTTCTGGTTCTCACTTGTAGATTGTTCAAAGCAAACTTCTTCATTAACATAAAGTAGGGGTGGACAATTAAGAAGTGAGCTGGGTGAGCTGTTGAAGGCTGGGGGGGATGGTGGTGAGTGACAGCTGGCCCAGCTGCCTGGCCCAGGTCTGTCTGGCTTGCACCCATAAACAGCATGTTGGACAGAGTGGGCAGGCAGGGTCTCCATGGAGACCAACTTGGGCCCCCCACAGATCAGCAGGGAGCAGCATTTGAGAGTGGGATGGATGCGCAGGGCCAGAATCGGGGGGAAGGGGGGGGTGACGACAACGTGGGGCTGGGATCATAAGGTGACAGTGAAGGGCTGGGAGCTGGGGCAAGTAACTGCAATCAGCTCCCCACACATCCCTGTGACAGAAGCCAGTTCTGTAGGTAGGGACACGCAGGGAGCAAACAACAGGCTTGCCCCAGGCCCCGGCCTAACACTGTCACTGCCCCACAGTCCCAGCCCCGGCTCCTCAGCCTGCTCTTTGCCTGACCACAGCCCCATCCCATTCACCCACCCAAGTGTGCCCTGCCTGTGGAAGCCCTAAGTCCGTCTCCACGGAGACACTGCCTATTCAACTCCTCCGTTGGGGTCGTGTGGTGCTAGACAGCAAGAGGCCAAGAAAGCAAGGAGATAACAGTGTGGGATTAGGGCCCAGGGCAAAGCCAAAATCCACTCCTCACACATACCTTTGATGGGAGCCAGTTTTGCAAGCAGGGATATGTGGGGAGCAAATCATAGGCCTAGGCCCAATAGTGTTACTGTACCACAATACAAGTCCCGGCCCCCCACCCCACTCCCTACCCAGCCACAGCCCCATCCCATCCACCCAGCCAAGCGTGCCCTGCCTGCAGGGGTCCCAGAGTCGGTCTCCAGAGACCCTACCTGCCCAACTGCTCCATCCAGCACCCCCAGGAGTGGATGTAGGGCAAATGGGATGGGTGCCCAGGCAGCAGCAGAGACACTGGCTGCAGCAGCCAGGCAGGCCACAGGGACTTGCCAATGAGCCAAGTCTGGTTGTCATTTTGCCCCCACCCTACTGCACACCTGGGGGCAGTGGGACCAGCCACATGCACCATTCACCAGAATGCCCTATGGGGTGGGCAAGGCCAAGATACCCACTGCAGGCTGAACAAAATACCTTAGCGAGCCAGATATGGCCCATGAGCCATATTTTGCCCACCCTGACTTAAGGAAACCAATGTAGGTGTACCAAGCACAAGTTTCTGTCACTTGTTTCAAGTGAAATTCACCAGTTTAACCAGCAATTACAGTAAGATGCAGATGGAATGAGTCTTTCTAAATCGCTTCCAAACTTAGTCTTAAGACATAAATCCCTAAATAAATGTTCATTCCAATTAATATTGTGTGTTTTTCAAAATATATATTTTTAATAATAAAGTTAGGCCAACTTTTTGCATTAATAGTTTTGTCAAACATGAGTTCATCACAGTTTTGGAGATAAACCAAAAAGAAGCAGTAATGAATTGCTTGGATCTGCCTACCTCCTCTACATATTCTTCACAAAAGTGTTACAAAAGGAGGCACTACCAACTGGTCTCCAATACCTGCTAGATCAAAAATAGGGGTGAAAAAAGGAAAAAATGGATTTAAATAACGTTTTTTGGTAGAACAACACAATGCTACCAATAGAGGACTTCTAGCATTTATGCACCATGTACTTATATGTAGTAATAAATTAGTCTTGTGTTCCCCAAATTGCTCCACTGGAGTAATTTTTAGAAGTGTGTATTATCTTACCTGCATCGAGTCTATTTACTGCCTTCATTTCAGCTGCTTTATGCTTATTTTCTCCATTAGCTTTTTCCATTGAACTTATTTCTCCAACAAATTCCACAGCTTGTGTAGAAATTATATTTAGTCCATGTGTTCCAGAAAGAGCCCTCATATGTCCAAGGCCACTCTGTTGTTTCTCTCTGCCCTACAGAGAGAAAAGCACATCCAGGAGAGCATTCTCTCATAACACAGCTTTTCCTGATAAATATCCAGCTGTTCATAGCACAGAAAACACCAGAATTTAGACATACATTAGGTTTAACATTTCGCATCTTATGATTTCAAGACAATAATTAGATACAAACTGCATCCAAACTCCCACACTTCTCCACAAGTTTCAAAGTTTGGCAATACAGGCTAATCATTCCCTTTCTATGACACCTATGCAAGTCATTGTGATCCAAATACTACTACTGCTAGCCTTTAATTACAACAAGCAACCCTATTGACTGCCCTGGCAACTAGTGGGAAGTAGATTTTTCATAATAAGGCAGGCAAGACCAGGTGAGTGCATACACACACGCATGCAAAAAACCCCACACACACTTTTAATATAAAATAGCTATGCACAAGAAATAACATCATCTGCTTATGAACTCAGTTCAAAGGTTTCTGCAATTTAAACTATGACATACTGAGTTTTCTGCTATTAGAGGCTAAAACATCTGAATCCTTATTAACAACACTTACTCAACACACCAACATTTTTAAATTACAGTTCTTGAAGAGTAACTTTGTTTTTCTGAAATGGTTTTTGCCAGGGCATTCCAAACATTCTACAGGCAGCAATGACCCAGTAATGCAAAGCCCAGGCCAATACTGTAATCCATACTTTGACTACAATGGGACTTGTATACGATCTGTATTCTGATTACTTTTACCCAAGTGTTGTAAAGCACCTTACTACTATATTCTTTTCCCCACTAATGTGAACAGGTCCTAGTTATAGAACAGAAGACAAGGTTCAGCTTGAGTAAAGATATCAGGTTCTGACCAGTTAAGATTACTTGTGTGATTAAGGACTATTCCTTGTAGGCAGACATCTCAAACTTTAGTAACAGTGCTACATATACATATATGTTTTCCCGCTGCATTCTTCTTTTTTACGTCTACTACCTTAATTCCTGAGCCCGGTTGTTCTACTTCTTTCTCCAGACAGATTATATTCCTGTTTCCTGGAGGTATAAACCTTGGCTTTTTTGCTGAGTTCCCTAGCAGTTGACTTGGAGCTGCTGATCGCCTCATATTCAATCCTGCCAATCTGAAAAACATCAAATACAGAAGGTGGGGGTTTTTTGGCAATACAGCATAATGGCAAAAGCATTTTAATGAGTGTTCTATAAATGCCAAAGCTTTATAAATGCTTCTTAAACATTAAAATATCTCAATCATTTCCAAACAGAAATATTTGTTCTCAGATCCAACAGAATAAAAGTAACAAAACTAATGTAATCATTTTTTTAAAAATATGTGCTCAGATCATAAATTAAATGACTAAGCTAGTAAATGACATTTTTCCTAATTTATACCATATAACTCCTGCTTTACTATTTCCTTATTCTATCATTGACTAGAAGAGAAGTATAGGAATTACTTTTCTACAAATTATACAGAAATGTTAGACTATAAAAAGAAAGATTTTTGAAAACAGAAATTACTCTTATGCCCTTCACAGCTAATCTTGAAAATTCAATTCCAGTAAACACAAGAGCTGAAAGGAACAATGAAATAACGGAGTAAAGTTTGGTTTCTCACAGGTTTTTTTATAACTAGGTATCTGAAATAATTTGTTAAAAATGACTTGACAAATACTGATCAAGAATATAATGAATCATAGCATCTACAGAATTATGCTATGCTATTTATTTGGGAACAAGACATATACAATGCTTTTAATGGCTACTGTATAGTCAAATAATATTTTTTGCACTGTTCTGCACCCCAGTGGCCTGTCAGCCACACAACAAGCTGTCTAAGAAAATGTATACAAGAGCTGCAAAGCAGGATAATTTAAAAAATAGGCACACTAAAATTATAAACATAGCTGACTGCTTTTTAATTGTGTTGTACCTAGCTTGCAGCCAGAAATAATATATGAAGTTGTTAGCAGACTCCATCTCACAAAAGAATGATCCTTATTTGGTTTTGACCCTGCATGGTTATTTGTGTATGTAGATGCATTACTGGGGTTTTCATTTTAATTCATTTAATGCTCAAACATTCCTCAGGTTTTGCAAGTCTTCTATATCTCTACTGATGCAATCTAAACACTGTGGTTGTACTTTCAAGAACAACTCCCCAACCTCAGTTCTCTTATTGCTATTAAATTAAATTCAGAGGATGTCATGAGCAAGTGTCTGTTTGCATTTATGGAAAACATTAGGTCAGTGGTCTCCAAACTTTTTAAAGTAGGCGACCACCTTTGGCATTTCATAGCAACTCAAGATCTACTGTGCACCGCCGCTGCACCCTGCGCGCCCCCCCCCGCCATCAGGTAAGTGTGTGGGGAGGAAAGAGGGGACAGATGAAGTCAGAGGGAGAAAAAATTATCTGGGGGCATGCCTTCCCAGCAGGCAAGTCTCACCCAGCTGGGGGCCAATATAATTTACACCTACTCCTGCCTCTGTGGCACTGTCCCTCACCGCAGGGGCCTCAATCTAACCCCTGCCTCTTCCCCACAGACCAACCTGCTGGGCTGGGGCAAGCACATGCAAGCACACGGCCACCGTAGCCTCAGATCAACTGCAAGAGGCTCCGAAATCTACCAATGGATTGAAATCCACTGGTTCACAGAATCATAGAAGTAGGGTCAGAAGGGATCTTGTAGATCTTCAAGTCCAACCCCCTGCCTGGGCAGGAGGAAAACTGGGCTCAAATGACCCCAGTCAGGTAGGCATCAAGCCTCTTCTTAAAGACCCCCAAGGTAGAAGCCAGCACCACTTCCCTTGGAAGGTGGTTCCAGATCCTAGCCACCCTAACTGTGAAGTAGTTCTTATGGATGCCTAATCTAAACATACTCTCCAATAACTTGTGGCCGTTATTCCTTATTATCCCGGGGGGGCGCTAGGGGAAACAAGGTCTCCCCCAAACCCTTCGGGTACCCCCTAGTGAGTTTATAGAAGGTCACCTGCTCCCCCCTCAGCCTTCTCTTGTGAAGGCTGAACAGGTTCAGATCCCGTAGCCTCTCCTTGTAGGATCTGCCCTGCTGTCCCTGGATCATGCAGGTGGCCCTCCTCTGGACCCTCTCAGTGTTGTCCAAATCCCTCTTGAAGTGGGGTGCCCAGAACTGGACACAGTACTCCAGCTGTGGCGTGACCAGTGTTGCACAGGGCCAAGGAGGTGATCCTCCCCCCTCTACTTGAGATGCACCTGTGGATGTACAATAAGGTCCGGTTAGCCCTGCCAACCATGACCTTGCAATGTCGGCCCATGTTCATCTTGGAGTCAGTAGTGACTCCAAGATCCCTTTCTCCCTCCGTGCTCTCAAGAAGCGAGTTTTCCATCTTGTAAGCGTGCTACTGGTTACTACTGCCCAAGTGCAGCACCCTGCACTTCTCAGTATTGAAATGCATCCTATTTTTGTTAGCCTGCCCTGCAACCTATCTAGGTTTTGCTGCAGTCTTTTCCTCCCTACTAGCATGCCCACCTCACCCCAGATTTTGGTATTATCAGCAAATTTAAATAGGTTGCTTTTTACCGCATCATCCGAACTGCTGATAGAGAAATTGAACAACGCGGGCCCAATGCACTCCAATGCAGACTGAGCCCTGGGGGACTCCACTGCCCACTTCCCCCCAGGTCGAATATGACCTGTCCACCACCACCCTCCGAGTACGACCCTTCAGCCAATTCGCAATCCATCTGACTATGTAGGCATCGATGCCACAGTTGCCTAGTTTTTTAATGAGGATGGGGTGGGAGACAGTGTCAAAGGCCTTGCTGAAGTCTAGAAAGACTACATCCACAGCGATACCTGCATCCAATGCTTTTGTGACTCGATCGCAAAAGGCAATCAGGTTGGTCTGACATGACCTGCCCCTAATGAAACTGTGCTGGACTCATCTTCCCCTGGTCACTGTGGGGGCAAGTGCCCACCCTGACTCAGGAGGCACCAGTCACCCATGGGGCCGAATCTCCACCCTCACCCCCAACACCTCCCCCCCATTGGCTGCCTTGCCCAACCCCAACGTCCTAGCAGTTAAAAAAAAAGCCCCACACTCACCAGCTACAGCAGCAATCTGGGAGCTGGGGCCACTTAGACTAAGTGCTGCCGGCCTCCAGGTGACTGCTGGAGCCACCCCAGCTCTGGGACAGCACATGGAGCCCTGCTGAGCCACACTGCACCTATACAATGCAACAGCTGCCACATGGGTCACAAGAGGCGAAGACAATATCTGCTGCTCCACATTACATTGGGGGGGGGGGCTGTGCCAAAAGACCCCAGAGGCCCCGATCGCTGGTGCTGCAGCTAGTAAGTGTGGGGGTGTTTTTGTTTTGTTTTAAGTGCTGGGATGCTGGGGCTGGGCAAAGCAACAGCAGGGGCTGGGGCTGGGTGGGGGTCCCTCCACAGTCCCTTCCCCCCTTAGCCAGCTCCCTACTTACCGGCATGGAGTCTGGGTTCAGCTCCCTGCAGTAGCAAGCAGGGACTGCCTGAATCAATGGATTCAGAGGCTCTCAATTCAATTCAAATTTGGAGGTTTGGCCCCCAAATCACACTGAATCTCCTTCAAATCAAATCAGCTACCAAAGCTTCAGCCCTACTGAACAGGTATGTTAGGTTCTAGTTCTGTTAGACTCATTTCATTGTTGATCCCCTTCAAATGACAGTCCAAATAGTTAACAAGAGCTGTATTAAGGTACTTACTAACCTCAAGCAAAGAACATCTTTCAACCTATAATTACTGGTAACTGAAAGGGTATGACACTGCCATGATCACTCTTAAACATGTCCTGCCTCTCCTGTCTTACATCTGAGCACGCCAGGTCCAGCATGCAAGGCAGGTCCAGTGCATGCTGCGTGTAACATATGAGTCAATTTGGGACCCAGAGGATGCAACAGTTAGCCCCCCACCTTGTTCTTAGAGGGGGCTATTGGGTACTCATCAGTTGAGCTCAGGGGAAGACGGCTCCACGGTCCCCGGGCCCCCACCCCCCTCCAGAGCCTGGTTCCTAAGCCCAGCAACCTGGGAAGCTGTATGGTTTTTCCTCGCCTTGTCCAGGCCAGCTGTATTGCTCCTGCTGCAGCTGGCTGCACACGCACCATCTGGACTCGGCTGCGGTAGGGCCAGGAGCCACAAGAGCAAACCAAACACTTTTACCATCACTGACCATCCATGGTAAAGTGGTTGAAATGATCGTACAAACAGGATCATTATCGTACACTGGCAACACGGCCGCCAGCACGCGGCTCCCCTCCCCGCCCCGGAGTGCCCCCTACACCCTCGCCCCCGCCACACGCACCCGCTCCCCGAGACGCCGGGCACGCACTCAACCGTCCCGCCGCGCCTGCTGGCTCCCGTCAGCCACTTGTCCCAAGACGCATGCGTAACCGCAGCCAACGCAGCTCAAGGATCCTGCCAGCACTACAACTGATTCCTCTACGCATGCGCCTACCCTCTCCCCACACCGCTTCAGTACCCGACCCCCGTCGACTTCCTCTCGCACTTGCGCTCTCGCGGTAGAACGGCAGGCAGTTTTGTCAGAGGCTTGTAAACCTGCATTGCGCATGCCCCTGCTCTTTCGGCCACTTCTAGCATGGAGGCTTGGCTGGGTTGTCGCTAGTGCTGCGCTCCGCCGTCAAGCAATACCAGCCGTAAAGGGCCCTGGCCCCTCTCTTTTGCGGCGGTCCCGGAATATCGAGCTGGATACCATATTCACTGCAAGCGGCTCCGGGCTGGGGACGGGGGCTGTGCCAGGTGAGTGCTGGGTGCGAGGCGGGCTGGGTCGGCGCCACCCGGGCCCGGGCAGAGCAGCAATGCGGACCCCTCTTTCCCTGAGCTGATATGCTGCTCCGCTAGCTGTCTCTGTCTTGTGCTCGCTCCCCTGATCAGCCTCTCTGCTGTCTGCTCCCTGCCCTGTGCTCCCCACCCGATCTCCTGCTCAGCTTTCTGCTCCCCGGGGTGCCCTGTGCTCTGCTTCCCAATCTGCTGCTCTGCTCTCCGCTGCCTGCCCGTCCCCTCCCTGCCTGCCACTCTGAGGGGCTGCCCATGCCACTCGTGATACATATGCTGCAGGTTGGTCACTCCAATGCAGGCAGAGAAGAGGGTGCGGGAATGCCGGCACGATAGGCCAGCAGCACGAGCCAGAAAAGCCTGGAACCTCACGCTAGCCTAGGAGAAAGGCAGACTCCACAGCTGCCACCTGGGCTCAGAGCTGGCTGCCTGCACAGCTGGGACAGCAGCTCTTAGCATCAAGCCACCCTTGGTGGCAGAGTTCAGGAGAGGCTGGGGACGTTGCACTCAGCAGAACTTCTGCATGAGAGAAGGTTCCCAGTAGCCAGGAGTTGCTCGTTATTGCTGTCCGCTCGGGAGCCTGGTTAATGCCAGCAGTAGCTGCAGAAGAGCATTGGCAGTGCATACAGCGAAGAGTAGAGACAACTGAATAAGAAATATAGAATGTGCTTTTTACATAGAAAAGTAGCAACTATCTCCTTCCTCCATCAGCACAGGCTTAAAGTCTATAGGTCTATGCTGACTGCAAGAATAAGCATGCCTGCATGGCAAACAAGGCAGGAGGAAAGCTTAGAAAGGATTTAGCATCTGCAGGGTTCTTCCCAAATTGGGAAGAACTCTGGAGATGGTTTTCCTAAAAGCAGTGGAGAAGATAATTTTTCTGAGACCACATAAATGGAACAGTGGTCAGTAAGCGCTTGTTACTGTTCTTGGCATTTAGGGTTGGCACCTGCAGCTTCCAGACTGCCAACACCAGTATCCCTGACAATGATTTGGTTACTGCTGATCTTGAAGGCTTACAGAAAGCAAATTTTCAGGGAGCTTATAGGCTTTGAATTGTGGGTAGATGATTTATAATGGGGGTGAACTTCAAGAAGCATGATGTTTGCAGAGAAGATTGCAGCGGAGTGAAAGCTTTGAGTCAAGGAAGTTGTAGCCAAGGCACATTTAGTGCTTTCCAGGGAAAATGTTGGAAGTTGAAACACAAGTAAAGCATGTACTAGTGGAAGGTGTATTCTTCAGCAGATAGTCTAAGGCAGCATTTCTCAGCTCAGGGGTTGCAACCCAAAAGTGGGTCACAAGAATGTATGAAAGGGTCACCAACAAACTTTAAAAATTGATTCTCCTTTAAAGAAGGAAAACATGGGGAACTGTGGGCTTTCCCTTGCAAGCCGGTGTTCACAAATGCGTCCTGGTACAAAAACATTGAGAACCACTGGTCTAGGGGACTGAACAGGTTGATCCCTACACACTACTCAGCCTTTGCCTGCTCCCTGGCCTTCTTTACTAGTCCGCAGCATCTGAGACCTGTCAACTCCAGTTGACAGTGCCTTTGAGAATGCTTCCCTCATCACAGGGGCTCCCAGCCAAAGCTAAACTGTAGGCAAGCGTGATTTGACCCCTCAAAGTATCAGACCATTTCTGTCTGAAATGGTCTGATACTACCCACAGACTCCCCTACCCACAGACTTTAAAGTTCTTTTAAGTATTTCTCCAAGTGCCCTTCACATGCAGCCTGATCTTTGCCTGCTGTTTGCTCTCTTTTTGTACTTTAAGTCAGATGTTCCTCTTCCTGCTCCCTCCCAAGTTGCACTGATAACTTGTTTATTGCCCAAGGTGTTTAAAGGCATAGTTACCTCCAGGTTTTCCCCTCCCTACATTTAATTTTTGCACTTTCTGTTCATATTTCATGGAAAAATAAAAGTTGTGCTTTCCATTTAAAAACAGCTTGATTATTCATGCCATGGTGTTTCAGCTTTCAAACTAGCCAAATAAGCCAAGAAGGTAAAGAAATCTGGACCCTCATAAAGTAGCTGAAACATGTGAAGCAAGCAGCCCCTGTGCACGTTCTGCCTAAGTCTCCTAGCTAGGGGTAAGCAAAATACAGCCTGCAGGCTGGTTCTGGCCTGTCAAATAATATGATTAATCCCACAGCTGCTCCTCTGAAGGAGAATTGTATCAGGGCCACTTAGGGAGTATTGGTCAGCTTTTGGGAGGGGGAGATGCTGAGCTCACTAAAACTCTCTAAGTGCCCCTGCAGCCCAGATTATTGTCCATCCCTGTCCTAAGCTAAAGTGTACACAGAGCATAGGTCCCATATAGTTAAAGTTGTTCCAGACATGAACTGTCAAGTGAGCAGTATCTGTAAATCAGCAAAGCACATAGGAAATGGCATAGCAACCCCAGGAAACTGATAACACTGAAACCCCAAACCAGCCCAAATGTACTGTGTTCTGCTTACAGAGTCATGGCTACAAAAGGGGCTCCCAAAAACTGAATCTTCAAGCTGGAGCCAGCAACCGCTGCATCAAACATTTAGGCCACGTGGGTCAAATAGGTACATAAAATGCCCCAGACAAGGTGTCTGTGTCTACTACCATTCTGGAATAGGTGCCATAAGCTGATTGCTTAAGAGTTGGCTGCCTTTTACTAGTGCTGGGCCTGCACTTACAACATGGCCACCACAGCAGGGCAACAATCTGCCACTGTCCCAGATCTGCAAAGAACTGCTTTCTTGCTCCTGTAATGCAGCTTCTGCTGAAAAGTGCACCTCTGAAAACAGAAAACTTGTGGGGCAGATGTGGCCCACAGGTGTTGGTTGCCAATGCAAGCCTTAAATCATTATTCCTGTCTTTCTGTGCTGGAATAGGGTCTTGGAGATTTGTGCTGTTTCAGCCCAGTCTTATGAGCTGGAATCAGGCCTCAGAGCCCCACCCAGCCCCTTGTGTCCAGTCTAGCATGCAAGGTTACAGCCTTGGGGCTACCCACAGACCTGTGGAGAGCTCTGCAGGACAGATGACATTGCACTGGGGCCCAGATCTGCCCTGTGGGCCAAGGTTTGAGCATGTGTGCTGTAAAATGTAGACTCCTGGCTACCCTTCAGGGATGTGGTCTGCTCTGCATAGCAGGAAATACCCCGCATCACAGAGGACTGACTCTCTTCAGCCTGCATGGAGATGCATACAAGCACAGCTGGAGTTCTCTAAAGAAACTGAGCAAGCTGCAGTTAGTCAGCATAAGGATCCATCAGATTGCACCAGTTCTCTACCCATTTTTCATGTTTTTGGGGTCACCGGAACAGAAAGGAGTTTGTGGGCTTGGCTCAAACTCACAGCATACGAGTGAGTGGTTCTCAACCTCATTAGGCTCAAGGCACACCTCAGACATTCCAGCTTAGTTTTCACTTATTCTTCACTATAGAAAGATAACAGAGCAACTTTTTGTTGCAAAGAACTCAGAAAGAACACAGCAGGTAAACATTTCTATTTGAAATTGCTAGGTTTATCTTGTGAATCATGTTTGCACATGTAACAGCAAACATGGTATGACACCCCATGAAAAGATGTCAAGACAACCTAGGGTGCCAGGGAACCCTGGTAGAGAATCACTGGTCTACATAAACAGCACTGTGTAGCAGTACCCAAGCTAGCTTAGTGGGCACTAGATTGCAAGCCAGAAGCCATCAGCCATATTCGTGTAGTGCTATACCCAAGCACTGCTAAGAAATGGAGCCAGTTAACCAGGTACAGCACCAAGGTATATTTTTTCCAGCTCAGGAATTAGGTAGGATACCTGCATGGTCTTGCCTTGCATTCTACATGCAAGTGATTCTCAACATCCTGGAGTGCCACATAGAGGTGCACTGATACATTGGTCCAGACTGTATTGGCATTGGTAAAAGGAAAATTGACATCAGTAATCGGGTTTTTTTGTTCAATGTGGCTGATAATGTCACAAATAAATGTCGTGTGTATGTATGCAGCTGCAGCATGCACATGGCCAGGAGTGCAGCCCGGCAGCTTAGAGAGCAATGTCTGGCCAGTAAGTCTGTGGGTGGATAAGGGGTACAGGGGAGAGAAGGAGCATGGGGGAGCCGATCAAGGTCCTCATGGAGGGGGATGGAGGGAGGGAATGGAGCACAGGCAGGGACAAGTGCTGCCCAGCCAGGGTAAAGCAGGGTGCAGAACAAAGTCACAAGTGGTTTGTCCAGGAGGGTGAGGTGGCTTCCACCGCTGCACGCACACCGTGGAAGGCATGAGGGGCATGTGCCCCCCCTAGATTTGTGCATAGGACGAGGATGGGCTTCATGCTAGGGGCTGGGAGCTGCACCAACCTCTTCCTGGTGTGTGGGCTGGGCAGGGGCAGGGCATATGGTGGCAGAGGCACTGGGAGGGGGGATATGGGGTGCTACAGTGAATTTTGGGGTGACCATACCCCATCCCATAACCTCCCAGCACCACTACTGCTCCCCCCAACCCTGAGCACAGTCCTGGCCCAGCCCCTCCCCTTGCCTCCCACCAGGAGGAGGCTGTAGCGGGCAGCCTACCCTTGCAGTGCGCACAAACCCAGGGGGCACATACCCCCCATGTCTCCCCCAGGGTGCGTGCAAAGGAGCTGTCCCCACTCTCTTGCCCCCCCCCCGATGACTTGCCTGCGGTTCTGTCCCGTCCTGTGCCCTGCCCCAGGTGGGCAGCCCATGTCCCAGCCTCACTCCCCTCCCTCACCACGGGGGCCTTGATCTGCACCTCTATGCCCCTTTCCCCACCACAGACTTACCAGCCCAGTGCTGCTCTTCAGGCTGTCAGGCTGCATATCGGCAATCAGATCGGTACTGGCCAATAAAATCTTTAATTGGTGCACACCTAGTGCCACAAGATCCTTTGAAGGGTGCCACAGGAAGTGGGAAGAGAGAAGTAGTTAAGGGTAAACCCAAGCTCTCCTTGCCTGGTTTGCTCACCTGCCTCCATTGCCTGATCTATCTGCAAGGATGTAAGCACTGTAATAAATAAATTAGTTTCTGAAATGAGGTGCCACTCAAATCACAAGTAATGGGGGAGCGCTTTGAGTTGGTTGTTAACCACTACTATAGACATACTCACTGTGTCTGTGCTGCTGTCAAAGGTGCAGACATACTCAAGCCAATTTCAAATGAGTGCAATTCTCAATACAGGCTGCAAGGTAGTGAACTCTATGTTGCTGTGGCTACACTATTGTTGGTACTTGAGCCAACTAGTTTCAAATTGGCAAGGCTACATCTTCATAAGTTGTAGGCTTACCTTTGACTATGGTATAAACAACACTTGAAAGTAAAAAAGTGCAGCAGATCCTTAAACTGGTTTATAGTTGGGTAATACCCTATACAAACTGCTTTTGATGTACTTCTGTTGCAGATTCTGTAGACTAGTATTGTGGTGCTATATCAGATAAACTGAACCAAGCATCCTGACTTTGCCTTTTGTAATCATTATGCAAATTGCTTGTGTAGTCAAGAACACCCAATTACATATTTTATATAACAGATTTTAAACAACAAACTTTGTTTATTTTCATGGTAAAAGAATAGCAGCAAATTCACAGTTGTCCTCCTTTTAGGATGACTTGGCATTGTTCCACATTCAAATAAGTTATTTAAATGAAGGACTGTAAAGTAGATGTTAAATATTATTGGTGTCTTACAAATAAATTGGGATTCTTGCTTCAAATTCTTTCACATCTCTTTTAGATTTTAGTAGATTGAGAACAGTGGGAACAAACTGGTCAGTATTCTGACTTGTTGATATATGTTTCTCTTCCAATCTACTACTGTGACTCTTACAGTGGGTTTTACTTAGAGAATGTAGGTGGTGACTTTCTTTTTAATTTACATTTTTATGGAAGTAGCTAGACCAGAACTGGATTATTGCAGTAGTGCTTTTTAAAAAATAGCATCTCATAGTCTGAATGTAACCTCAGTTAGATGAGCATGTTTTATCAGATGAAAAATGGAATACAATAACCAAATGCTAAGTTTTTTAGAAAATAAATGAAATATTTCAATTTATTCTTAATTTGTTCTGTAGCAGTAAGTAAAGATCTATAAACTCCATTACATTGTGCTTGTAGTTCATTTAGTTAAGTTACAATCAATTAGTCACATTCAGAAACAATGGTGTATTTAATTAGAATAAACTTAAAGTTTATAAAGAAACCTTGTCAGTGCTTCTGATCAATGAGAGCTTTAAAGAGAATAAGGTATATATGTATCTTGAAGGGGAAAAAAGTCAGATATGGTTGAATTATTTTTGTTACTTCAAAGAACAGCAGTAAAAGAAAAAACCTTCAGACAAGTTATTTCTTCTCATCTCTTTGTTTACTTGTGTAGTCATTTCAGGCTGTATACATCAGAATGTTTATTTTTGTGCTTTTTAATTGATTCTTGCATTTCATCTATTACAGACAGCTAAATTAAACTAATCTGTTATATTTTCTGGCTCAGCCTTATTATCAGAATATTTCTTCATGGATTTTGTTCAAAATACACCATGGAACTGTACTGAAATTGTAGCACTTCTCTTCAAAACAGTTGCTCTAAAATACTGCTTGAAGTCAATTTCTCATTGGTAATGTCTGCATTTCACTCTAAGCATATCTGCATTGGAAAAGGGGGGTGGTGTGTTCAACTTTGACAAAGTAATGTGTTAAAATGGAATTTGTCTCACTCTGCCACACTTTCTTGGAGTCATGTCCAAAAAAAATCTAGACCTATTAGCTTACTTGGTTAGGGTAGTACCTGAGGGCATCTATACACATGCTTGCGTGGGGGGCAGCTTTAATTAGAACGGCTCTGAGAGCTGCTCTAATTAAAGCACCTGTAGCATCACATGTATTCAGTGTCCTGTACTTCAAAATGGTAGCAGGGGAACTTTTTCTAAAGCTCATTGAATGAGATGTGGGAGGCTGCTGGAGCACGGTAATTGCCACACTCCAGCAAACTTGATTAATCTAGTCTGCTCCAACACTGAATTTGTGCATCAGAGCAGCCTCGCTGCTATTGTATAGGCGCCCCATGCCCTTTAGTTAATGCACATTTTTGTATTACCTCACAATGGAGGTAACTAAAGCATGTTAATGTGCATGTAAACATGCCCTCTATTAGCTAACATGATTTAATTAACTTTTTAAATTCTGTTTATCACTGATCACTAATATTGGTAATTAATATTGTTAGCTTGTGCCAGTATACTTAAAGATGTTTCTATGCTACATGGAAAAGCAAAATACTGTTTAAAAATGTTGGGTTGTTTGTAAATGCATTAACTATTTAATCATCTAAACTGGGCCTCTGAAAGTAGGAGATAACTGAAATGTCTTAATGTGCTTTGACAACTAACACTATTTTACATACCTCATAGTACCTAAAGTAACAATGCTGTCAATACAAAATATTGTTTGAAAATCTATTATTTTAATACCTCTTAGTTCATTCTCCCAGTGCTGGAGGGTCTTGTGGAGAGAAAGCCAAAGTGTTAAATGTGCTGTAAAACAACCTTCACAGTAAAATGCATCTGAAAATGTGTTTTAATGGCTATGAAAACAGCAGTCTATTCAGTTACTAGTTGGTTAGGCATAGGGATCTGTAACTCAGGAAACACACTAATTGAGCCTGCTTTTTTTTGGTGTCCCTATAAAAAACTAACAGTCATAAAGAGATAACCGAATAAGGTGATCAAATGCTGCTGTCTAGAGAACCAGAATTCCAATGTGTTTGTTTAAAGCCGAATCTATGTATGTGAGTTGTATCTAAAACAGTAAGTCTTCCTAGTTCTGTTTTTTATTTGTCATTTCTAACAATTTAGACTTCAAATGGGAAAAGTGTTCCATGTCTACAAAGGATTGCATTGTATAATAGAATTTGGGGGAAGAGAGCACCTTGACTGTTTTTACTAATGTGGCTGCTTTCAGGACTGGAGGGCCTAGATCCACGCATGCTTACACATCTAAAACAGTCCTTGGACAGAACTAGTTACTGAAGTTCATCACTGATATCTTGAAAACCCTAATTTAAGCCCTGAGATGCCTAAAGTCTTTAATCATCTATGTTTCTGCCGGTAAGCTTTTGAGGGTGCCTATAGTTCTGTTTCTACACATGTTCAGAACTGCTTTCATAATGCTTGGCACCCGTGTTATTCCCGAGATTGATTGGGATCCTCAAACACTACTTAGTTCCACCAAGGAAATTAGCCCTGAATATTTGGGAGCAGGAACTTTCTTTCCTTGTATTAGGCAGCACCAAATATACTGTCTCTGTCAAGCAGTAGTATTTATGAGCCACTAATTTATGTTTTAATACTATAATAGGTTGAAACTCGGTGGAAAAGAATGGGGTATGATATTGAGCGTTTTGTCGGCTATGTTAATGAAGGACTTCTGTGCTCCATATGCCGGGATGTTTTAGAAGATCCCTTGCAGGCTCCTTGTGAACATGCTTTCTGCACTACATGTATACATGGATGGCTTGTTCATCACAGTAACTGCCCCGAGGACAGGCAGGCACTTGATGCATCTGTGCTACACCCTCTCTACAGGTATGTAAATATTGGATAGTATGCTGAACAGTTTTTCCTAAATCTTTGCACTGCTGAAATTCTGTAACTGTGGGCTTCCCAAAGCTTACATTGCAGATCTGAGTCCTGCCCATTTTCTATCATTTGGACCACTTCCCCTCCAATTTTCTGTGGCATAACTTGCATGTGGTAGAAACTGTGATTTATATGTACAGATTTATATACAGGGTCTTCATAAAGTCCTTGTGCACTTTTAAATTTCAGTAACTTATGTTCTAGGTATGATGGAAACAAATCTGTAAATGGCATTTAAAAGCAAATTTATTAAAACTTTAGGACAACCAAAGTACACAATACTAGATTTAACCTTAACATAACCACCATCCATCATGATACATTGCTCAACACAACCCCTTGAAAACATTTCCCAGGTGCCCTTGAGTTACTGCACTAATTGTGTTGGTGATCCTAGCCCCAAGTTCCAAAGAACGTGGTTTTGACAAGTAAACTACATGTTTAACATGTGAACCAATTGCTTGGCCACCTCATTCACCTGACCTATCACCACTGGACTTCTGCCTTTCCACTTCTCTGGGAAATTGTCATTTAGGAATTCATTATTACTTATGAAGTCTAGCATTGTATACTCTAGTTGTCCTATAACTTTAATAAATTTGCTTTTAAATGCTGTTTACAGATTGTTTATATCATACCTACAACCTTAGTTGTTATAGTTTAAAAGTGCACAAGGACTTATGAAAACCCTGTATTAACTACTTTCACTATAGTATGATTTTTTTTTTTTAAACTAGTACATTTATCTCATTACCTATTTGTACTTTTGTCTTACCTGAAGTCCTAGAATATTATTCAGAAATTGCCTTCAGACAAAAATACCAATCCACACTCTTCAAAAGAAACCGAGTGTTACAGGTTGATCTGCTCTCTGACGGAGCAGCCAGCTCTGTTTAGCAAAATGCCCCACAGCTGAACGCCCTTATGAGGGCACTCATACTCCCACACTGGGAGCTTAAAACTCAGGAGAGAGAGCAGAAGCGGGCAAGCTGGAAGGATCAGCTTGCAAGGAGAAGCCAGGTTGTGCTGGGGAAAAGCCAGACTAGAATGTGGCTGCTCTAATATCTGGAGAGGATGAAGGATTTTGGTTTGTTCTATTTGTGTTATTAGAGACTGAAGTGTGTTTGGTGGGAACTGAACTGCCTGAGGGACTGACAACAAAGCTAACCGACTTGCAAGAAGCGGCAAGATAAAGGGCTTCACAAATGTGAACGCAACTCAAGGCTTATTAAATATTTCTTGAGAGAGAAATTAGTTATTCAGGCATGCCTTGGGCCTCCTCTTTCAGTATAAAAACACGTTGCATTTCCACTAACTTTTTTCACCCCTTCATTTTCTACCATTCTCACCAAGAATCAGATCTTGGTACTTTAATCATGAAGTTAAAGTTCTACGTGTACAATAGATAAAATACTGCAGTAACAATTATTGATAAGCACTGATTGATAGGATATGAATTAAGGGTGACAAGGCTGTGTAGTGTTGGGGACAGAAGTGGTTTACGGGTAATTCTAACTCTGCTGATCCACACCACAATAACTAATTTAATCCACCAGTTCAGCTTGGTTTAGCCTAAATCCATGTGTAAAGTACTTTTTTCTGCCTGATTCTATAATGGATTGGCCCTTTCCAGATAAGCCAGACAAAGCGTAGTAAAGAAGTGAGGGATTATGCCAAGTGTGACAGGGCCAAGTCTCAGCATTGGCCTGCCCACGTGTCTGTATGGGGCAGTCTACCCAGCCTCACTTGCCACAACATGCTTTTTATCAAACTGGTATAAAATGCAGGAGGCTGCCCATTTTAACACCCCAATGCCAAGAGGTGCTCTACACGACTCCAACCTCTCCCTATCTTGTCTCATGCTTTGAAGATGGCATCCAGATTATTATTACAGCTCTGGTTTAAGGCTGGGCAAGGCTAGGTCCATAGTTGGGCCTCTCACACACTGCCTTCTTTGGAGCCTCATTCATACCGCCCCTCTCTCACTAGGGATTGTTCCACACCACTGTCTCTCATGAGGCCTTTTATACAGTGCCTTTCACAACCTGCCCTGCTCCCTTGGACTACCAGGTCGTAACAACGGCCCCTACTCTGTGCGAGCCTACCATATGTAACTGCCCTGTTCTGGGGCCACTCTACTGCTCCCTCCCTAGGGCTTCCAGGGTCTCACACCCCTGTGGGGCTCAGGTGTCTGAAAATGTACCTGGCCCCCATGCCTGTCCCTAAGTCTGGGTGACCAGGATGTGAGACCCCTCCCTGCCTTTCAGTGGGGAGGCAACTGGCCAGGCACTTCTGGGGAGCTCCCCCACCATGGGTAGCCCCCCAGGGTGCATTTTTCAGTCATACATAGGACCAGGAGCCTCCTGCCATCCCCGTAGCTCCTGCCCTTACCTCCAAAGATGTTCTGAGCAGCAGCTCAACCAGGTGTTGCTTTTTCAGCTGCTAGCAGCAGACTTATCTCTTCCCTGTGGGCGTAGATCTAAAATGGCTGGCCCACAGCTGCGGGCTCCCTGCTCCCAATCTTAAAGTGACAGGCACCCAAAAGTGCCCTCCCACATCAAGTTCTTACAATTACATTTTGGTTTTGCCTTTGCTACATTTTTTTTTCCCAAATGTTCCAAACACTGTAGTTCTGCCACTGGCAGAAATGGTGTAAGCACTAGTAAGGAAAAGGGTGGTGGGGAGGGGGTTGATAATCTTGCAGATCGGCTTAAACAGTCACTTAAAAATGAAGGTTGCCATAAGATCACAACATTTGACACAACACTTATAGTTTGGAAACATAAAATAAATTGGAAGGTATTGCCAAAAAAGCTTTATGGAAGTTTAGCAAAGTTTATTAAATTTTATCCTAAAGCAAGGATCTTCTGTTTAACTCAGCACCTTCATTTTGTATTTGCTTATCAATATGGTTTTCATGACCTTCCTGAAATGTTATGGCTCCAAATGCCCCTAATTCTTCTCAGATCTGAATGAAATATATTTAACATCTAATTGAAATAATACAAGCTATTGCCCCTGCTGGGCAATTATTTGGGTTGGAGGGCCTGTTATGGAGGTTTGGTAAGTTGTTGCAGGCCAGGTCAATGGCCTCTGCTGTCTCCCCTGCAACAGCTCACCAAAACTTCCTAAGTGGTCCAAGGGTGCCAGACAGAGTAAGCAGGCTGGGTCCCCACGGACCAGAAGGCAAGGCGAACTCAGCTGGATGTATGGGATACGGCTGCAGGCAGGCAAGAACCAGCATCTGGGAGCATGATCTCAGGATGATGACAGCATGGGGCAGAGCTGCAATCCACTCCCTGCATGGCCCTGTGCTGTCAGCACCCTGCAATCCCAGCCCTCACCCCTTCCACCTATCCTGCTCCCAGATGCCACTCCTCACCCACCTGTGGCCCTATCCCATGCACCCAGCTGTACGCATCCTGCCCATGGGGGTCCCAGCCACTCTCTGGAGTCCCAGCCCACCTGCCTGCTCTATTCAGTGCTCCCAGTGATGGATACAAGGCAGACAAGCTGGGGTGTCCAGGCAGTGGGGGCCAAATCTAGTGGTGACAGCAACTGTGGCAGCCAAAAGGAGCCACTGCTGGGAAGTAGAGTTTGGCTGCTGTACTTCCCCAGCCCTACCGCATCTGGGGGCAGCAGAAATGGCTGCATGTACCATAGCCTAGGCTGTCCCCCACACCTGGACCAGGCAGGACTGAGGGACCCACTACAGGCTGAATAAAATCTCTTGGCAGGCTAAATCCAGCCCATAAACTGGATTTTGCCCACCCCTGCTCTAGCCTCCCTCTTAGCTAGCTTTAGCATCTGTTACTTTGAATTGTGACTTACTGGTAATATTACTTCATTTGTATATTTAATTTTGCACCAAAATGTTCCATTACCATAGGTTTCCCCAACTTTTGGCCTTGTCTAATGAAGTGTAATAACTTGAACGCTAAAAATACAGAACAGAGCACTGGCCCTTTTTCCTTGTAGGAGTGAGAATCTGAAATGTGGCAAATAGCAACTATTTTTACAGTTTCCAGCAGTTAAAAATAACTTTTTCTGTATGTAGATATATGAAAAACGACCTAAATCGACTTCAGCTTCACTGCAAAAACAGAGAACGTGGCTGTGACATGGTCTGTTCTCTAGAATCTATAGACAGACATGAGAGAGAATGTGAATACGGCCAGATATCTTGCTCAAATGCTGGTGAGTAAAAGAAGGTGAGCCCCCTCTATACAGAAAAAAAATGGTGCTTGTCAAACTTCATGACAGTAGAGTAGCAGCAATGGACATTCATTTGAGTTCTTAATTGTAGACCAAAAAGAAAGAACCTTTCTTTAGACATGTGAACAAACAGGCACTTCAGCTTGCACATTCCTGTTCAGGCACAAGCTTTTCAACAAACAAAACCAAACCAAGAACCTAAACAAAACTCAAAGAAAATAAGTTAGCACACCCAGGTCACTGCAACAGTCTTCTAAACAAGGTTTATTCCTGATTTATTGTCCACAGTTGTTTCTTCTCATCTGCAAACTAGTAAGAATTAGTTAAAATATTGGGCTACGTACTAATTTTTTTTCAATTATGCTATGAAGCATAGCTTTCACTTTCTGCCAATTTACAGTTTTCTTAAGCCACGTTGATTATACATGTTATGATTGGATCAACTGTGAACAGGCCTTACATTTGTGCTTAGAGAAAAGTATTTCTCCTGGTACAGAGAGTGCACAGCCATTCATGAGCTTTCTTGTGGAAGAGAACTAGCTGATAGCCTACCCGGGGGTGAGTTTTCAGGAAGCCCTGTGGGGACCCTGGTTTGAAAAATTCCCTTGCCCCTGCCACCAATCAACTGATTGGTGAAAGGAAATACATTCTCCTTTTGGGAGAACCCTCCTAAATGGGTTTCCACCATTGGAGAATGCCCCCACCTCCTCCTGGACTGCTCCAGGTCAGCCCAGGGGTTGGCCCAGAGAAGTGCCTGGTGTGGGAGCTATTTTGCCATGATGGAACCTGAGAAGATAGAGGAGAGGGGTATTGTCCCAGGGCTTTTCAGCAGTTGCCAAGCACCAGTTTGAGAGCCATCCCCCTTCTAAAGCAGGGAAGAGGGCAGGCTGTCAATTGATTGGCTTCTCTAAGGGTGGAGGTAGCCCGGGGAGCAGCCCTCTAGTACCCCCCTGTGTAACCCTCCAGCCAGGGAGCTGGAACGCATGTACACTCCAGCTCTCGGGATTTTTCTAGTAGAAAGAATTTCAGAGAGCTCCTTATTTGCTACCAGGAATAAACACCTATCTATAGTCTCAGCTTTCTGACAATTTTAGTGATTTTTAGATAGAATTACAGCATAGTTCTCTCTTAGGAGTTTCCAGATTTGTTAAAAGTTTTTTCAATAGAAGGTACATTGAAAAACAATAATATAGTTATTAGATTTTATCAGTGTGTATGAAATAAAGCATGTGCTCCAAAGTGTTAGGCCCAGTGTTGTTTATGCTAGTAAATGGGCCTTCTGCAATAAATTATTTTTCAGTGATACTTCAGTTTCACTACATGTATACTTTAAGCTTTTCAAATGAAATATTGTTAAATGAATAGAACTATTTAATGAACAAAATCTCTCTCAAACCTTATGCATTTTTAAGTCATAGCATGCAGAAATAGAATGGAGTATCTCATAATCTTCAACCTATTCCAAGGATTTGATCTCAGCTCCTATTACAGAAAAGTCATAGAGTGCAATAGCTATTAAAGGACTACAAAGCTGTGTGTGTCATAATTTACCCCTGGAATTGCCTGTTGCCTTGTGGCTGTCCTGCAGAAGGTTTCCTTCTCTAATTTTAAATAGGAAATCCACCTGGGACCTTAAAAAAAATCTTCACTGACCAATATTTTAGTAAAAAGCTCCATTTTTGACAGTATACATTTTTCATAAAAAACACATTTAAGAATTCTTTGCAAAGGGTTTTGTTGCATGTGACAAACTTATGTTTTAAGAGGCCACATTAAAGCCTATTTTATGCAACTCTATCTTATTGCTAGAAACCTACACTGGACAACTGACACTTTCCACTTTTATGAGTAGTAGCCAGAGTGTTTCACTGTAGCATTATTCCATGGCCTTTCTGTTCTGTCTGTCCTTTTAAAGAATAGACCAGATAACTAAGACAGTACAGTCAGGAGCAGCATTTCTCAGCCTTTTCAGACCAGCAAACCTTATGCAGTGAAACTTTTAAATGTGTACCACAACTCTTACCTCAGGCTTTGAGAGTCTTGGCCAGCCCAGAGGTTTTTTTGGAAATTTGAAATTATCTTTAGAGTACTTTATTTTTAGTGTCTCAATTCCCCAAGCTGTCAAAACTGACATTTTTCTTGGTTTCCAATGATTTCTTTCTGTGGTGGAAATGTTAATTTAGAGCAACTGCTCTAGTATCCCTGGTCCACATTAGCATTGCTATGAGTGAAGTTGCCTCAGTGCCTGACCAACAGTAGGAAAGTGGCTACAAGCTTAATCTAGACCACATTTTAGGGTCTTTTTTATTATTTGTGTTATCATGGGTCTTTCTCCATACTTTAAGGAAATTGCTTTGTTGTTTGTTTTGACAGACTTGAATGTGGTCAGTTCTGTGCTTTGTGGCTTCCGTGCCCATTAGGATGGTTTTTGCTAAGTTTTGGGGTGCTGCTTTGAATTTTAAGTGGCTTAATGTTTAGTTTATTGCTTCCCGTTAGGTTGTCCAGTTCAGGTCGAACGACGTAACTTAGATGGCCATTTGGCACTGTGTGAATACCGGAGCCGTGAGTGTCCCAATGGTTGTGGTTACACAGTCCTCAGTACAGAAGACACACAGCATAACTGTGTCGCAGAGCTAAGAACAGAACTGGAATTGCTTCGGTATGGTTCTTTCTCTGTTTCTGGGGTGTTTATATTATTGTGGACCTAAAATTATTGTATATAATAGATAGTTTCATGTACTAGCTCTTAATTATGACTACTGTCAATTGATATTCATTGTTCTTAATACACACTTTAAGCCCTTACTACTTTTTTTTAGCCTAAATTATTTTGATCTGTCTATTCTTTTCATACGCAGAGTTTAGAATTATTCAAAATAAATGAGTACTTAACTAGTGAAATACTCCCTAAGAACTAGACTGAGACTGTTGAACAGGTTTATTTTTTAGCTTAATATGAATTATTTGGCTTTAGGCATGTATATGTAGTTAGAGTCAATAGTTTGAAAGTCTCCAATTGTGTTCAGTAGCTCTAAATTAGCAATGAGAGGCTGGTTCTAGCTTTCACCTAAAATAAATCACAAAAGACTAATACCAGCCAGTGCAAACGTTTGCACTTCTTTCCTGTTTCTCCTCTTTTCGCTGTTCTTCCTCCAGTTTAACCTTTCCATAATCTCCCACCAATTTTGTGCCTTGCTACCTTCTCTCTTCTATCTTTCTCCATTGGTGGTCCCTGCTCCCTTGCACTTGGCCGGTGACCCAAGTGCAATGAGAACCAGTGACCTCTCCTCATACCAAGGCAATAGGGATACTAACATGCATACAAGTCAAAGGGTTAACCTGTTAACATTAGGACTTTGGCTGCAACTGTTTAATAACTACATTAAAATAGTATTCTCACAATTATTGCCTTTGAGTGCCCAGCAGAAATAGACAAGAGCAAAAGATTACAGATGCTATGGTGGCCTAGCTTCCTTGGAGCAAAGGGAATGACAAACACTGACACATTCATGCCTTTTTATTTTGACAGAGTACATTACTCCTAAACTAACACACAAATAACCGTCCAAAGGTCTGTTAAGCCAAACAGTCCCTCAGGCCAGCTTGAGGTAAGCACACCAGTTTCTGTAGATGCCATACTCTGCACAAGATACCAGGTACCTATTAGCAAAGTTAATCATATGTTTTTTACTAAAAAACATTAAATTAACTAAGGCTAAAAAGAGTTTAGATTCTGGAATTATTTCTGCAATGTCTTGCATACTGCTGCCCATCACCACAGGAATGAGAGCCTTGCGTCTCTCTTCTCCTGATACCAGTAGTAGGATTTGAGTGTTCCATCAAAGGAAGATTGAAACCCTTGAATGTTACACACCAAGCAAGAATACTGTTGATTGGCAAAATATACTTAAAGGGTCTTCTTGCCTCTAATCCTGAACCCCTTTAATTCAAAAGTGAAGTGACTATTTGGCTGTAGAAGGTTTTTCTGACTCTGGGGAAAAAAATACAGGTGTACTTCCTTGGTTAAAAATGAAAACCTGGACTATTTTAGGTCAGAAATGATCTGCAGAGTGGAAGAAGCAAAGCATGAGATGGAATCTAGGTTAGATTCCCAGAGAAGACACATGGTGCAAAAGGAGAGCATGCTGCAAAATGAAATTGAGGAGCTGAAGGTAAGTGGGCACCAGAACCATTTTCCAGTGCTTTTCTTCTCCCAGAAGTCGAGGCTTGCTGCTCTTCCCAGTAAGGGAAGCTGCATTTCTTTCTTAAGTGAAAAAAAATCATCTTATATTTTAGTCATCTAAAATATGATTTTCAAAAATTTGCTGCATCTGTTTCCAGCTAAACTATTAAGGCACAAGACATGTCAGAGTAATTCAGTTCTTGTGCTTGCACTAAGTATGTTATCCTGAAAAGAAACATGGGCTGTAGCACTATGTTGCTGACTTGCATAATTGTTGGAGCTGTATTCAAACACACTTCCAAACACCATTATAGATAAGGTCAGTTAAATAGCAAGTGAGATGATGTGTTGTAAAACCATTCATCCAGTTTTTTTATCCAGTCACCCAAAACAAAACAAAAAAACGCAACCTGGGTTAGAGTAAAAGGCAATCAAGGGGAAAGGGACTTAACGGTGGGAGTCTACTATAGACCTCCCAACCAGGGAGAAGAGATGGACCAGGACTTCTT
>JAGPOW010000261.1:39731662-39768592 GCA_030014935.1 Caiman crocodilus | reverse complement strand
CCCCGGTGCTCTTTCCTGCCAAGGCAGGGGGTCGGACTAGATGATCTGCCCAGGTCCCTTCCGACTCTAGATACTATGATACTATGATACTATGAACCCTCAAAGCCTGGAGCAATTTAAATGTCTAATTTAAGGTTCTTAATGAATTAAAATACTGGAAATGACTAAAAAATAAATCACAAACTTCTTTAGGATTTTGAGATGCAAATCATAAGAAGCAACATAGAAATCTGCTGGTAAATCTAGAATCTGAGAGATGGTCCTATTTGAGATGAGTGC
The DNA here is from genome assembly GCA_030014935.1 of Caiman crocodilus. Lineage (NCBI taxonomy): Eukaryota > Metazoa > Chordata > Crocodylia > Alligatoridae > Caiman > Caiman crocodilus. Next base: position 39,768,313 of record JAGPOW010000261.1, on the reverse strand, counting down.
GAGAAGGCAGGAGGGAGCTGTGCTGCATTCTCCCTAGGATGAAATTTGTTTTGTCACTGAAAGTTGGAGTTAAGAATACTTTAGCTGTTCACTGTCTGTCCTCCTAGAGATGCAGAAACTGTGTCAACTCCAACCATCATCAGAATTGGATTAGTTTGAGTTTTTGGATCAGTCTGTTTTATGTCTGCTTTCAGAGTCAGATGTCACGAATGATGTCTGATGTGTGCTCCCTCCTGGCAGCAGAGAGACAGCATCGTCAAGAGCTGGAGCAGGCAGAGCTTGAAAAGCGTGAATTAGTGGAGTTGCTAAAAAGCCTGCAGAAAGACTGCCGACTGAACACTACTGAGGGAAACAAGAAATCCACAAACTTTCGACCTCTAACACGACTGGAGAGTATGAAACGAAAACCTAGGGAAGTTACCGTCATCTAAAAAGAAGTAAGTGCAACAACATACAAAGTTTTACTTTTTGGGAACTGCTGGCAAAATTTCTGTCAGTTATAAAGAATCTAAATTCTGAATGGATCCCAGAGGACAATCATCTTTTATAAAAAGCAGCTCATGCACGCTGGAGACTTTGTAAATAGTCTGGAAAGACTATAGTCTGCAGGGGGAGGTTATGTCCATTTTTAAGTCCATCAATCAAATATTGAGCATTAAAACCTGCCTTTTTTTAAAAAGTACTCTCAACCAGTATAGATATGTATCAAGAGCTCTTGACTTGTAGCCTTTTCCTGAGTTGTTTGCAGTAACTTTTTTAAAAACATGGAAGTGTGAGTTTGAGAAGTTAAAAGTGTTTGGATGTTTCACCCGAGTCTTTTAAAGCTATCGTATGATCCTTTATTCTTACCTGGATTATGTATAAGCCATGATATCTCGTGACAGCCAAAATATACTTAATTTTGGGAAAAGTATTTAAATTCTTCAAAGGTGATAGGGAAAACTAACAGATTGCATATATTTTGTTTCTAGCAAAAATTATACATGTCAGTAAAAGAATGAAGTGTTAAAATGACCTTTACTTCAATCTGTTATATGCAGGTACAGACTGGAATTTAGCAAAGTCAATCTGGACCTGAAACTATATGACAGAGCTCCTTTAATCCCCCTAGCCTCTTATTTAGCTTTTTCTGAAGCTGAATGATACTATAATCCAGGATAACAGTGGAAGACTATTTTAGCAGTATAGTTATCTCATTGCCAAGTTGTTTAGAGTTCTTCTTTAGTTAGAGTTTCCACCTCAAAGGAGCCCACAGATTATTTCTTTCTTTGTCCTGAATACTTGCAAGCTTTTGTATTTGACCTGGATTGTTAAAACATTGCTCACAGTTCTCTCTCACATTTCTAACACTTTTGTAAGATCTGCATTACAGGGCAAGTAATATTGAAAATCCAGTTCTGCTTATTTGTACATTTCACTACAATATCACTGCCAAAATCTGAGATCTGTTTAGAAGTTTAAACCCTCTGAATGTGGTAGGAAAATGTAAATAACTTTAACACATATATAGCACCTGAGCATCTTCAATTTTATTTTCACAGGTATGATTAAAACTACTTGAACATTAATACAACAGACCGCCATTTTATACAAAAGAAATATGGTTACATGGATTTCAAACTACTAAAATCTGGAGCTATACAGCAGCAACAGTAGGATTTTAACAGACCCACAAATTTTGACTTGTGGGGTTTCTTACATCTGAGGACTGTGAACATTTAGAACAGGAGTGGGCAATTATTTGGGCCTGCGGACCACATGAGTAGTTTTGGGGAGCTGTTGTGAGCCCGTCTGCACCCTCCCCGTCCCACTGAACTCACCAAACCCAGAGCCTGCGGGCCCTGCAGCCCCTCCCTGCCACTACTACCACCACCACCACCACTATTACCCAGTAGCAGCTGAGCATACAGCTCTTGTCCAAGCCTACCGCACACCTGCTTCAGACTTGCCCCAGCTGAATTAAGCCAGCTCTAGACCAGCCAGGACCCAAGTGCATAGCCCTGTTTCTGGCCCACCCTGTACCTGCTTCAAACCTGCCCTGGCCAGAGCAAACCAGCTCCAGACCAGCAAGGCTGGGGCAGTTCCTTCTAGTTGCTGCCGCCAGCTCTGGCCCTGTGCAGACCGGTAGGGTCCTGTGCGCAGCCCAAACCCTGGCCCACCCTATGCCTGCCTTGGACCAGCCCATCCACAATGAGAAGTGGCAGCCAGGCAGAAGCTGCTGCTAGGCACAGCAACCCCCTCACTGCTACCAGGCCCTTCTTTTTGTGGCTGCCCAGAGCCCACACCCACATGCCCTGTGGCTCCTCTACTGAGACCACTGCAATGGTGGGCAGCCCAGAGGTGGTGCTGGTAACAGGGGTTAGAACTTCAGGGCAACCTGGACATGGGATCCAGGCAGCCACAGCAAGGTCAGTATCAGTGAATGGGAGGCAGCTACTTTTTCCCTTATGCCCAGCACAGATTCTGCCTAGGTGCTGCCACTGTTGCTGATCAGCATAGGCGAGCCAGTCTAGAGTGGATGCAGGATGTGTCAGGGCTAGGGCCTTGCACACAGGTTCCTGCCAGTCTCCCCAGGGCTGGGGCTGGTGGCGGCAACTGGAAGGAGCCGCCCCAACCCCACTGTGCACCCAGGGTAGTGGGATGTGTATTATAGGCCAAACGGATTTGGCCCAAAGGTCAGAGTTTTCCCCAACCCAACTTAGAAATTTACGCAGCTCCAATCTAGTTACCTTGTTCTTGTTCTCTAAACTTCTCATGATTCTTGCTGCACTATTTTTTAGCACTGCTGTTAGACCATATTCTATCCTCATACCTATGCAGTAGAATAAAAAGTGGCCTGTTTTTAGTTACTAAATTTGCTAACTCCAATTGTGAACAATTCAGAAAAAAATTCAGGTGACACTATGTTAAGCTAATTTTCTAATTTAGAAGACAATACCCTTATGTGCCTTGTTATTCTTTGTATTTAAATCTTTATAGCAAATGAACTTAACCAAAGATTTATTTTGGAAGGTAGCCTTCTTTAGTATTTACACTACCTTTAACAGACTTACAATCACTTCTCCATCCTACCCCCTGCCCTCCAAAATTAAATGTTAAGGAATTCAGTGTATTTTATTTAGAATTCTTAGCATTTTTCTTTACTAAAGAAAATGAAAACCTTTACAAGCTCAGGGCTTCTCTACACTTGGGCTCTGACTGAATAAGCTTCTTTTATGGACATTCCTATTCTGAATCTGTCTACCAGGGAGTTATTCCTAGAATAGCCCTTCCACTTTAAAATTCATGCCTTGTTTTTCTGGATTGATTTCTAGGTGTAGACAAACCCTTGGATCATTCTAGTAGCCTTTTTCTAACCTGAGATCCTAGCACATTTCTTAAGCAGCTGTGTCAAAAGCAGTGTAAGATTGTAAAGCAATAGCCATATCTTTTTAAAGAGCTTGGCTTGTGGAATGTGTTTACTTTGCACAGAGTGGTGCAAGCCTCCTTCAAACCTGCTGGCAAAGCCCAGAGCTGCTTTTATTTCGAGCCCACCCACTTCCACTGCCACCCATCCCCCATCTTTGTCATTGGTGGTTTTGTAGCATTAACCTAGACAGCTGTTTTTTCAGGATATGCAGTTACAGCAAACGTTAAAAAAAAATACCCAATAGAATTTTTCCTTCATCATTTAAACTGAATGAAATTGGTCTGCTAGAGTGTCACTGAAGTCAGCGTTTAAGCAGCAAGACCAGATGGATTATCCTTATGGAACTGCACATTAGAACTGATCATTTGAACCACAATGTGTGGTTCCGACTCATAAAAAATCAGGTCAGGTTCAACTTGGTGCCTGGGGGCTTTGTATAACATTTTTGTATACTACCTGTTTGCATACTAAAGACTTATTAACAGAAAAAGTAGACTTCGTGCGTCATGGAAGCAGAATTAGCACTTGCTGTTTATTTGGAAGACTAAAATGTCAACTACCTTTCCTTTTGTCAAATCTGTTTATTAGATTAGTACATTTTGTTTCACTTAATCTGGTTTACTAGTGACTTTAAAGATGCACCAAAATCAGTTTGACACCTGGTCTTCCCTGGCTTTTATGCCCAACCACAGCTCAAAATTCCCTCCCACACAAGCCTTCCAGAAGCTTAAAAGTTCCTGTGGAATAATAAGTGAACTAGGCTCTAGATCTTTGTGGTCAGTAATTGCTTTCTTTATTGAAAGGTAACACTAGAATAGTCAATTTGATTGGTTTCAGCAGGACTTTGGAATGCTAAGGCAACTATACATGTAACAGCACACATTGGAGCAGACTCTGTTAATTGAGTCTGCTGCAAGTATACTAGAGTATGCCAGTTAGCATGCTCCAGAAGCCTCCACATGTGTGTTCAGCATCCACATTTCAAAATAGCCATGGGGGTACTTGAACTAAAGCTTGTTCAAACAGCTTTAGTTCAAGTGCCCCTACTGCCATTTTGAAGTGCAGGACACAGAATACATGTGATGCTGTGGGTGCTTTAATTAGAGTGGCTCTGAGTCATTTATATTGAAGCACTCCCACCTCCATCCTGGAGCATATGTATAGATGCCCCAAGAAACTGTGATCATTGAGGATCTTACATTTAGCTTAACTGAGTTGCAGTGAAATCAGTTTGCTGGTAATACTCCCAGTTTAGCTATTTTAGTTAAGCTGATTCTAATATTTAGATAAGATGAAAATTTAGCTTAACACATATTGTATGTTATCAGATATCACAAATACAGCAAGTTTCTTTTCCTTAGATGGAAAAAGTGAATGAATGATGTAGCTAAATAACAAAATAATAACCATAACTATTTTAATTGGAAAATTGTGGTATGTTTTTAGTGTCTTAAAACATCATTAGGTAGTGTAAGATTTTTTTTAAAGTTAAATTCCAGGCAGTTTAATAATAGTTCCTGAAATATGTTAAAATAAAGAACCTTATAAATTTTGCCACATAGGTCCCTTCTGACCCTACCAACTATGAAACTATGAAAAAATAGCCAGGGAGCAAAGTAGATCATCAAATCTGACCTCTGCCATGGGCAGGAAAGAGTGCTGGGGTCAAGCAACCCTGGCTAGGTGATTATCCAGCCTCCTTTTGAAGATCCCCAGGGTAGGAATGAACACCACTTCCCTTGGAAGTTGGTTCCAGCTCCTAGCCGCCCTGACTGTGAAGTAGTGCCTTCTGATGTCTAGCCTGAATCTACTCTAATGTCAACTTATGGCCATTATTCCTTGTTACTCCCGGTAGTGCTCGGGGGAACAGGGACTCTCCCACAGCCTGCTGGTCCCCCTTGGCCAGTTTGTAGACAGCCACCAGATGTGATGCTTCTCTGCAGATATTGTTTAGGAGTCCAAGATGGTACATACAGAGACCAAATATGACCTTTTGTTTCCATATGTACTACTTCAGTGGATCCACACCATTTATTCCTGGGAGGCACAGAGAAAACTTAAACAGTTATTTCTTCAGTCAATAGGTGCCTTTTTAAATATCTGCAATTCTGTGCAACTTTCAAGCATCTTCCAGCACTACAGTTCAGTGCCAGTCTACTCAAAGAATGACACTTATCTTTATGAAAAGACAGAAAAATAGGATTTAAAGTTGCATTTGGGAACTAAATATTATATGATAACTTCTGTAAAAGAAGCCAACATAAGACTTGTATCAAATTGAACTAATAAAGGTAGTTTATTTAAGATGACTTGTTCTTTTTACTTCACTTTTCTATTATGTAAATTCTGGTGTTTTCTTTGCCTAGAGATATTCAAGTGGATTTTTCATTATTCCCAAGCTATTATGCAGGAAAACAATAGCTGAAGTATTCTTTAGGCCAGGAACAGTTGATTTGAAATAAGAATCAGAGTTAAAGGGCTGAATAGTTATGAAGACCAGACCTCCCTATCCTGTCAACGTGTGAACAGCATCTGGACAGACACTCATAAGAAAAGGAATAAAGAAACCAAACCTTTATATTGCAGGTTTAAAGGTAAGATGAACCAGTACACTAAAAGCCACTCTGATCCAACTTACCTAGTAAAATGTGATTTTATCCAAGGGTTATTCTCCAGAATGTCTGATTTAACTTAATTTGGCAGTTAATATTTAAGCTAAACTCAATTCCCATCAGAAAAAAGTTGGTTATCAAATGTTGCTGCAAAATAGCCCCTTAAAACTGTGACAGCTTCAGAGGCACACCCAATAGGAAGAATACTACAGTAAAGCAGCATCGGTTGTACAGGCACCTTTTATAAGATTTAGATTTAAATAAGCAGAGGATGTAACTAACATTTTGGTACCCTGGGCAGTAAAAGGTATATCTGGCAGCGGGGCTCCAGCCACACAGCAAGTGGTGACAAGGAGCCAGTAATTAGGATCCATGATGGGGGGAATGATGATCTCAGAGGTGCTACCAAAAACCATGCTGAGCCACAATATAACACCTCAAATTTGCTAGCACCCAGTGACAGGATTAACCTCCTTGCTGCAGGGTACTGCCCCCTCCTAAATGTTCCTCCTCCAACTCAAGCTTTGAGCTGCACTGCTTCCTCCCTGACTGCTGGCTCCTAGCTACTTCCTCCGGCTCCAAGCTGCTTGACCCTCCCCACCCCCCATTCTGCTGCCCCCACTTTGAGCCTGGAGCTCATTACAGTACTGTATAAGCCCAGAATTGTACCTTTTGGGGTGGTTTTCCTTTGCAAGGAGGTTGTCAGAAAGGGATGGATTGTGTGCGACTCAATTCCAAAGCCGTGTTAAAGAAACTGGTAGACAAGCCGCTCAGTTTTCAAGTCTGACTAATGATTTACTTAGATTTTGTTCACCTTTATCTATGACCTTTTATTGTTTCCAGTTCGAAAGTGTCAAGTGTGACATGCTGTATTTCAAACTTTCATAAAGCAAAATTGAATATTTACAAGTCTGTTCCACACTTGCAGGTTTTTCTTTTCAAAGTCTCTCACTAAAAACAAATCAAACATCATCTCTGCCACAGCTTCACTTCATAAAGTTTCTAAAAATATAGTAATAAAATCTTTCAAAACACATGGTTGAGAAGAGCCTTAGTCTGCTTTACAAAATATTTATGCAATGCTCCTCCGTTTAAAAAAATAGCAACAAACCTGTAAATGCTTACTAGAATCTCACCTGTTTTAGTTATTACAATTACATTATGAGTAAAATTCCATCCTCCTTGATTTACTTAGGTATCTGTAGGTCTATTTTTGCCATTCAGACAGCTTTAGATTCTCCTGTCCAATAATTTTCTGAAGGATGTTACTTTATAAATATTAAATACATATGAACCAATATCTACATGAACCTAAGTTATTCCGTTTAAGCCATGACCAGTTAATTAACAGATCAAGCTTACCTCTCTTACAGGTCATGTTAATTAACTTTTTGCAAACAACTGATTTGATGGAATGTTGTGGGGTGTTCATACATAGTATCTCCACAAATAAGGACCCATTTACATTTGCCTTCTCCATGGTCTCAACTAAAACTGTTAATACAAATTTAGTCAAATGGATAAAAGCTAAATGGGATTTTTATGCATAGTGTTTACTTAGCCCAGAGTACATTTTGAAGTATGGTTTTAAAGTCTATGACATCATGCTGGCTAAGCAAAGGATATTAAGATCACTTTAAAGTAGAACTACATAAACTAGCTGGGCATGTCCTCATTTACATTTAGATCCTTTACCACCTAAAGAGACCTATGTGTAAATGAAATATTACACTTAAAGCTAGCTACCATTGGTGAACATTTAATGTACATCTTATCTTTATAAGGCTGTAACTATTCACGTCCTAGCCTTCCTGTAAGTATGCAGCGGATGTACTGAAAAACTGCATTCTTCCTTACAGGACAAAAATCCACTGGATTAAAAGAAAATGCAAATACTTAATGTAAAGTACAAAACAAATTCTCAGAGGAGTTCAGCACAAAAATAAATGTGACTGTGGACCTAACTGTGAAACTAATCCAGAGGATGTATTCAGCACATCTTTGAGTTGGCTGATTCATTACAGTATTTTTCATTTTTATTGAAGCCTGTTTTTAAACCATCTCCCCCAGTTATACAAGAGCCAGCAAGCAAGCCATTAACTCTTTCCACCCCCAAAATGCTACAGATACTTTCCTTTATGACCTCTTCTACAAGCTGCACACTTTTCCAGATGGAATGATGAGCAAATTCTTAACATAGAGAATTACAGTCATGACTTCCCTAAGGAGAGTTCCTCTTTAGGCAGTCTCTTTCTCTCAATTTAAGTTTTGCCAATACTTTCAGTGGTTTAGGGATATGTTTAAGAATCTAAAATTCTTAAATAGCTTTTAAATTACATTTTTAAGTTTTCTGTTCCTTCACACATCAGAAGCAATCATTTGCTATGATTTCCTCCTATTCATTAAAATATTGGTAAGATGTACTTTATTCATTTAATAATTGACCAATAGAAATACGAGCCTATAGCTCTAAACCTGAGGGGAGAAAAATCAAACTGCCTTGCATACTACTGCAAAAAAAAAATACCCACAAAGCTTACATACACACACATGCGCACACACACACCCTGTACCTTTCTTTTGGCACAGTGAATATTATAGAAAGAAATCCTTCAAGTCTTTACTCAAATAGGTTCCTTACTGAGTAATGTATATAGAAGTCCACAAAAAATTAAAATGTTCTTTCAAAAGGAACAAAAATATACAACTGTACACAAAAAGTCTTGAATTTTATTGAAATTTCAAGTCTTGTATCAAACAAAAACTGCTTTCTTCCAACAAAAATATTTCCTTGCTGTCTCCTGATACCAGTTACTCTAAATTGGTCCTTTAGTGCCTCAGCTTTTCTTTATCATCTGCTTAAGAAATTCATACTGCTGGGATGTTCCAGGTCTCACTTATCGTGTGAAGGAACGGACATGACGACCTCTTCCACTGCCTCCACTAACAAACTTTCCTCTTGAGCCACCACTGCTGCTACTATTAGCACTTGTCCAAGATGGCCCAATTCCACCACGACCTCTAGAAGCACGATCACGGGGACTGGGCCGATAGCCTAGAAGCAAAGAAAAAACAAGTATAGTATTGGCATCTAAAAAAGGTGTAAGTATGGATATAAACTCCATTGTGTTAGGGACAAAAACTGAAGACAGCGATTATCACTTTTCTTCTTTTCACTTATTAGTTGAGCATTGTTTTGCTTTAACTAGGTCTACAATTACCACAGTGATATTAAAACAAAAGCTACACAAATGCAAAATTCAGATACCAAGATTAAGATTTCAATTTAGCAAATACTGTAATTTTACATATTACATTTAGTGAAAGTACTTATTAGGCCATGAGTCTCATACATATTTAAAAAATGAACTTCATTTCAATGACTTAAATTTGTAAAGAGGAAATAATGCAGGACCTTCCAGCAGTCTGAGGACTATTTCAATGTATTACAAAAATCAAACCATATATACCTGCAGAACTCAAAGGCCTCAATGGTGGCAGTGGGCCCCTGTTAAAATTGCTCTGACCCCCTCTACTTTCATTATAAGTGCCTCGTGGTGTACTCTGTGCACTCCAACTTGACCCTCTGGCTCCTTCACGACGACTATAATTTCCTAAATGCAAGAGACACAAAGTGGCTGAAAAAAAATGAAGATTTTTTCTGCATTTTAATCTCTGCCACATACAGGGTGAATAAAAGTTTACAATTCTTAAAATAAATATATATATATTTTTAAGTCAGACATTTTACTTACATTTTTAAACAGTATTGGTCTACAGAGTACTTTTACAGCTTTTTAGGCATTACAAACAAAATGGCACAGCAAATGCACCAAAGTGAGGATGGGAGTGTAAAAGGGGAGTTCTCTCTCTAACGATCAAACTCAGTAATAACCACTACAGGATTAAACCAAATAACTGCCCAAATTCATGGGATCTGCGATACAGTCAGATGTGTTGATCTGCTGCTACAGAAACAGGAGTTAAAGTGCCAGGATAGACTGCAAGTCTGGTGAAGCTACTTCTGGAAGAAGTGAGAGCCTTGTGCTGTGTTAGTGCATATTGCCAACAGTTTTACAGGCAATGTGGAAGTGTAAAGGAATGCGCATCTTCCCCTTTCTCTTCTCATTTTCACACTTTGAAGACTGTGAATGGATGCAATACAGTCAACTGCACACTTAACTGTCACTGGGCATTACTTTTATTTCCAAATTTTTAAAAAATGCTTTACTTTTTGCAAAGAAATTTCTAGCCAGACTTGCTGAAAACTGCATATTTCCTTTTGGGTTACTGTTTTTTCTAATCAAGACTATCTGAACTGTGGGAGGCTGAGGGAAGACAGAACACTTACTCTTCATTTGACCAAGTCCTATATCACTTCAGAATGAGCCCACTGTATTTTTGTTAATATTATAATGCACTCCAAATGCCATTAAAAACAAAAGCACCTGACCAGAACACAAAGGTCTAGCTAAATATTTTTACAAGGATACCACCTGACCAGAAAAGGAAAAAAAAAAAACCCAGTTAAGCAAAGCTTTGGTTTTAACTCCAGAGTAATGTAGGGACCCCATTTCTCATGAAAACAGTCACACACGCTTTATTTCTTTTTCCAGCTAAATCACACTGAGACTATTTAACCACCATTAAGATAACTTAATTTATTTGAAGCTTTCTATGAAGTTTACATAGAAAAAAAATAGAATAATATTCTTGCTGCATCTTTTACCCAAACTGGTAGTTCACATACTCCAAATCTTTAGCAAAAAAAGCAACATACCTTTGGAAGCAGGTGGAGTAAAGAACCTGTTCTGACTGTGAAATGCTCCGCGTCCTCCACGATTCCCTGAGAATCCCCCACGTGAAGAAATTTTCTGCGATACTTTTGGTGGCCTTTTTGGTGGTGGTATCCCATCAGGAGCAACCACTTCTTTGCTTTCTGCGGCAACAAAATCGTCCACATGCATAGAAGGAGGTCTGCTTGTATTCTGTTTTCTCTGACGAAAAATGTCATGCGGTCGAATACCCTGTCCAAATCCTCCCCTGCCTCTTCCTCGAGGAGGGGGCACAACATGTGCTCTCTTTGCAGGCTCTATGTATTCTGATTTGCCACTATTGAAGCAAAAAAAAAAAAAAAATTAACATGATTATTTAACTAATCAATCAGAAAATTTACTCCAGCTGAACATCAAACATTTTCTGTAACAGTATTCAATGCAAATTGAAAAAAAAATTCCACAAAGCTGAACATAACAGGCCTGGCTCTTTGCAACAAGCTGTGCTGCTTCATTCACTACATTCATACCTACACAGTGAGAAGTAATCTTGAAAAACAACTTTTTTCTAGTATACAGAAAAGCGAGATTGATATCAAGTATCTACCAGTTCCCAGGAAGATATTTCCTCCTTTCAGCAAAATACATTAATACTGTGATATAGAATCACCAGTCCTTCCTACCTTGAAGTTATGAAGGTCTCATGCTTGTGTTTTCCAAGTTTGAATCCTTTTGTAGTTTTTGTCCTACCAGGAGATGAGGGTTCTGACAAAAATGATCTCTCCAATTCTGCTTGTAAATCAAAGTCACTGCAGCCTTTCTCTGACAGTTCAATTAAGTCAACCTTTACCTGCAATAAAAGAACGCAGTTCATCTTAATGAGCATAGCCACTATTCCACAAAAAGAGTAGCAGCAGCATATGACCAGCCCAGCTGGGGCCCATCAAAATACTGTACTGATCCAAATCCAAGACATCCCCCAATAATTATATCCTATACATTTAATAATGTCTCACAATTTATAAATGTGTTACAATTTTCCATGTACAGAATCTAATTATTGGAGAGTCCTTTTAAATTTCCCCCCCTTCCCACTGCTGCAGCAGTGAAAACAGTGGCTAGGGGGAGCTGGCAAAGTGGCTTTCCCCCTCCCCACCATTTCTGACCCACTGCCCCCCTTTCCCTCACCTAAGTGGGAGAAAAAAAAAACCCGTCTTGGAATCAAGTAAATACAGTAGTAGGTGCTACAGCAATTACATATTTACTCCCATGGACCTCAGTAAGGTCAATCCCTAGGCATCAGATTTTAAAAGACAGTCTATCTAACCAAGTGGACTAGCGCTCAAGCAAGGCTTGTTCTGCCCAGATTGTAGTCTGAAAAATTCAGCATTGTGACATCTGTACAACAGTGAGAGGAGAAAGACTCAGCAGCTATACATGTTAACAGAAAGAAAGTAAAGCAAAGCTACAAAAAGATGAACAGGAGTCCAATACACATTTTCCTTACAGAAACCATTTACAAAGGATATCAGTTTTCTTTGCTGCTCTACATGTGTATGGGTAGTGGTGATGGGGGTGTGGGTGTGATTAGAACTCTACTTAATTAAATTAACTACTTAATTAATTTAATTAACTCTACTTAACTCTACTTAAATACACTAATTGTTATTTTTCCCCTCAAGCCTTTTACCATATCAAGCTCTGTGTCAATTTCTTCAGCTTGAAATGGTGAGAACCACATAGACTTCAGCTGGTCATCCATCACATCTGCCAACACATACGTAGTCCTGTAATGAAGAATAGCAAATACATCATTAGCCTTCAGTCAAAAATGCAAGTGTAGCTGAAGCATCACTTGACTTTGGATGACAACTGTAGCAGGACTCATTCAAAGGCCTGACTTGCTATAAATACAAATTGTACTTCTGGACTTGATAAAATATAAGCTTCAGCAAGCACAATTATACAGTAACCAAGATTAGACTAACTACAATCTCTAGAAAACCAAAATGAAAATACACTTGAGCTCTAACTGCCTCATGTGAAATCTAATCTACAAGTTATATTTAACTTCCATCTCACTTAAAAGCAAGGCAGTCTGAAAGAAAGAACAGGTTTCTTTACTGAACTAGCATAAAGAAGCTACTATGGGAAACACCCTTACTTTTAGCATTCATACTGAATTCAAGATAATAGAGTGATGAAATACAGGTTGTTTCCCTGAAAGAAAAAGTCACAATAGTAACAACAGTTAAACTTCACAGCATACCACAGAAAAATATATCCGGTCAAGAATGTACTAACCCATAAACTGTTTCAAAGAAACCACCCAGTGTCCAACATATTTATTATTTTACCTATTATTAAACAGATTCTGGAGAGAGTCTGGTGCAGAAAGAACTGGTTCCACATCTTGGTCACTCAGCGGACAAGGATCGCCTGCTGATTCCAACATCTGCCGAAGTCCAACGACATTGTCCAATAAGGATTCAAGGCCATCATCTTCTTTAGAACGTTCCTGTGTCAGACCAGTCACGAAATTTAAAATACTCAATGTTAAGGACAGATGCCAGTTAAAAGAAGAAAATGCACCACAAACTATTTTTAATACTCTCAGTATAATACATTCATATATGTATCCTAAAATGTAAATAGACCTAGCAAGCAGGAAAAACAGCAGAGGGCACCCTAATACCCTATAAAAAAAACAAGTAGTCAACTCTCCAGAGTCCAAAATGTTATTTATCATCTGCTGACTTGACAGTGGACATGGAACTGGTGATCTGGACCACTGTTGACTATATTAACAATCTAATTGCTCTAGTTTATTCCCTGTTCTTTCTACTCATCTATTGTTTCTTGTCTTATTTTGCTATCTAAACTCAAGAGAAAGGACACCCTCAGATATGTGGGAACAGGATCTCACTCTCACAGAGGCCTCTCAGCATAATAAACTACCAGTAAACAATATGTAACTAGCTAAGTCAACATACACCATTTCATATCAACCCTTGCCATGAATTATCATCAGCTTGCACATAAGAAGCAGATCTCTCTCTGTATGCTTTCAAGGCTAAGAATAAGCTAAGAAAGCAACAAGGACTTAATTATTCAAAATCCTCTTACCAAAACATGTTTCTCCAGTTCAAGCAGAAAATTTTCAGGGTTTTCTTCTTTGTTCTGTAACAGATGTTTTAATTCTGCAGTAGTCAGACCCAATGTCCTTGCTGGATGAGATCCATCTACCTCCATAAGACTTCCATCATCTCCACAACAGCCCTGAAAAAAAAAAGCATGACATGTCAAGTTTTTCAAAACTAAAATTAAGGTTTGTAAAAGCACTGCAAAATCTATAGCATTCAGATATACTTTAAAGCAGAGCACCACAAAAGAGAATGCAAATGGAGTTTTGTGGCTATCTAGAGAAACATCTACCTCCTTCCAGACACAGGCATACAAAAAGAAAAAAAAAAAAAATACTTGCAACACACACCAACATCTCTGAGGAAAGAGGATTCTTTAACTCCATGTTTACAACTTTAAAACAAAAGATGTGCACAAAACACATCCTTTAGTAAAAGAAAATCAAAAGGACATGTTCAGATTTTCCCAAAAAGGGATTCCCTTGGAAATTACTGAAAACATTTTATTGAGTATTAATATTTTAAGTTGCTACTTATCGCTAATTTTAGATTGGTGACTTTAGTTAAAAAAACAAATTTCAGAAACACCCACAGCAAGTCTTTGTTATAAACACTCAAATCTGACGCTAGGACCCAATAATTATGCTGATCATTTTACAAACTAACCTTTAAAGGAGGGCGGCTTAAGTAATCTGTAAAAAATGTCTTAAACATGCACTTGCAATTAATAATGCAAAATCTTTTTAAGAAACAGAAAAATCTACTGAAAATTTATTTTTTCCCCAAGCAAACATTTATTTATCATTTTTTCCCATTATAGGCTACTATCTCAAGTTAGCTGAATAATTAAATGTATAAACACCACTCAAAGTACTTTGAAATTACTTTAACAGGACACGATAAGAAATAAATACAAACTTTTTTTTCCCCCCCAATTTAGAAATTAATGTAAAAAAGGAACACTACACTAAGATGGAACTGAAGGGAAATATGTGAACCAGAGTGCCAAATGAGAACTGTTTGCACAAATCAAAACTGTTTGAATATTGAGGTTGAGTTCAATATAAATTTTTTGAAAGCTAGATAACAGCATTATACTCCTTACAGAATACAGTGGTAATTACTTTGCTGGAAAAAAGTTTGCTCCTCATTTACAGACATTTTAGCAAAATACACTGAATTTTATTAACCAATAAAGAAGGCACTAAATAAAAACAGCGACAAAACATTATACCCAGAACTGCACATTGCAGTGATTTCAGAGCTAACTGCTATATTTATTTTATATCAACTCTCTTACTGGAACAGAACCAATACTTAACTAGCTGAAAAACATTTAATACATATTCACTTACCAGGGTGTCAGAGTTTAGAATCTGTCTCATAAAATCCAAAAATGAGGATGCCAGTTCACCTGTGTCCTTACTAAAGCTGCTTACTACTCGCTTCAATACAGTGTACAGTGCACCATTGTGTTTTCTTAGAGAGCTATTACAACAAGAGAGGGAGAGAAGAGGGGACAAACCCAGTGTTAATACCCCACCTTGTGATCACAGTGTTGTATTGCTTCATAAAAAGAAAAATCAGCATAAAGAAAATAATGAAGTCAACCATCTGCTACAACTTGAACATGGATAAATACTAAAACGGGAACGTCTATTCCCTTTAGACTGAACCATTGCTCTCAAGTGTCTAATTATGTGTACTTCAAGAATTGTCTCTGCAATTATATTTATTGTAGTAGTATCTAAGAAGTCTTCAAGCCTCAGGTTTAGGATATATTTTATTAGTTTCTGTTACCACAGACCAAATCCAACAAGCAGCTCAATAAGACCCTAGACAAAAACAGAGGGACTAGGATTGGTGGTTCTCAGCCTTTTTGGAGTCACCCCATCAGTAGACTGAATACATGCCATAGAAAATAGCAGCTCTTAGCTTTCACTTGTTACTTGACTGGGGAAAAATAAGAGCAATTATTTTGTTACAAACACCACAGCAGGTCGTAAGTCTGACCTTATGGATTACAATTAGAAATCTCTGGGTATGAATCACGTGTAGGTATTTGCACCCCTAGTAGTGCTAATATTATGCAGCATTCTTAAAACCATCAGCTCAAAAGCCTCATCACCCTGGTTGAAAAAAAATCAGTAAGCTAGATGCACAGAAGAACTCAGCCACTTCCAAGGAATGTAATTTTGAACATAGTCCTTGAATGCATGATCAGCTCCTTCTTTACCATGGAGGTCTGAGCTCGGTAGGTGCCTCACATTTCAATATAAATGTTCTCCAAGCATTTGAAGTTGTTTCTGGACATCCATAATTTATACCAGACACTGCTGGGAATAATTCTCACACTGTTTATTCCGTAACACAATGGAGCCCCGAGTCAGCTCAGAACTTCTGATACTACTTTGCTATACCTTTAAATACTATTAATACAAACAAAACTATAAGAAATCTTGACATAAGAAAGCAGTTTGGTTTGTTAAAAAACTGTTATAACACAATACCTCTTTAAGTGACAGAATCCATAATCATGTTCTGTAAGAAACATCATTGTCCTGATGCATGTCAACAAACAATTATAGCTGCTCTCAGAATTAGCTAAGGTTTCCATCAGACAGTCACAAATTGAAGACATCAGTTCCTTGCTTGGTAAGGAATTGGAGAGCTGTTCTAGTTCAGAAACAGATCCCTCTGATGAGCTTGGTAAAATTAGTGCAATGTCCTGTGAAAAGAAAACATGACTCTTATATCCATCACACACACGCGTGATAAACACTGACCACATATTCAGAAGATCACCTTCATTAGGAAAACTTTTGTATTTTCTTACTATCTAGTTATAAAAAACCTGAAATACCTGGTATTTGTAAAGGCATTCAAATTAAAAGTAAATCTTTGTATTAGTTCAATTAGTTCTGAAGCTGTCAGAATAGCACTTTAAGTATGTCTACACTGCAGTGTCAGCATGCACCTGAGGACACATTGCCTCCTGCTCTAGTTTGCATGCTTCAAAACCACAAACATGCCAGCAAGACCACCTTATTGACATCAATTTGTGGATGCTCTTGAGACTTTGGTCTCTGGTGCCTGAGAGCAACTGCCAGGGATGACCCTGGAGCATGATCACCCATATATTTCCAGGTTGCAGACAGCAACCAAGAGCTGGTAGAGTGTTTTACCACTGACCCATCCATGTTTCCAAATATTAATGTGAACAAGTCACCCTCTTCAGCTGAGAAGATTATTCACTCTCTAATATCCATTCAATTCTAGGTGGCATCTCTAATGATCAAAAAAGGATGAAAGTGGAAAAATGTTGTTCTTATATATTATGGATACCTAATCACTAGAAAAAAAGACTACGGAAAAATTCATTTCAAAGAAGCCAAGAGCCACCAATATAAATTTTCACTGTGTGGCTTGGATCTAAGCCTCTCTTTTCCAGAATATTAACAAACATGATGGGGTGGGGGAGGAAGACACCCCCCAAGGACAAACCTCAGTCAGTACCCTTGAACAACTCAAATCTATGCCAGAAGGTGCTACAAAAAATCTGGGAGAACTCTCACATTAGTTTTTATCTGAAAACAGAAAGGCTGCCCTAAGCATATAGTCAAGATCATATTAAACTCAAGACAATGACAAACAAATGCACTTTTCCAGCTGACATATAGCACAATCCCCAATTCCACAGTAGTCTAGAAGTGCATGTGCTACTATCCCTTCTTCATGCATATGCAATCCCCAAATTACATATTAAAATATGCAGTTACTCGTATTTAATTTTATACAATACCTGATCACAGAGGGACTGTAAAATGGAAGTTACATATTCAGTGCACTGCTGATGAATAACATTGTCCCCAGCAGATCTCATTAAAGCCAAGAGATCCTGGAAAACTTCCACATACTTTTCATCACCTTTAGCTGTTCCACTAATTAGATGCAAAATGGCTAATTTACAAGCTTTGTGCGAAGCCAGGGCATCAAGTAAAGCAAGTAATCGGGCAGTCTGGCCAGTGTACTGTTTCTCTTTATCTTCTGTGCTGCTGAAACAACATTAATGTACTTTAAAAATCAGTGTTCTTACATATTACAGTTAGGAAGACTTAATTTAGAGCAGTGGTTTCTCAAACTTTTCAAGGCACACCTCAGAAAATGCCAGCACTTAGCTTTCTCTTTTTTTTTGCATACAGAAGAATTGCTCTATGTTATTTTTCTGTTACAAACAACTTGAAAGGCCACACCAGGTTAGAATGTTTTCAACATTATAGATTCCTATTTGAAATCTCTGGGTTTATCTTATGAATCATGCTTGCACACTTAACAGTACTAACACTGTACACAGTACTGACACCCTGTGGCACCCTTGAAAGGATCAGGAGACCCTGGTTTAAAAAAAAAAAAAAAAAAATCAATTATAGAGTATAATCCTTTCCAATATAGTATTATATGTTAAAGAATTTTGAATGTTAAACAAAACCTATAGCTTATGTACTTAGATGTTTCTATCTTCATTCGTATTCCTGGAAAGTAGGGGTGGTTGTCATATGTACACTGATTCAATATCTATTTAATAATAGATAGTAAAACTAAGTATATATGGACAGATGTACCCTGCTCATAATTGTTTTTAAAGTTTCCCCCCACCCTAACAGTTCTTAAAAACCACACACAAAATGTATAATGATCTAAATTTAAAAAAACAACACATGACTTGCTTGGTTGGCAATACGGGCACTGTAGTAGACCCAAGTTGAGGATTCATCCAAGTCTGTTCTTGATAAATTAAACCTTTAAAAATCCATGTTCTTCACTTAACAAAATCGTTGCAGAAAATGGAATTTAAAACGTCTATGGGTATTTAAAAAAATAATTTTGTGCAAAGAACATAAAAATACCTTTGTTGATCTTCCACAATCAGATCCAAGACTGTCCTCATAATAAGAAGGGCAGTTGGTGCAGCCAAGTCACACAACTGAACACAGATACGCCTCAGCATATGCTGAATTGGCTGGCAAGATGAGCCAGAGAAAGAACGAACTATTTCTTGTAGCAGTTTGGCTTGAACATGAAGATGCATGCTCCACAGTTTTCTGGTGTTGAGTGCCACTGATATGTCATGGGGTTCAATTACCTGTGAAGGAACAGAGTACTTTAAAAGAGTTATAACAGCTCATTTCAGCTAGAGAGAAAAACAAGCAGTAAGGACCAAATTCTGCCCCTCTCAGATCTAGTGATGCTTCTGATTTTGTGATATCAGTGAGAACTGCAAACATTGCATGCATTTAGACCCTTATTAGAAACTAAACTAATAACCATCACAACAGACTAGGTATGTTTTGGAAACAGGTTGTAATCCCACATCAGAGCAAATGAAATCTTAAAATTAGCCCACTTATTTATATTAATTTGTTACAGATCAAAAAATGTAAAATAATCCCATAGGGAGTCTTAATATACACTGAGACATCGAAACATCTCTATGCAACTCGTTTCTACATTTAGTATTACACATAAAAGCTGCAAGGATAATTATTAAGTAATACAGTGAACCACCAGAATGCTAGTAGTTAAATAAGTGATGAACAATGTAAAATTGATTAGAATCAACCATTTTTTTAGAATACTCTATTATTAAAACACAAAATATGCACAAGCTGATTTCTGATGAGTCATTAAATATACCTCAAAACAACCTATTAATTAAAAATCTTTTTTATAGCTTTCAGGCCACCCTTTTATTCACTTAAAGAACATGGTCCATAAGGTGGTATTTGTGACTAATTAAGTTTCTGTTTAAATTGAAATTATACCTGAGTTGTTTGCATCGGCAGTGGAAGAGGCAGCAATTCTGAAAGAAGTATAAGTCCGGAGAAAAACCCTTCAGGAATTCTCAAAATTGAAGAGAGAACCTCTTTTAGCATTAAAGACCAAGTATTATTGGCCAAGGTTTCTTCTGAAATTGTAAGTTTTTCATTAACTCCCTGGGTAAAGGTCAGTAAAATATCAATAATATCATTCTGAATTTTTTGTTCATCATTATCTAAACGGCCTGAGAGAGGGATGGAACACAGCAACATATGTAAAGAAACAAGAGCTGAAGGAACACGCATGTCTTTAAATTCAAAAGAGCCACCTCTTAGGAGTTCAGTTAACATTGTTTTAAGGAGAGTAAGTGTACATCGGGCCATGGAAATGGTAGTAACTCTGTGAACTGTGGTTCCCATATTGACATGGAGTCTCCAAGGCTGGATAAGAATACTATTTAATTTCTGCAAAACACGAATGAAGGTGTCCATTCCTTCAGCAGAAAAAAGTTGAATAACTGCAAGGTTCCATTTTAGATCCTTCTGTTGACCTGTAAATAGGGGAAAAAAACAAACACTTTTCTGTACACCTTATCTTTTTTCAGCAATTACAATTATATTTTAGGTGCAACTAAATTGGAGGCAGTTAGAGAACTAATATTTCTGTATCAATAAATGAAGACATATCTGAATACCTTCAACAGGAGGTGGTGGGCATGCAACATGACAAAGAACCCGGAGGGCAGTAGGAAGACCAACTCCTTCTGGGGTCATCAGACTATCGATATTCTGGAAGAAAAAAAAAAAAAAAAAGTAAAAATATTTCTTATAAGAAATTTTTTTTTTTTTTTTAACCAATGATACACCTGATTCATTACAATAACCTGTTTTACTAGGCTGGAATCTGAAAAGCAATTATCATAATGTCATAAAAAAGTAAACTGATTACTTATTGGATAGACTGAAGAACATTAATTTTTCCAACCTTATTCATACTGTACAGACTTGGCAGCACCAAAAGTTTTGTTATTGCTCACCTGTATAAAGAGGACTACCATGCTGACATAACGTACAAACGTATAATTTTTTGCAAAAAGCTTTAGATTGTCATACTACATTCTGTACTTTACATTCCATCACAAACTACTGATAGAATATTAACAATTTTTAACATTGCTTGCTTTCATAAAATCCTATTTCAATTTCCTAATTCAGTGTCATCCCTTTGTCATAGAAGCTACTGAGACTTTGCTGGACTGAATCTTCAAGAATGGGAAGGACAGACTAACTGTAGAGGCAAAAGCTTCTAACAAGTTACTTCATTTGGAAAAAAAGTTAGCAGTGAAAGAAATACTTGTATGAAATACATTTGTTTTATTAACATGGGCTTTTGCTGCAGATGTGCTGTGCAGCAACTTCTGCCCTCAATTACGCCATCTTGATTGGCTGAATCTATACAAGACAACAAAAATCTGACCCAATACGGGCCTTAAAAGAAATCTAGTTTCCATGCAAACAAGTGTATTTACACTGATAGTTACCATGGCAAGACGCTGCTTGATTGACTGACATTGACCATATTTACTTGATTCTAGGATGAGGTTTTTTCCCCAACTTACCATGTGGGGGGAGAACCCCTCTTCTTAAAAGTCACATATGAGGGTAATGGTGGGAACAAGCAGCTGCTGTGTGGCTCAGGCTCCCGCCCTTCCCAAGGGTCAGGGCCATACCTGCTGCTACTGCCTGCCCCTGCCTCCCTGCCATCTCCCCCTCCCCACATAGCTTCCACTCCCCCACCTGCCCCTCTCCCCCCAGCATTTACCTTTGCTCTAGTTTGGCATGCTCTGTCCCTGTTTTAGCCTTGGGCACTAAGCCCAGCCCCAGCCCAACCCTGCAGCAGTGGTGTGCAGCCCACAGTTGCTACTTCATGACTGCTAGGGCAGATGGGCTTAGGCTGTGCTCACTGCCCCACGCTAGAACCAGGATGCAGCCTGCCAACATGAAGTAAGGGGAAGGTGTGGGGGAGCAGGCAGAGGGCAGGCACCAAGCTACTTGACCTCCCCACACTAAACTGCACTCCTACTACTTGCCCCCCTGCAGCAGTTTTGGGGGAGATGAGATGGGGAATGAATTAAAGATGGCTGTCCAATCATTAGATTCTATATATGGAAAATTTTAAAATTAGAAAGAGGGAAATTTAAAGTGAGATTTTAAAAAAATATGCGTGTGCACACACGTGTTCTCTCCCTCCTTCCCCACACAAATTATTAAACAGAACATTACCACAAAATAAAATTTTGTCGGCACTTTACTAACCTGTTTAATATATTCAATGAGGTTTGGAACACAATTAATTTCAAATCTAAGATTTTTCAAAGGTTCAAGCCATTTACTAAGTTCTGAAAACAAAAAGACAAGATAATTCAGCAAACAAAATTCATATCATTACATTTTTTAATTAAAAAACAGCCTTAAAAGTAATTAAATTAAACACATAAAATACTAAGTGCACAGGTGAAATCTGTGAGACAAAAGTCATGAAAATAATTAAATTTCATTAACATACAAATGAAGAGGGGAAAAAAAAAAACCCACCACATTAAGGCAGGATATTCCCCTGATCTACATGAACTGAGTACTACTCAATTCAAGGTAGGTGCTAAAATGATTTTTGGCATGTAACCAAAGTTGCAGCTTACTTCCTTCCAAACGCTACGTAACTGATCATCTGGAATGCAATGAAATTGACAAAACATTTCCACTTCCAAGTTATTTTATAAGAAGTCCCTAATGAAGAAGTATGTTTATATAAACAATATTAAATTAGTATCTATTAGAATTTTATTCTATTTATGTTTTATACTTATTTGTAATTAGACAAATACACTTAATAAAAGCCTCCCTTGGCCAATCAAGGTCCCTACCTGACCTAGTTAAAAATACATGACAGAGCCCTTCGGTCCTGAAAGAGCAGCATATTCTCCTCACATACACACAACCACAAACAGTTAATTACAAACAAAATCCAACTCTTCCAACTCCTTAAATAGATGTTCAAGTAAAACCTCACTCCAGGCCACCAGGGTATTCTCTGTGAAAGTTCTTCAATTCAGGATACACCCCTTCGTGGTCAAGAATGGCCTAAACTGGTTAAACTGCAAGGCAGGCTGTAAAACCCAACTTATCTCAAAAGTACTTAAGGAAGTACTTAAAGGCTGCCAAGTAGAACAGCAGGAAGAGGAACTTTTCATTGGACTTTATAACATGGCTGGCCAGCCTGGCATCAATCCTTGTACAAGAGTCTAATCACTGGAAAAACTGATAAATTAGAAGTTTTGCATAGAAGGGGTTTTTTTTCCATTCCCTAATAGTGCACTAAGTTTCATAAGTGCCTGGAGTTCTGGACAAAAGGCAGAAAAACACAATACAGTCAAAATAGTAGTTAACAACCGACTCTACTAATCTTGCCTTCCTAATTATTTCCAAAGAGTACAAACGTTCTGCTGTTATCTGATATTCTTGGTAATGAACATTATATAAATTATTCACTAGGAAGATTATCAAGTTGAAGATCCCTTATTAACATAAATAGGAAAAATTATATATCTTCTCAGTGACTCAACCTAATATGTGGCTAAAAGGGGAATTTCATTATATACATTATCAAAACCAGATGATGAAGTACTAATTACTAGCATATAAAAGATTTCTGCTATACATTCTGAACAATTTACTTGATAATAGCACATACTGTACCTTGCAATTTGGTGTTATTTTCATCAGCCTTACAAAGCTTCAACAGAGGTGCCGAGTGCTGTTCCAGCATTTGAACATCACTGGAGGACTGAACCACCAGCAGAACAAGTATGCAGGCATAATTATAAGCAACTGACTTCTTAGACTTGGAGTCACTGAAACAGATAAAGGATTTCCTTAAACGGTACATTGCCATACTGGGCATTTGAGGGATCCTCTCACCTGACCACTTAAGAATCTGCCTATAGAACTTCATCTATTACAGCTTCACCTAAAGAAAAAAAAAAATAATCTTGCCTACAAGTGTTTTATGAGAAACAGATCAAAATTATACTCTGATCTCTTGATAAGGAATGAAACAACTACCCACGTGTTAATTGTGTACTTTATATATTTATTCTGGGTTGTTTTGGGTTTTTTTTGCAAACTTTAATACTCAGGAGAGCAGGAAACTGATAGCACAGACTAGAATCAAGTAAGTAGTGAGCACACTTTCTTATACATCTTTGTCAGTGCTATTCAATCTTTACTCCTTAAGTGACAAATTTCTCTAGAAAAAAATACTGTAAGCTTTCAAGATTTGGAAAATATGCAATGCAAAAAAGGCGATCAGAGTGCCCAGCCCTCTGCACTTGGTTGACAGAAAAATGTTAAAGTTTAGACCAAACAGCTACCTCTTTACTAATATTTTCTAGTTTTCTGAAATTTGATCTAGAGTAAAATACCTAAACATCTTTTTGGATGACCTGAATAGTTTCTAACGTGACAACTGTTAACAAATGGCACACCTGCCATTTCTATCCTGCTATTCTACTTTGAAGACATTACTTTGAAGCAATGGCAATTTTGTAAGCTTTCTTCTGATGAATCTTTTTTTTTTTTTTTTAAACAAATGGAACAGCTAAGTTATAAATGTTTAAAATCAGTAAACCAAAAAAGTGAACACAAATATACAGTTACCCTAAAGCTTCCTTGGAATAGTATTCCATTAAAGTAATAAGACTTTGGAGGTTCTTCTCAAGGCTGAATACATGAGCCACAGCAGATCTTCCCACAGGATTAAAAGTGATCAGGTAAAGATTATGAAGTGTTCCCAAGAGGTCCGAATGGTCTGTTTCCTCACTGGCTGTGCACCGCTGGAAGTGGCAGAACAATTCTGAGATGCACTGCAACGTCTGTGTTGAATGCAAGAGCCACAAGGCAAACGTATCCTCATTAGCACTATCTGACTGGAGACCTTCTTCTTGATCTGGATCGGAAAACTGACAAAGTCCTCTTATCAACAGGTTTGTTGCTTCATACTCGGATAGGAAAAAGAGTAGACCCTTCTGCGATTGTGCCAGGAACTTCAATACATCTCTGACAGCCTGAAGTACACCAGGATGAGCACTTGTGACTGGAATGGATAGTAGCAGGGTAATACATTCCAAGAAATGGTGACTGTGAAGATATCTGTAAGAACGTAAAACAAAAACATCTGCAACACAATCATGATTTACAAGTTTAACATAGTATCCAATAATTTTACCAGAACCTCATCTTATGCATATTTTAAGAAACCATACCTACTTAATGATGAAGTAGCAGAATTCTGAGCTATTTTCACAAAAATGTCACTGCTATGATTATCTCCTAAAAACAAAATTCTTATTAAAAACAATAATTCGTACAATAAAAGTGTCAGAAACTTTAGCCTGGGAATTTTGGGAATTTGAGTACCTGTATCCTCAAACTAAACATTCTGCTACTATTAGTTCTTAAAGTTAACAATGTTTATTTAAAAAATAATGAGAAAAATGTTTAGAGTTCTCTTATCTTTTTAGTAATGAGAAACTTCAAAGACATTTTTGTAATATACAGTTCCTAAGTCCATTCATGATCTTTCTGCTACAAATGCCAGAGGTTTGATAGTATCAGGACTGTTATGTGGACCATTGTCCATTGGGAACAGTGCTAAGATACTTAACTGCAAGGTCGTTCAGAGCAGAATTTTTTTTTTTTTGTAGGAGTTTATACAGCACTTAGCATAATAGCCCACTATTCAGTCTGTGATCTCATTAAGATGGCTAGGGTAGGAAGCTAACAACATAACTGATTCCATTAACCAGACAGTTCTTCCTAACACTTAAAGTGATCTGTAAGCCTTCACTAATGAATGAAAGGCATCAACAACGTAAAAATATTTAACAAAGCATTAGTCACTGCTTTATGCTACTGCATCCACAAAACTGGAACAAGAAACCAGCAAACCAGACCTGTCTTACCTAAACAAGACAGGATAAGGATCATCCCTTTCTGGGGGTCCTGTAATGCGTGCTGTTGTCGGGAAGGATTTTACAGGTGGCTGAATCATTGTATGAGGTGAAGTCTCCATCAAATGAAAGATTTCTTCTAGGAGGCTAATAAGTTTTTCCACCTCTCCTTCACTAATATTTGAAGATTCCAGAAGATGGTCCATATCCATAGGAGCCTCCACATCATTTTCATATTCTTGGTTGGTTCTCTCAAGTCCAAGGTCTGTATCCTGCTCTGACTCAGTATGATTAGGAAGTGGGGGAGTACTCTCTGCTAACTGGTCAACAAGCTTTTTAATGTCTGACAGAATCTCATAAAAGTGGCATTTCTGCAGAATTGCTGAACCTGCAGTGAGGACTCTCACTGTCTGATCTAACAGTATGAGTTCCAAGAGTTTCTGATAGCCACTTTTTTCATGTGCCTCTAGCCTACCTTTCAAGAACATATCCATTCCTTCAGTCATACTGATAACACTATCCAAAGCTTTAAAAGCATTAAGTTTAAGGGAGGATGATACATGATCTGCAAACAACAATTCAAATAGTGCATTAATAACTCCTGCCTGCAAGAGTGCCATTATTCCTTGAGTCCCACATTCTGCTAATGACGACACCAGCTTTGTTCCAGCTTTTAGCTGTCGAACGTTCAAAGCAATGGGCTGCCTGAGAGCTACCTGCAGGTTTAAAGCTTGCATGGTCCAGTCTACTACTTGGGTAACATAGTCCTGTTCTGTGTCCTTCACTTGCAGGTAGCTTAGGCCCTTCACTATTAAACTTGGAATTTCTTCTAGAGCCATGACCCATTTTGCACCCCTTTCCTCCTGATATAAATCCAAGAGTTCAGTTAATTTAACTGAGGCTTCGACTGCCCCCGAATTTTCCTTTTCTGCATCTTGGTCCCTTATCTTACCAACTTCAGTCTCAAATACAGTCTTGTATGGGCAGCTGAAGTACAACAGAGGTCCAAGCTCTCTTTCATAAGGCTCATATGTCACAGGTGGCACTGAAGCCAGATCCTCAGGAGTATATTCAATATCAAAGCTTGGATACTTAAATGTTTCACGTTCCAGATCAGCAATTCCGTCTTCATCACTTGAAATCTGCTCATAGCCATCATCTCCTGAAAAGAAGTTTTAGGTTTAGTTTGTTAAATAAAAAGCAATTATGTACAGATTGCTAGATTATAAAACTTCAGAAATGATTCATAGTACAAAAGTAGTACACAAACTGCTGCTTAGAAAGTATGAATTCAAAACACTGAAAATATTATTTGCTACTATAATTAAAAAGCACTATTGTGAGGTTACTCCTTACACGGGACAGCTGCAGAACTTCCATGGAGTTGGAAGCAAAAATCCTAATTCAACTAAGATAAGAAATCCAATCATTAAATAATATTCTAGATAACATCACGTAATAGCAGCAGAATCATAGTTATTCTTAAAAATCTTTGGTTCCAAAAAGCTAACATATACTAAAGATCTGCTAAAAATCTCCTTCTGGTAAACTCTACTTAGCCTTGACACTTCAGATAGTGCTATGTTGACAAAGTTAGTGGTTTCTTCCTTACCATTCACTATGTGGCTGCCATTCCACACTGGAGTTCCAACAACCCAAGAAAATACAGCAGCAGTCTAAAATGTTGCTATTCCACTGGAGAACAAAAGTACAGTGACAGAAACAGGCCAGCTGAACAGCAAAGTGCCAGATGCGCTTCAGCAAAGAGGTGCTTGGTTTCATACATGTGGCAAGTTAGGTATCAGAAAAGTAGTTAAATAACTTTTAGGACTGGAAGAAATTCTGACCAAACTTTTTTTTTGGGGGGGGGGGGGGTGCTCCCCCTTTTAAACAGAAAAAAAAATGTTTGCCCTTTTCTTTCAAAAACAAAGCACCTTCCTTTCAGCATCACTAATTAAAAATAAAAAACTAAAGCTTGACAGTTACTTGGGCAAAAATACTCTTTCAAAGCATAACAATCTATAGATGCTTAACTACAAAAATTGTCACTCATAGGAACTTGCTTAAATTGGTCAGAAAATCAGAGGTAATGAATGGATTTTCCCCTCAGAAGAGTCAAGCCAGATGATTTTAGGGATCTTTTTTCCTCCTCCTGAGCAAGGAAGTGGGAGATTTGCCACTTAGGCACCAATAAGTAGCTTGTGACCAATAAGCAGTGACTTCCTGAAACTGCAGGGATTCTTGGATTATCTCATCTTTCCCTTCTCCTTTTTTGTATAGTTCCACATATCCATGACAATTTAACCTAACTTCTTACCAAAATATTTGATCTTTCATCATGATAGCACATGAGACTGTTACTGTGGGACTGCTCTGGAACACTAGATCATCAGAACTCCTTAGAAATTGTATATGTGAGAAAATAAAAATCTCTAAATTATCATAGCAGAGGATTAAAGCAGCTATTTCAACATATAATAATCAATTAAGTGAACAGGCATATATTTGACCTCATAAATGCCAGAATTTAAGTGTACAATGTAATACCCCTTTGCAGTCACTGGCTTGGAAGAATTTGATCTTTTAAAAAAAATAAATAAATAATTTGTGCATTATTCGCAACCATCTTCCAAGTTTTTTATAAAAATCAAGATGAAGACAAGAAAAATGACTTGACCCAAAGTCACACACTGCAGTAGAGACAGGAAGAGCCTGTCTCTTCATTCCTGTCATCTGCTTATACTATACTATACTGCCCTCCACTTCCAATAAATCTTGGTCATTTTTATTTTTGCACATTACCTACCTTCACCTTCCTCCTCTTCTTCCCCTTCTTCTTCCTCATCTTCCTCTTCCTCATCTTCCTCCTCCTCAGGAATACTCTCTACTGTATGCCCATCATCCTCTTCCTCATCCTCATCCTCCTCAACATCCACATCTTCCTCCTCATCCTCCCCATCTTCTGGCTGATCCTCCTCTACTTCTCCTTCATCAGAGTACTGGCTTTCTTGGTGAATGGATGTTCGATCAGGAGAAATGGGCTCAAAGTAATCCTCCCTGTGATCAACATCATCTTCCTTTTCCCCAACCACTGGAATGATTGGAAATTAAGAAAAGAATCCTCTGATTATCAAATCCAATACTTCAGCAGTATGTTTAAGTGTTTGTAGTGGGAGTAGTGGAGATACAAAAGAATGTTTTTAAGCATTCAAATGATCTGACAAAACAACTCACCATAACTCATTAGCTCATTAAACTGTTTACATAAACAGTGTATGCGCTTTTAATTCATAACATGCAAACCCTAGATTGCTATTTGATTCTACAGTCTTTAAGCGGTCATTTAACTGCATTTCTTTTCTTAAAAATGTATCTGTGATCATCAACAAAAGCAAAAAGCTCATCTGCTGCCACAAGGTAGCACAGCAGGCTTTTTTCCCTTCTCATCATGCACAGCTGTGCAATAGACATAAAGAGAAACAGACTGACACTTGTTATACCTGATACAGGCATAGGTTCATCTTCATCATCATCAGGAGGTGGAGGGCCTGGAGGAGTCCTTGGGCCCCTAGGCTGCGGTCTTGGAGGGCTGCCATTAAACTGATCTTCTTTCTCCCCATCAACTACATTTTTGGTTTTTGAAAATGAGCATTTTAGAGGAGAGAGAGGGAAAGTACAAAGTTTTTGATTTAGATGTCACTCTTGATTGGAAAACACTCATTTATCAACTGTACTTTTGCCATGCAACACATGGACAAAAAGTGATTCAGTAATGCCCCTCCTGAAGCCACCCTGGATTAAAAAAAACCAACTCATTTACCAACCATTAATTCTAGGGCAGTAATTTTAAGTTAACACTACATTCCACATATATTGTCAAGACTCATATTAGATCATAACTTAGAGCATAATATTGTAATTATTTATATTGTTGCTTTGATAGCATCAAATAATACTATAAATTCTACCATTACTGATAAAGCCATTTACAAACTAAATCTTAGACTGAAGCTGATTATCTACCGTACATTAGTTCTATCTTGCAGTCTGCCAGTTAAACCTCCAAACAATTCTACATCAAATCCAAAATAGCAACTTGGTCAAGCTTTCTGTACAGAAGCTATTCTACTCCAAGTATGATCAATCTTTTTTTTTAAGCAAGTCACAAACAGAAAGCTAAGTAGAATGGTGAAGCTTTCCTTCACTCTCTTTATCTACTCTTGATCATTAACTCCATTTTGGAAGTAATGAGTTTGGTCACCTATCCTTCTACTAAGTCGTATGAAATGCAACCTAAGAGAGTTCTTCAGTTCCTGTTTTCAGTACATCACATTCACTATAAAAAGAGGAACTTATTAAGAAACATTTAACCTAAATCTGTACGAAGATTCAGTATTACCGATTTAAAAAAACAAAAAAAACAACTTCAGCAGGATAATTAAGTCCAATGAAGTCTCTGATGTAAAGATTTCTTAGCTGCAGTTCAGAGAATATTTTAAATAAAAGGAAACTCTTGATACTTTTGTTCTCATAGTTCTGATTTGCTCACCATGTTTTGGGTTTCTTTTCAAGCCAGGCTGTTGTTGGGGAGGAGGTGGTGGGGGAGGTGGCGGTGGTGGTGATTCTCTGTCATGACTTATTACTCTATCAACAGAACCATATATTGCCAGGGTCAGGCAGTTGTACCAGCCTCTCAGAACCAATCCATCTGTGTTGACCTGATTCACAAAATAAAATACAACAATTAAAATGCAGCAGTGAGTGAAAATTCTATACTTTAAATCTTATTCAAAGAGCTCTGTATCAGTAGCCACATAAAAACACTCAAGGAAAAAGGAAAATTAATGAGTTTTACACCTTTCCCTGGCTTTGAAAGAGAAAACTCAAAACATTTTTAATTACATCAAATAAGTGATTTTTACTCTCCAAAACATCCAATTACAACACACTGTCAAGCCCACTCAAACCAGTTTATGAGAACTTCCCTTGGCGTGGTTAACACTGAAACATTGATCTAAATGCACCATATGCCAAAGAGGACTGCAGAGGAAGCTTGGAAGTACACTACAAGCATTTAATATCAAGTCTGATTTACAGTTATTGTCAGCTTACTAGTACCTGTAGACTAGTAAGGAGTGAAAAATAAAGACCAGGCCTTTCAACATCCTTTATTGTTTACACCAGGGGTACACAGCCTCCAGTCCATGAGCCAAATTCAGCCAATTGGGATCCAAAGGGTTAGGGCTGAGCCCACCCACACCCAGATCAGGCTGCAATGCTCCACCTGCCACTCCTCCCCACTACCCCCCAAACATCTAGATTTGTTTTAGTGTTTTTAAGATAGGTAGAAAAGAACTGATTACAAGATTCTAATACAGGGTGACACTCTTCCCAGATACAGCAACCATATCTCACTATCCTTTGGTTTTTATCACTCAGTCTTACCAACTGAGTTGAACATCTACTAGGGTGATGTCATCTATCTGATGCTCAATGTAACCCTGATAAGCACTGCCAAGAGGTCAGCTCTTTTGAAAATCATATCACTTAGGGTAGGAACACATGTAACATTTAAAGCAGTGTAACACTACTAGATACTAAAGGGTTGAGCCCTCCTTTTCTCATGCTCTGTACAGCATGCATGTGTAACAGAATGCGTTTCATTTGAAGAGCTTCCAAATAGTAATTGTTTTCTTCAGAATTATTTTTGAAGCACTTCTGCCATTTTCAAAACATTTCAAAGGGCATTTACATCCATCTGCTTGCCCTCTAACATATTTTAAATACATATGAAGTTATTCAAGTGTTATGTCTGCCCACACCCTTACAAGGACTCTAACCTTAGGCTTTAATTTTTAAAGCACTGGCCCGAGCGTATTACCAACTGAGCTGTATAGATTTGTTTAGAATAAGCATATTAGAGATAGGTCTAACACTATGACTATTTTGTACAATGCTAAGCACATTTAATAGCACTACCAAAGCTATTAAATAGCATCCAGACAGGAAAGAAAAAAAGGTTTAAATCACAGCAGAAATAAGACATAATTACCTTTGCATTGGGTCTAAAAATAATTGAAGAGTTCTCATCGTATTCAAGGCTGTTAAACAGAACACACATGCTTATTTTTCATTTATTTTTCAAAATCTCTTTACACAATCTTAAGTCCTAATGTTTCTATATATCACTTGTATTAATAGTTCACGATCATCTTAAGTGAAAGAGGCAGACTCCAAGTCAAAATGCTGTGCAATGTATAAGCTCATCAATTTAAGAATGCAAAAAGCCCAACATACATTACCATATATGGGTAATATATGCTGACGTTAAAGGGAGTGTCAATTTAAGAACAAAAGATGATGGGGAGGTAGGGAACTGTGGGAAGGCATCAGGAAGCAGGAACAGGCAGGCCAGAATGTAGATGGCATGCCCTACAATCCTCAGTCCCACATATACTTTGGAATGGATCAATCGGATAATAAAGCTTTAGAAAAGTTAAACTATTCCAAGAAATTTTGAGAACATCCAGTGATGAAGCTGAGTCACAGTGGAGGACAGGGAAGTGAAGCAAGTTTGCCTACATAAAATCTCTTATTAACAGTATTGATTATGAAACAGTGTTCGCAAGAATAAGTTATGCCAACCATACTACGTTATATTTTAACTAGACAATGCAACTATGCATGCTATTTTATATTATAACCTGTAACATCTGTACTATAAGATCCTACAGCTTTATTTAAGAAAATCCTCATCTATTTATAAAGTAATTTTGAAAGTACTTGCCTTCCCAGTCTGTCAAAAACAGGAGCACTTGGCTTGCTGACATTGTTGAAAAACAGGTCTAACTGAAATGTATGTGGAGATGTCTCTCTGTAAATAGAACACAGGTAAAAATAAACCTATTAAACTTCAGTTAAGCAAAATAAAACAGGACACACAAGTCATAAACTCCAAGATTCTCATTTGAAAAAAAACAAAAGAAAAATCTTACATATTCAGTGCATGCATAAACTTAAAACAGCTTGTTAGACTGCAAAACAAGTCTCAGACAAGAGGGATAATATACTTAAACCTTTCTGATTTGTACTGCCTTACACTTACCCATAGGCCCTGTTGTCAGGCAAACTGGTGTGAGCTCTTACTCCGGGAGGAATGACACGTACTTCATTTATGTAAACAACACATGGAAAACGAACGACATCTATATTGGTACTTTGCTGAAAACAAAACAACAAACCAAACATCAGTTTTAAAAATGCATTCTTGATTTAAATTTATATTTAAAACTGATATACTCTCAATAAAAAGCATACCTAACATTATTACTATGTACCATTTTTTAACATCTAAAAAATGGAATTTAATACAAGACAGGCACCTAGATCTCACACATTGCCATTATAATTAATATTACTACAGTAATTTTGGGCAGAAAAAATTAAAATGAGCATGGATTCTCTAAACAGGACCCTGTTCACACTGGAAACACTAGTTTATGAAGAAATCGTTTACAGAATATTTTTTAGTTCAACAACTGAGCTATGACTGAAGGAGGAACAACACTATTCAAATGTTTTTAAGACCTATTTGAAATAGGGGTGCACCGATAAAGATTTTCTTGGCTTATACCAATAACTAATATTTAGTAATAAAACTAGCCGAATAAGCTTTAGTTCAACTGCCCCCACCGCCATTTCTAAGCATGGGGGCGCTAATACAGGAGACATGGCAGCACATTAATTAAAGCGGCTCTTGGAGCAGTTCTAATTAAAGCACTGCCCCCCTCCCCCCACAAGCTCCTGGAGCACATGTAAAAGTATCCCATGCCAGTTGCAGCCCCTGCCCTTTGACACCCTGCACCTGAGGCTGCCCCGGACTGTGGTCTCTGGGTCAAGCTCCACGCTGTGGGGAGGACTTTGCTGCACACAGCAGGGGAAGCAACTGCCCCAGCCC
Organism: Caiman crocodilus; assembly: GCA_030014935.1. Classification (NCBI taxonomy): domain Eukaryota; kingdom Metazoa; phylum Chordata; order Crocodylia; family Alligatoridae; genus Caiman; species Caiman crocodilus. Next base: position 39,734,593 of record JAGPOW010000261.1, on the reverse strand, counting down.
CTGCCAGGCTTCGCCCCCTGTCCCTGGGGTTCAGACCCACAGGCACTGCAGGCTGAGTCAACTCAGGCCAAGCAGGGCAGATCAGCTGCACCCGCCCTCCCCACCCCAGCCACATCTATGGCATTCAGTGCTTTTACAACGCCTGCCCTGAGCCTGGCCCTGGCCCAAGCCCACGTCACGCCAGCACTCAACACACCACAGCAGCTGCTAAGCTCCAGCCTGGCCTGGCCCACCAGTGAGGAGATGGGGGTGTATCTGGGGTCACCCTGGCTCTTGGGAGGGAACCCAGGCATCCAGGAGCCTTGGCCCCACGGACAAGTGAAAATCCAGGTGTCTGCCTTCTGACCTGTGCCCCCATACTGAAGAAGGCACTCCAGAAGGCATTACTGGAGAACATTATTAGCTACAACAGCCAAAAAAAATCCAATAGTCGATAACGTAAACTTCCCTATTATCAGTGCCGATCCAACAGGCAACCAATATACCTCTAATCCGAAATTAAGAAATGATTTTTTACCAGATGTTTTGAGAAGTTTGCACAAGTGCCATGAAACCAATTTTTGAAAATGGTCACTGGCTCCCTAAAACAAGTTTCTATAATGTACAAGGAACCTTTAGACAAGCATTTGTCAATCCATGAGTCGCACCCAAAGTGGGTCACAAGAATATATGAAAGGGTCATGAACAAACTTTTAAAGTAGATTCTCCTTTAAAAGGACAAAAACATGGGAAATTCTGGCTTTTCCCTGTCAGTCTGGCAGAGTTCTTCCTACCCCTTGCTCCACACACTGTGGGGCTGGGAGACAGCGGGTCAGAACCAGCCGTTGACGTTTACAAATGGGTCCTGGTACAAAAAAAGTTGAGAACCACTGCTTTAGATCAACCCTACAGACCTATCCTGTACTCAGTTGCATAATAAAGAATATCACTCTCAAGGACTGTCAAGTTCGATGCCTGTCACATAACAGAATTAAACAAACTAAGATATTTGGCTTTGACCAGGGTGTGAAAGATACCATCCACAAAGCCCTATCATATGACCCACAATGCTGTCTGGTTCTAAACTCACCCATATGCTCCACCTTCCAGCCCATCTAGGATCCCCGCTGCATGCAACACCCTGCTACCCTCAGCCAGTCCAGGACACACTGCACCTGAAGCAAGAGCTCCAGCCAGTCCAGGACACACAGTGTATGTGGCAATACAAGTCCTGGACCAGCTAGGGGTAGTGACGCTGCATGCAGCACAGTCCCAGACTGATGGAAGAGAGAGAGAGGAGGAATGTGCTGGAAGAGGAACTTGTAAAGCTGTTTGCTCTGCAGAATTTTCCTTTAAACAAATGTATGACACATTCACTTTTCATCTAATCCTGTCACTTCTGTGAACACTGTGGGGGTACGTCTCTTTCAGTCCACCAAAGCACATGCATGTGCTTATGCATATGCATATATACAACCTACGTACATATCCTTACACACTCCTATTGAATTTCATATACTCATATGCTTAAAGCAAATCAGAACCAACAGCAAATTTACAATGTACATAGGATTCATGAAATGACATGCATTTTGTGCACTGGATTAAATTCATATATTTTATAGCATATGCAAAGCACAGTTTGGAACACATGGAGCCTTCACTTGTTCTTTGGGCACACAAAGCCTATCTTCACAAAAGAAGCTACTGACATGCTAAAAACTACACATTAGGGGGAAGACAAAATGGATGAAATCTAATGTTTAAAAGGTACATGAGTTGGCCAAATAAATATTTCTCATTTGAATATTAAGCAGCATTTCTGAATGAGTACTACTTGCAAACCAAGTACCATAGCCCATTTTGGCTGTAGGAGTTACTGGGGAAAGGAAGAAAATGCAGTTTTTACTTGTTATTACAAAAGAAAGTATTTTATTTTAGTCTCCTCTTAATTAAAAACACCTGAATCCTTTTGGCATAAACAGATTTTTTTTCAACTTGAACACTGTAGACATCAGACACAAAAAACCTACATGCTCAAGGGCAAAACCATCAAAGCTGTAAATTACTAAAAGCTCTGAATAAGATTCTATGTTGTGCCTGTAGGAAATGGTGCAAAATATGCACTGTGGACACGTGAAAATGTTGGGCAAGGCCAAACACAGCTTTAAGCCCCTTGTGGGTATTTCCAACCCTAAGCTGCTCTCCTAAGTTCAGGAATCTCCCCACCTCCCTTCAGTAACTTTTGTTTGTCCTTACAACTCTATTAGCTCCAGATATAAAGCCGAGTCTTACACCACAGCCTGCTGCTCTTGTCCAGACAATTCTCTCATTTATTTTGCTTTACACTTGACCTGGTAACACAGTACCTCAGGTTATGCTACCTCAGACATCTGTTTATTCATCCATGCTGTAACCCTGGAGTGTTGATTTAGCTAGACTCAAGTGCAGTAATTGATGTAGTAATGAAAGATTGCTGCAGCAAATATCTTTCTACAGCAGGGGCAAGCAAAATATGGCCCACAGACTGAATCTGGCCTGTGCCTTCCCCTGCAGCACTCCACATAGGAACAAGTCCTGATCAACGCTGCCTGTCCTACACACACCTGCCCATGGCTCCCCATGCTGCCTACACCTGCCAATGGCCAGCACACAAGATTCCCAGCAGAGCTGCTCCTGCAACAGCCTGGGTACAGCTCAGCTCCCCCCGCCCCTCCCAGCCGCTCTTCCTCCTCCTGCTGTGCTGCTCTAGGTTGGAGGGGGTGGCAGAAAGCTACAGCCAGTGGTTCCTGCTCCAGGGTGTGCAGCTTGTGGCTGTAGCAGGCCAGTAGGTGGCACTTCCGCATTGAGCCACCCACCTCCCTGCGCCCGACCACCTTCCAGGCTCCGAGTGCCTCCCTGGGGTGCCTCCGTCCGGCCGACCCCTTTCCTGGAGCACACCCACTAGCCTGG
>JAGPOW010000261.1:39652863-39731562 GCA_030014935.1 Caiman crocodilus | reverse complement strand
AGGGCAGAAACAGGGTAAAAGGTAGAGCAATATCACAGAAATAATAGAGGAATATCAAAGGAATCCCATAGAGCAAACCAGGGTGGCTGAGGTAGCCGTCTGAACACGCATCTGAAATACTGTTCTCTAAACATCTAATCGGATCTCAAGTAGCTTACTCACTCTCATCATGCAGAGGTGGTTGGAGTTACCTCTGGAGGCAGATTACTCTTAGGACATGCAGAGAGAGCCGGTTCAAGTTCACCTAGATGACTGCATGGCTAATGGCTGGTCTTCTTCTTCCTCCGGGCCTTTTTATCCCCTCTCTGACCTCAGCAGCCCGATCCAATCGAAGCTGCCAAAACTGGTCACAAGCCAACCCATTTCCCAAGGATCCCTGGTTACCTGGGCAGAGCGCAGGGCCAGGGCCGGGTCTTTTTCCCTGCCCAGGTGACCACAGCATCTGCCTCTCAGGCCCAGGCTTTTGTCATGCAGACAAGGATGAGATCCCCGCCCTGAGGGATTCACCAGCAGCCTCTCAGGCTGGCAGAGAGAGATTTCTGGAGAGAGGCACCCATGGTGGCATTTCTGCCAGTGGCCACCTTCCACCCACTCAGAAAGCAGCTTCACTAACTAGAGCTGGAGCTGCCCGGCTGCAGCTTTCCTCTGCCCACACTGGCACAGCAGGGGTAAAAAGAGAATGAGCTGCTAGATGCAGGGGAAGCCAAGCAGCAGCCAGACAGCTGCAGCAGCAGCGGGAGCAGCCCCACCAGGAAACAGAACTGGCAGGGACTGGGACCAGGCTGTCAGCAGACACAGGATGAGTACAAGCAGGACTCAGCCCCATGCAGAGCACACTGTGAGGGCAGCCATGGGCTAAGTGGGGGCAGATCACCTGCACCACACAGGTGAGCTTTGCTATACACACAAACTCTGCCCCCCCACCCCTCTGGCCTGCTCTGGGAACCTAGTGTGTGGGCAGCCACCCCCGCCCCACTACACAAAAATAAGATTATTTTGAGCTACTATGCAATTGCCTCTATATACACGACTCAAAACAAAACAAAAATCAAGACAAAAATAAAATTAACATTTTATAGTACATGTTTGATTTGTATTATATGATCTGTTTTTATCTATTAATTTGTTAAAAATCGCACCATCTGAAAGATTTTGTATATGTAGCCCTCAACAGCTCACCAGAACTTGTTAGGCAGCCCACTAGCCAAAATAATTGCCCACTTCTGTTCTACGGACTTGTCTACATTATGGAACTACTACTCCTAAATCAGCTAGCAAAGCTGCACTGGCAGAACCGCTACGGCAGCAGGGGCCAACCATATCTGGTAGGCATGCCACAGATTAGCTCCACACCCTTTCCAAGTACCACTCTAATCTCCTTCTCCTGCCCAACACATTACTCTACTTTCTGCTCCCTGACTAATCTGCTGCTCTTTCAACTTCCTGATCTCTCTGCCACTGCGTCACCTGTCCCCACCGCCATATGCTACTGTGCCACGTACAGGCTGCCACATCACCTGCGGTACGCATGCTGCAGTTCAGCCACCCCAGACTTGACAGATGCCAGCAGAAGTTCTTCTGCTAGCACAACTGTACTGCCACCCCAAACAATACAGGCCAACCCAAAAACAGCCATTTTCTGTTGTCACAGCAGCATCCACACCAGCACTAGAAATGGGTGCGATCTATGTACACCTCTAACTGACATTTCTATACTACAATGTTCACACATGTTCATACAATGCACAGCTAAAGCTTAAGTTATGTCAGACTCTCTAAGGGTTTTCAAGACAGCACAAAATTGGGAAGGGTTCAATTTTTATTGACCTAAATTTTCATGATTGCATGAAGTTAGAGGTGTGGGAGCAGACAATTTAATAATGACAGTGTATTGTTAAAAGCTTTACAAAAATCACCTCACCATCTAAAAAGTAAATATTCATAAATCAATAAACCACCTGCTTTAAAGCATTCTGTTCATTCATCAGGAAAAAGCCAGGCAAGCAGGGCCCAAGAGGAAGGTGGCAGCACTCCCAGAGCTCTGGAAACACAGGGAGAGATGTGCTGCCCTGGTCTCCAGCACTGAACCAACCTAGGCAGGGTACAACCCTGCTACCACCAGGCTGGAGCCTTGAATACTTCCCCTCTGGGCTTTGAGTAGGGGTTTGTTTAAGTAGCCTGCTATCTCCCTCCAGCCCACTTCTGGCAACTGTAAAGGAGCACCTAATTGCTTAATTGATGAATTATTAGGCCAGAACCAGCAGCTAACTGCTTAATTGCCAAGTCATTAGGCTGCCCATTGTTTTCCTCTTTAACCCCTCTGCCCAGTCCCTCCCACTTCCTTTCTCCATTGTTTGGTAACAAAGGTAAGGGTTTCCTGTTACAGTCCCCTTTCTATAAGTTTTGATTACAGAAGGAGCTGCTGAGGCCTCCTGCTCTCCCTACTAGCACCACTGCCTCTCCTGGATCTACAGCCCCACTACAGTCTTGGAGGAAGGGAGGCCTCTCTCACTACCACCAGCACCAGCCACCACCTGCTGCCCCAGCCTCCTACAGTCAGAGGGGACCCTATAACACCAGTGGGTGTTCATCAGCACCACCACCTGCTGCCTGCGTGTAGCACTCCCTGTGCTTGTTCTCCACTCCCCCTCTCCTGGTGTTCCAATATGGCTGAGTAAGCCAGCATTGTGCTTCCTCCCTCCCTGCTGTGTCCCCCTGTGTCTTTTTGTGTTCCCTCCAAGCCCCAACACCTTACATGCACAACATCCCCACCTAGTGCAGCTGGAGGAGGCACCCTGGGCCTCTTCCACCCCACAGCAAGCCACTTTTCTCCCCTCAGGCGGAGGTGGAGCCCACAACTCCACCTCTCACACCCCACCCAACTCCTTCCCACCTAGCCTCCCATGGCTAGGCAATATTCCCTCAAGTCCAACCAGGGGGTGGCCAATGAGCTCAGGGAGATCCCTCAAGGCCAGGGGACTCCCTTTGGCTGGTCTCCCCCAGAGGTGGCCACAGGGCACCCCAAATCCAACCAGGACAGGGGAAAAGACCAGGGCTCTTCTTCCTCTTCCACAGTGGGTGGAAAGGGTCTTTCCACAGATACTTAGGGAACAGGAGAAAAAAAAAAAAAAAGCAGGCTCCACTGTGGAACCCCTACTAAATACTTGGGGGCAGCCCACAGTCTGCCTGCAAAAAGGCAGAACTCCTAAATACATACTTTGCGTCAGTATTTCTGAAACCCAATGGGGGCTGCTCACCTGACCAGAGGGTCCGGGGAATAGGGGGAAGGTAACAGCCTACATACAATCAGCCCAGAACAGGTGAAGGATCTTCCACAATGCTAGGACCTTTTTCAAGTCCACTAGGCCTGATGACCTGCACCTGAAAGTCCTGAAAGAATGGGCCAAACTTATAGCAGCACCACTGGTCAAGTTATTTGAAGAGTTGTGGAACTTGGAAGTGGTCCTGGATGGCCCTCTTCTAGTCAATGTGGTGCCCATCTTTAAGAAAGGAAAGAGGGATGACCCCACGAACTACAGACTCATCAGTCTGACCTCAGTCCTGGGTAAAATTTTTGAAAAGTTGGTTAAGGAGGCCATCAACTACAAGCTGGTGCTAAAAGGCAACCCGCACAGCTCTACTGAGGGTAGATCATGCCTGACAAACCTTGTGTCCTTCTATAACCAGGTGGCTAACCCTCTGGCCAAGAGACATGAGGTTGACAACGTATGTCAGCAAAGCCTTTGATTGTCTCCCACAAACTCTCTAACAAACTGGAGAGTACTTGACTACACTAGTCTACAGTGGGGTGGGTGGACAACTGACTTAGAAGCCACTCCCAGAGTGGTGATCAATGGAGAGGCCTCATCCTGAAGGGCAGTCTCCAGTGGTGACCCCAGGGATCAGTGCTTGGCCCCGTGCTATTCAATATATTCATTAACGACTTGGATGATGGGGTGGAAAACGCAATGATTACATTCGTGGGCAATACCAAGCTGTGGGGAAACATGGGGACACCGGAGGAGAGGGCAAAGATCCAGGATGACCTTGACAGATTGGATTTATGGGCGGAATGAAATCAAATGAGGTTTAAACAGGGAGAAGTGCAAGGTCCTTCACCTGGGTAGGACGAAACTCCACCACAAATATACAATGGGTGGTAGGGGCCACTGCCTGGTACAGCATCTGCATGAGACCTGGGGGTTACGATCAACTAGATGATGAATATGAGCCAACAGTGCAACGAGGTTGCCAAAAGGGCAAACAAAACTCTGCCATGCATCAGCCAATATGTGGCCAATAGATCCAAGGAGGCACTCCTCTCTCCCTCTTTGGCATTGGTGAGGCCTCAGCTGAAGTACGGTGCCCAATTCTGGGCACCATACCTCAAAAAGGATGAGGATAAGCTCAAGAGGGTACAAAGAAGAGCCACCCATTTGGTTAAAGGCCCTATAAGAGACTCCAGGAACTAGGCATGTTCAGCCTGAGGTAGAGAAAGCTGAGAGGCAACTTGCTAGCTGCCTACAAGTATATCAGGGAGGAGCATCAAGAACTAGGAGAGCAACTACACAGGAGGGCACCTCAATGGAGGCCAAGGACCAATGGGCACAAACTAATAGAGGGTAAATTATGGCTGGATACAAAGAAGAAGTTTTTCCTTATAAGTGTCACCAGCAACTGGAATACACTCCCAGAAGGAGGTATTCAAGATGAGGCTGGACAGGCACTTTGTTGAGGTCATCTGAGCCCAACAGTTTCCTGCCCATGGCAGGGGACTGGACTTGATGATCTAACAGGTCCCTTACAGTTCTATGTTTCTATGATTTTTAAGGGTAAAGGACCTGTAAAAAAAGACCAAATTGCCAGCACCTGCAGGGATCAGCAGTGTCTTCTTAGCAGGCACACCTCCTGCTCAGTCTTCTCTAAGTTCTGCTAGCCCAGCATCCAGAACTACTCCCAGAGCCTAGACCCTCCAATGCCCAAAACACCTCAGGCAATCAGGGCCCCCTCCCACCACCACCAGGCACAATGGGGTGCACAGCAACATGCCCAATATTGAGCCACAGCCATTTGAGAACTTATGTGCTCGGGCACTAGGGGCCTCAAAGACTGTAGTGGCCTCTAGGTACTACCACAAGGGCATATTCTACCTTGCCATGGAGGCCACCATGCAGGAGGTGGAGAGGGGGCTCGCAGTGTCCTACATGAGCTTCTGGAAGAGCTGGGGACTTAAGTGGTCCTCAGCCCCATCCCACCATACATCCCCAACTGGCCCCTCTTTAAAGAGCTTGGGGGGGTTACTATCCCCAGTACACCCTCCCACTGGGATGCTAGGACCTCAGCCTTTGCCACCAATCCAGCTGACAGTGGGGGTGGAGGTGGAAAGAACCTTTACCGTTACCTTCCAGGGGTCCCCCAACTGCATCCACTACACGGTGGGGGAGGTGAAGTGCTTCCAGTGCCAGGTACCAGGGCACCTCTGCCAGGAGTACCCCCCCAGTTGGCCACAGGGGGCACCGCAGACCCTCATCAAGGAGAAGGGTGCCACTACCACTCCTAGCACCCAGACATGTAGGCTTTTTAGAAAATTATGAATTGGAAAATTTTCTGATGCCCAAAATAGAGCGTGACCTGATTTAGCATGTTTATTTGACTTCTATTTAGTAAACAAAACTAAAAAAGTACCCCTACATTAACTTTGTCCCAACAGCCACAAGTATTTGAACTGAAATATCCGGTTAGGAAAAAAATTAAATACAGCACACTTAATGTGGTTTAAGTGTTATATTCAAGCAAATTCAAAGCTTTATGTGGAAAGAAATTATTTTTATTCAAAGACTTGTAAAAAATATAAAGACAATACACAATAGCAGGTACACTTCCCTTACATTATTTAAATCTAAGGAAAAAAAAATGAAGGTACTGAAAACTGATGACACACTAATTTTAGCACACCCAAAGAACGGTGCATATTATAACGTGGCTATCCATTCATCTACTTCAACAGAATTTAACTCTCTTCCACTGAAGTTAATTGCAGCATCTCCAGTTTCACCATCACTATATGGAGACTCACTCACACTACTTATTAGTTCCATTTCAGAATCAGATTAAGGCAAATCTGATTCAGAACTACTTGAACCACATCTTCTTTCACTAAAGGATGGTTGTACCAATGAGTCTACAGGCAAAGGCAACTTACCATCACATTGCATCTTCTTCACTAATTGTGCTTCTGGCTGATTCTCCAGAAGCAAGAGATCTTGAAAAATAGAAACAAGCTTAGGAGTGCACTCATTTGTTAGTCTATTCCTCTTTTTTTGTCTCGATTGAGCTGAAAGCCTTCCAGTTCCATTCACAAGAAGCTGCTGTTGGTGAAATGCTTAGGATCCTTAGAGCAATCCTGGACAACAGTCAGGAGTTACAGTGTCCCTTGCACCGTGTGAGAGGAAACATCATTCTCTGGTGCCCACCAAATGATGTCTTTGCTCCAAAGTTTTTCTTTGGCGTGGTACCTGGCAATGTCTGTTACCATGGCTATTTTGTTGATGTTGGAGACATTCTTAACTACTTCCATAACAGTATCAAGAGCAGTAGATAATTCATCTTCTGATAAATGTTGTCCTCTGTGTTAAGAATCCAAAAGGTTTGCTGCCAGATGAACTTGATGAGAGCAAAACTCAGATCTTTTAGTAAACATTTGTTTTACTTCTTTTTTGGATAGAGGTGATGAAGGCAAAAGCTCAATTAGATTTTCATTCAGTTGTCCGAATATCTCTGGAATACTTTAAAGGCTTGGTGCATCTCCTTCAAGCTTTTTGATAGCCACTGAAAATGGCAATAGCAAATGCTCCTAGAACTCAAACCCATCCTTGTTAAGAATCTGCTTCTGAATGTTCACGGGAAAAATCTGGGATACCATGTCATCTATTGAAACATACTGCAAACAGTTTTTTGTGTGCAGCAAACTATGCAAATACTTTGTAGTTGAGCCCTATTTAGTTTCTCCTGGCAATAAAACTGCACTTTCCTCCCCTGCTTCTCTTTCTGTAATTTCTTCAAAGTCTGACTAGCAACATGATGATTGTTGAATACCTTCACAGTCACTTCGTAGTTTGCCAATATTCTCTTCATTGTATTCACACTTACTATACCTTTTGCCAGAAGATTCAACCCATAAGCAAGACAGCCAAATACTATTAAATTAGGATACTTTGCCTTTAATATTTGTCATGCAGCGTTCACATTACTCGCAATATCAGTTACAAGGGCTTGTACCCTGGAGGGACCTGCACTTTCTCTCTTCACAAAGGCTATGTATTCACCTGTATGACAAGAAGATTTGGTAGCAATTGCTTTCAGGAGTATTGGTTCTGGTGTTGCTAAAATAATGTTCAATAAAGGATTTCCTTGTATAGCAGTCCATCCATCTGACAGAGTCGGTGATTCTGCTTCCTTTGAACAACCATTGTTTGAAGTCTGTCATGCTCTTTAAGAGAGAATGTGATAAGTGATAATGTGACAGTAACTTATATGATGGGCAAATTAGTTTGTAATATTCCTTCCAGTATTGATTTTTAGTTATGGAAAGGTATACCACTTGCAAATATAGCTCGAGCTAATGTCTCATCTGCTTTTTCTTGATCTTCTTTTGACATTTTGTCCACAAAGCGTGATAAAAAGCTTGACTGTCTTAAATAGCTACTCATGGTGGACTGTGTATCTAGTGAAAGTGATCTTGAAAGCAAGGATCCTGCTGCTTCTTCCCCAGACCTGGCAGCTCAACACTTTAATTTTCCATTTTTTACAAATCTATTTCACTTGCGCTACCAAGTTCCTGCAACAAAAGGGGGAAAAGATGTTTATTTTAGCCTAATCTAATCTGGCCACATCCATCAGAAGGAAAAGTAGCAGGGAGCTTGCTTTTCCCCTCCTTGCCAAAAAGAACACCGCTGCTCAACTTGCTGCTCAGTTGCCCTAGGACTGCAGAACCAAAGGGAAGTATAGTCTGACCTCTGACATAGGCCAGAGGACTAAGCTCACTCTGCTGGGTTGAAATAGTTAACTATTACCTATTATGTAATTTTTAAAAAAAATTGTTGTTAAGCCTAAACCACTTTGTGTGCTTAAGCATAAAAGCAGGATCCAAATATTTTAAATAAAGAAATAAATAAATAACAGTCCACAGTTGCATTAACAGCTTTTAAAATTATAATGTTTTAAAACAATATAGATGCTAGTCTATACTGTGTGTTGTTTAACATAATAATTTGTTTACTTACATAGGATTCCTGAAGTCGACTTTTCTCAGATGATGTTGTTCCACCACTTCATTTTATTAGCTTTCTGTATATGGCTTGTACTCTTTAAGGATAGTTTCTACATGTTATTAAATGTTTCTTCGTTCTCATTGCATTGTTAGCATACTCCTGCCTGCAATATTTACACCTACCAACTTTCTTCCTTCCTTCAGTGACTTGAACTTCACTATAATGATATCACACAGTAGGTTTTTTCTGATTAGGCATTATGATGACTACTTCAGACACAAAGCACTAAAAACTAACAGATCTTATGCAAACACTTCCAACTTCCCCAGCTCAGGAAAAGAAATGAGACACTGCTTTGTGTGTTTGCTGAACTGAAAGTAAAACAACAGTTAATCATAGTTTGTTTTTCTTTCACTTGCAGTCTGAGATTAAATAAAAATTTTGATTTGACATGCACAGCCAATTAGGTGAATTCATAACTTGATTTTTGGTTTGGATTGTTATGCGAGTGTATTTACCCTTCTGTTTACAAATCAATATGACATACATGTACCCTCTCTCACTTCCTAGGAACAATCACCTGAAAAACTTAATTACAAGTGAAGCAACACCAAAAACTACCATTGGGCCCAGAGCTTCCATGACACCCTCTACCCCTTTGGGAGGGCAGCAGGATTGCTTTTGGGCTCCACAGCTGGTGTTGCCTCCCACAAAAGCCCTGCTCAGCCTGACAATGAGGTCCCTCACTGAGCATGGCTGCAAGACGGGTCTCCACAGATTCTGGGTGCTCTGCTTCCTTGAGGAGGACGTGGGGGTACTCCATGGTTTTCCTGCAGAAGACCCACACAACTCCGGCCAAAGCCAACTGGTGGCTGGAGTGGGGAGACAGGGTCTACTTCAGCCACCTCACAGACACGCCCTGTGGGATGGCCACCCTGTTCTCCCTGAGCCTGCAGCCTTAGGTCCTTTTTGCCATTGAGGCTGTGCTAAGCCACCTTCTTTATCTCCAGGTCTGGGTACAGGGGCTCATTCTCAACTTGGTTAACATTTATGCCCCTGCGAATGATGCAGATATGGCCCACTTTTACCAGGAGGTGGCCACCTACCTTGGGACCCTGAGTCCTCAAGTGCCTGGTCTTTGGTGGGGACTTTAATGTCACTCTTGAGGCACAGGATTGCACTGGCAGGGAATGGAACCAGGCCGCTGTGGGTGTCCTGAAGGACATCTTCACAGACCACTCCATTGTGGACATGTGGCTTGCCTAGCACCCTGACACCACCAGCACCTTCACCTTTGTCAGGGTGGAGGAGGAGCAGGCATGCCACTCCTGGTTGGACCAAATCTACATGCCCATACAGCACACTGCCCCAGTCCATGCCTCCAGCACTAGGCCAGCCCCCTTCAGCAACCACCACCTAGGGTACACTCTGGTCACACTGCAGCCTGAGCATCTGGGGCCGGCCTACTGTCACTTCAACAACAGCCTACTGGAGGACATGGGCTTTGTGGCTGCCTTCTGGGAGTTCTGGCTGGCTTAGCGCAAGCAGTGGCTGGCCTTTTCCTCAGGCCAGAGATGGTAGGACCTGGGGAAGGCACAAACATTTGGCAGTACTGTCACCTCTACACCCGGGGACATACCCAATGGCAGGAGAGGGCTAGAGAGCAGCTTGGGAGGCAAGTGTTGGAGCTGGAGAGGAGCATTTAGTTGCTATGTCCTCAGTGGCCTCCCTTATTCAGGGAGTCTTATAGTCCTACATGGTGGGCAATCGCACGATCTTCTCTCAGTACATCAAATAGGCCTGTGACACTGGGGAACACCACCACTTCCCCTGGCTGCTGCTGGAGCTGGCCAGGGAGCAGCAAGAGCCTGAGGAGCTGCTGCAGGCATCTGGTTTCCCCACCACCTCTCTTGGACCTACAATTCCCTCCCCATTCTCGGAGGGCAGGGGAGGCCTCCCTCATCAACCCCAGCACCAGCCACCACCTGCTGCCACAGCCATGTACAGCCAGAGGGGACCTCAAAACACTAGTGGGGCCCCTCCACCAGCAACACCACCTACTGCTCACTAGCTGCTCCAGCAGCACACCTGGTATTTATCATCTTGTGACAAGTCCTGTTCTCTACTTCCTCTCTCCCTGTGTTTGTGAAAGGCTAAGTAAGCCAGTAGTGTGCTTCTCCCCTTCCCTCCTGTGTGTCCCTGTTTGGCTTTGTGCACGCATGTTCAGGAAGTGGAGGCTCCAGATCGTGGCAGCCTCCATACTATTGCAAGGATGTCTTTTCCCTTGCCATGGAAGCCATCACACAGGATGTGGTGGCGAAGAGACTCTCAGTGAGGGGAAACATATTCCTATTGAGCCTCTAAAGGAGCTGGGAACCCAGGTAGTCCTCAGCCACAACCCCCACTACATTCCTAACTGGCCCCTCATGCCCTTCCTGCAGGGCCTACGGAGGGTCCTATCCCCAGTCACCACCCTCCCACCAGAGTGCCAGGACCCCAGCCTCCTTCCACCAAAGTCACCATCCAGTTGGCAGCAGGGGCAGATGTGTGCGGGGCGGGGGGAGCGGCCACCTATATAGTTCCCTAACCACATTCAATATATAGTAGTGGAGGCAAAGTGCTTTTCATGCCAGGCATCAGAGTACTCCATAAGTGCCCCTTCAGTCAGCCACAGAGGGCATTACAGGCTGCTGCAAAGGCACCACAGGCCACCATCACCTCTGGCACCTCAACCACAGCATCCACCCCCCGCCAGCAAGTTCAGGGGACCCCATACTACACCCACCAGCAGGGTCCCAAAGCAGGGGGGGATACAGAGGAGGGTGGCCAGCCCCTACCACTACCACCACCCCCACTCCTAGTGCCATGCTGCTCCCAGCTTCCCAGGCTGACCCTTCCTCAGGCCACCCTGAGGTTGGGTGGGTGCTGGTCCCATTTGGGTAGTGAGCTGCCATCCAGGGGAAGGCCAAACACAAGGCCTAGGCACAGCTTGAGCCCTCTGACAGAGAGGGCCCCCATCCCACCACATTGCTGTCATGACTACCACCTCCTGAGCTATGCCAGAAGTCCCACCCCAAGAGAAGATAAAGAAGATAGCTGTCACCACCATAGAGAGCAGCCCAGGATGACATGGCCGTCCTGAGGTATGGAAGCGCATGGAGAAGACCCCCAACTCCTCCAATTGTGACCTGCCTCCCACCACTGCAACCACTGGGGTCTCAGCCCCCACCACCCTGGAGAGCCCTCCTGCTGACAGCCTGGTGAGAGCCCTGGGGCTTATGTCAGTGGGCCCCAATGGGGAGGATTTCTTTCCCCAAGGCTCTAGGGAAGACACTGATGCCACCCAGTGCCAGATATCTCCTCCAACCCTGGTTGAAGCCATCCCTGTCACAGACCTCAGTGTGTCCCCTGGACCCAGCACTAAGGGAAGAGAAGCAGGGTCCCCCACTGAACACCATTCCAACCCCAAAGAGGACCCTGCACAGGAATGCATGCCTGTTGCCGTGCCACTCCCCATGCTGCCCCTTCCCTCACCCTGAGGGGCTGTATCTCTTTCTCTCCCGGTGCTAGGGGATCTAATAAACCAGATGGTTCAGGCAACGCTTGGCCAGGCCTATGCCCCATGGGGGCTGAGGAGAGTGAATTATCCACCCCCACTACACCCAGGAGAAGCCTGCCAAACCATTAAACTAGGAGGGGGACAACTGGGAGTCCATGGGCTCCACAGAGCCTGCAAGCCTCTTGACCCCAACGGTACCCAGGGAGCCACTCCAATTCCTGGAAAGCACACTGCTCCAATTCCATCAAGTCCTCAGCTTGGTGAGGGCTCTGGTGGGACAACACAAGGATCACAAGTGGAACGATGTCAAAAGCTATCACTGGGCCTACAGCTTCCATGAAGGCCTCTATACCTTTGGCAGGGTGGTAGGATTGCCAATGGGCCCCATGACTGGCGTTGCCTCCTCCAAAAAGCCTGCCAAGCCTAACAACACCCCCACCAATGCACTCCCTCACTGTGGTTACTTTCAACATGCAAGGCAGCAGGATGGGTCACTGTAGATGCCAGGTGCTCTCCTTCCTTCTAGAGAGGGGTTACTCTCAGAGATGTGGGTTTTCCAGAAAATTTTCCAATGCCCTAAATAGACCATGATCTGATTTAGCATGTTTATTTGACTTCTATTTAGTAAACAAAACTAAAAAAGTACCCATGTTAATTTTATGTCCCAATAGCCATAAGTATTTGAACTGAAATATTTGATTAGGAAAAAAAAATACAGCATACTTAATGGGGTTTAAATGTTATAGTCAAACAAATTCAAAGCTTTTTGTGAAAAGAAATGATTGTATTGGAATACTTGTGAAAATGTAAAGACAATACATAATAACATGTACTTCCCTTACATTGTTTGTTTAAATTTAAGTAAAAAAGAAAGCATTTGAAAACTGTTGACACACTAATTTTAGCACACCCAAAGAACTGTGCACAATATGCCATGGTTGTCCATTCATCTACTTCAACAGAGTTTAACTCTCTTCCACTGAGGTCATTGTGGCATCTCCAGTTTCACTGTCATTATCTGGAGAATCACTTGCACTACTTATTAGTTCCACTTCAGAATCAGATTCGCCTCAGTCTGATTCAGAACTACTTGAACCGCATTTTCTTTCGCTAATGGATGTTTTTACCAATGAGTGTATGGGCAAAGGCAACTTACCACACTGCATCTTCTTCACTAATTGTGCATCTGGCTGATTTTCCAGAAGCAAGAGGTTTTGAGAAGTAGAAACAAGCTTAGCAGTGCATTTATCTGGTTTTGATTTGACCTGCACAGCCAATTGAGTGAATTCATACCTTGATTTTTGGTTTGGATTATTATGCAAGTGTATTTACCCTCCTGTTTACAAATTAATAAAACATATATGTACTCTCTCTCTCTTTCACACTTCCAATCACCTGAAAAACATTAATTAGAATTTGAATCTGCCATGCTTGCCTAATATTGTATTGGCATCCATTCATTGTTACTAATGAATTTTATGAGACAATGAATTTTTAGAAATGGAAAATTTCCCACGGAAAAATAAAACGCTAGAAAATTTTTCACCCCACATCTCTGGTTACTCTGCTTTTCCTGCAGGAGACCAAACACAGTTCCAGCCACTGAAACCAGCTAGTAGCTGGAGTGGAGAGCCAGTGTCTACTTCAGCCACCTCATGAAGACATCCTGTGGGGTGGTCACCCTGATCTCCTTAAGCCTGCAGCCACAGGTCCTTCTTGCCATTGAGGCAGCGCCAGGCAGTGTGCTGCATCTTTGAGTCCACATACACAGGCTTGTGCTCAACCTGATCAGCATCTATGCCCCTGTGCATAACTCAGAGATGACCTCTTTTTACCAGCAAGTGGCTGCCTATCTTGGGACCCAGAGCCCCTTCAGTGACTACTATCTAATATATGCTCAGTTCATGCTCCAGCAAAAGCATTCAGGGCTGGCCTGCTGGCACTTCAACAACAGCCTATTAGAGGACACAGGTTTTGAAGCCACCTTTCAGGAGTTCTGGCTGGTCTGGAGTGGGCAGTGTCAGGCCTTTCTCTCAGGCCAGAGACAGTGAAACGCGAGAAAGGACTGCATCAGGCAGTACTGTCACCACTACACCCAGGAGCACACCCATCAGTGGGAGGCAGCCTCCCTATGTAAGCAGGTGTCAGGGCTAGTGCTAAAGAAGCGCCCATGAGCAGTCATGTCAGCTTTATCGATAGTAAACTGTTCATAGGATAAGAACTTAAAGTCCCAAAGAGGATACACTTTTAAAAAGTTAATTTTGACTAATTTTCCTGAGTGCTTCAAGGCAAACAAACCCTTTCTCTCAAATCATTAGAAAAAAGACCATTAAAGATTACAGTCTTTCCTCTGCAAGCAAGGAATTGCCACCATCTTTGATCACCATTATAAAGTGCTACAAATGTATCTGGTATCCAGGTTGTAGTCGTATTGATCTAGAGGCAAAAGGAATCGCGACTTGTGGTAGAGATGATTATCTTTTATTACACCAACTAGATCTTTGCAAAACAAATTATTTAATTGCAAGCTTTCTGGCGCAAGCTCCCTGCTTCAGGCATAGGAGAAAAGACTGTACAAGTTCTCCTAGGTAGAAATGAAAGTTCATATTTCATAAGAGAGTTGAAGGTGTAATAACTTCTCCTGTTTGGAACAGGGACAGGCAAGTTCTTTGAGTACATGCAATATCTTTTATTAGACCAACTGAGTAGTTGGAAAAAAGTTCTTAGCAAACTTTTGGGCTCAGGCACCCTTCTTTAGGCATAGTTAGTCTCTGCTGGTCTGAGACTCCAAGGAAGAAGAGAACCAAAGAGTGTGGCAGGATGTCAGTGAGAATGTAAATAGGTACAAATTAGAAAGACAAAAAATCTTAAGCAGGTAAGGAAGTGGGAAGAAAGCAGAGGGGCAAAAGGCCAAAGAGAGCAATTACAGTGATAGAAAACAAGGTAGAAAAGATGATATCTGTGAAGAAGAAAATAGCTGGAGATCAGGGAAACAGGAATGAAAGAAGCTAAAAGTGTGACAGGATGGCAGTGAAAATATAAATAGGTAGAAATTAGAACAACAAAAAGGTAAAGCAGGGAAGGGAGGGGGAAGAAAGCATGGGGGAAAAGGCCAAAGGAAAATGCCACAATGGTAATAATGCAAGTTAAAAAAGAGGCTCTCAATGGAAAAGAAAATAGTTGGAATCAGGAAGACAAAAGGGCAGAAAAATGTAAGGGCGGGGTGGAAGGAGGGCAACAAGAAGAATAAGTTGGGTCAAATAGGTGCCTGATGAATCAGATGTCAGGCAGGTTGTAATGTGTCATAAATCCAATGTCTATATTGAGTCCATAATATTTTGTATTCAGTAGATTCATGAAGTGAAGTTTATAGGCTTGTTTATGAAAGGTGTTTTGTAAGTTCCCTTTGAGGATTAGAAATAAGAGATCAGAGAGGAAGTGACTGTCCTGTGAGAAGTGTGCCCGCACAGGTAGTTCAGTATTCTGGTCTTCGATAGATTTTTGGTGTGCATTCAATTTTGGCGTACAGTTGTGGGTTGTTTCTCCTATGTGTTTTCCATCAGGGCATTTGGTGCACTGGATGAGATTTATGAACTGTCTGGAAGTACAGGTGTAACATCCAGGAATGGTGATGGTTTTGTTGTGGGGGTATAGTTATTGCAGGGGTAGTGGAGATGTGTCGGCAGGTTTTGCATTTCTTGTCCTTGCATGGTCTGCATCCATTGGATGTGGTTCATGTCATAGGTAGTTTGCTTCTGGTGATGAGGTTAGTGAGGTTCAGTTCTTGCTTAAAAGCTATGATTGGTAGTTCTGGAAAGATCTCTTTAAGAATGGGGTCTTCTAGCACGCGTTGCAATTGTCTGAGGATTTTCTGTGTAGGTTCCAGGGAACAGTGATGTGTCATAACTAATGGCATGCAATTTGTGCGGATTTTCTTTTTGTACTGCAGCAAATCTTCACATGGTATCCGAATGGCTCGTTCAAAAGTGCAATCTCTTTCTCTCTCTGGAGGAGTGTCTTTGTTGGCTAAAGGCCCTTTGAGATTTGCGAAGTGGTGATCACAGGTATTGTCCTTGCTGCAAATTTGGTGGTATCAGAGAGCTCAGCTGTAAATTACAGATTTCTTGGTGTGTTTAGGGTGACTGCTGGTTCCATGCAGTTATGCATGTTGGTCCATAAGTTTCTTTATATGGTAGTTTTAATTTTACCACCTTGGATATTGATCATGGTGTCCAAAAAGCAAGTGTTAGTGTTAATAGTCAAGCAATAGTCTGATGGAGGGGTAACTTGTTGAATTTTTGGTGCAAATCAATCAAAGACTGTAGGGTTTCGGTCCAAACGACAAAGATATCATCTATGTATCTCGGGTATAAGTAAGGGTTTGATGATGCAGTTCTCAAAAGTCTTCTTCTAGGTGGGCCATAAAAAGGTTGGCATAGTGTCAGGACATTTTAGTGCCCATAGCTGTGCCCAGGGTCTGGAGGAAGTGTTGGTTATTGCAACTGAAGTTGTGTGTGAGGATGAAGTATACGAGTTCAGTGATATCCTGAGGTCTGTAATCTGAGTTGTCATCTCATTCTTGTAGAAATGAGGCAATCTTGGATGCCATCCTGGTGTGGGATGTTGGTGTATAAACTAGTGACATTCATAGTGGCTATGAGGGTATTGCTGGGAAGGTCATCATTTTATATGCAGATTATGCTCAGAGAAAAATTGGAGTAGTCCGTTTACCTCAAACTTGTTTGGTGGTAAGCAGGACATAGCCATATTTCCTTCTAGTTAGGGTGTTTCATATTTCACAGAGGAGTAAACACTTCAAAGTAAACAGACTGTTCCAACTTTTCTCTGAGCCTAATTTGTATCTAAAATAAAATCTCCTGTTTGGAACAGTTTATCACACCTTCAACTCTTCAATAAAATATGGAGTTTCATTTCTACCCAGAAGAACTTGTACAATCTTTTCACCTATGGCTGAAGAAAGGTGCTTGTGCCCAAAAGCTTGCAATTAAAGAAAATCTGCAAAAATCTAGTTGGTCTAATAAAAGATATCATTTCTATCATGAGTTCTGATTACAAATGTATCTACTATTCTTTCTACACGGCATGTTTTTTCCATGTTACTTAGGTCATGAATTTTTTGTAGCTAGAATAGTCTTTTATTTTACATTTGTATAGCACCTGGCACAGCAGGACCCAAATGCACATCTGGACTCAGTGCCACGACACTATAAATATAGTCAACACTGGCCTGCAGCAACATTTGATAATAGCAGCTGTCTTTTACAAGCAAAGTTTCCCTTGAGAATATTTTTCATAGCTTGCATTTGACTACACTCCCTATACCTGCTACTAAAAGACCAACTGTAAAATAAACAACAATGTAAAATTACAAACAGATTATCCTAAGTGCATGCACTGACAAAGGTCAAAACCCAGCTGTAAAATTTATGACCAATTGTTGTTTTCAAGCACAGATATATTTTGTGAATATGATTTAGAAAGTTTAAGACATCCTAAAAAAGCAGGGGTTTTCAACAAGTGCACCTCCAGCAGCTTTCTTAAGTATTTGTGGGGGGAGGCGGCCTCACACATGGAGAAGCAGGTGCGATTAACGGCCAGATGCAGAGCTGGGGAGGGGGTGGTGAGCAAGGGGGCAGCAGCCAGACACAGAGCAGAGCGGAAGGGTGGCAAATGGCATGATGGCAGTAGCGTGGCATCTGTATAGCCCTGCTCTCATAAGGCAGCGATGCAGGGTGGTGGCACTCCATCCCCACCCACCTCCACATACTCCCTGGGACCTTTCAAAGTACCCCTGGTTGATAACCAGATTGGACCCTGTGGTCCATTCAGTCTACGATTCTAACAGTGGCCAGTGCCAGGGGTCAGTACCCCAGATGCTTATAGAGAGAGGTTGGGTTAATTCTCAAGGCATGATATATAAACACATGGTAGAAACTCACAGTAAATAAGCCTCTAGTACACCAAAGAAGAGTCCATTAAAAGTTTTTGCTATAACAGAGTTAATCCATTTCCTGAATCACAATAAAGAAAAAGTCAGCTCCTACTGCCAGAGTCATTCGAGGTGAGCAGCTACAAATATCAGGATTTGCTGTGACGAGTAGAGGTGCACTGATACATCAGTCCCATATTGGACTGGCATTGATATAAGGAAAATCAACTGCACTGGCAATCAGCTTTCTGTAGCCGATATGACCTATAATGTGGCTGATAAATGCCCTGTACATACGCGCAGCCACAGCACGGCACATAGCTGCTGGACTGTGCTCCTTGCTTGGTAAGCAGAGTGAATTGTGGCAGGGGGAGGGAGGGAGTGCAGCTGGGACAGGCATTTCACAGCAGGGGTGAGGCATGACATGGGATGGTGCACATGATGGAGCCACAGCTCATCCTTGAGTGGGGGGGGGGTCAGCTCCCACTGCTACACACACTCCAGGAGGGCATGGGGAGCATGTGCCCCAAGATCTATGTGCAGGGCAAAGGCAGGCTCTCTCTACAGGCTGGGGCAGCACTGGGCTCTTCCCAGCAGGGGGCTGGGCCAGGCTGTGCTTGGGGCAGGCAGGCGGTGGTTCTAAGGGGGTGGGGGCTTATAGAGGAGTTGCAGACACCCCAACTCCCCCTTCCAGTGCCACTGCTGCCCGCCTCAAGCACAACCCAGCCCAGCCTCTACCAGAAAGAGCTTGACACAGCCCAGGCCTCAGCCCCAGCCTGCCCCACATGCAGATCTGGGGACACATGCCCTCATGCCCTCCCAGGGTGCACACAGTGGCAGGAGCCACCACCCGCTCCCTGCACCCCCCAGGCAAGCCACGACTCCATGCCATGCCGCACCCCAGATGTGCAGTGCTTTGCCCCTGCCCCAGCCCCATTCCCTCCCTCACCTCAGGGGGTTGGATCTGCCCACCCCACCCCACCCCCACCCCTTCTACCACAACAGACTCACCAGCCGGACGTTCTTCAAGCTGCCAGGCTGTGTATCAGAAATCGGATCAGTATCAGCCAATATGCCACGTTAAGAATTGGCATTAGCTCAAAAAATCTTTATCAGTGCACTGCTAATAACAAGGTTGCATTGCAATATCCTCCTCTCCCAAAATTGTTATTAGAATAATCCTATGAGTTTTCGTTTTTAAACCAGCAATAATTGTATAAATGTCCAACTGCTTTTTGAGCTTATTTGTTTTTGATCCTTGTTGTCAGCAACTTCCTGCATGCAATTTCACACTAACATCTTGGTTGCACAAGATGGCTCCTTGCTCCTGGACCAAGGATCACGGCACAGGGTGACAAAGCTGCTTACAAAAACAGGTGGCTACAACACAACCGGCTACGTGATGGTGGGCTCCTCAACAACTGAGCGAAAGATCTGCCCAGATCCTCAGAGGCAGGGACCTGGGCATATTTAACAGGCTCAGGCTGGGCAAGGGAAAGCACAGGCCAGCAGACCCTCAAGCAGCTTTCTCCTAGCATCCCCATGTCACCTAAACGGGAGAGGGTAGGGCAGGCTCCGAATCTGAAACAAGACAACCAGTCTGATGCTCACCGCAGTTTTGGGCCACACCAGGGCCAGCCCGGACGTCCCCCACGCAGAGGACCCGTGAAGCCCCGAATTAACCCCGGCTGGGAACAACCACCACCCGACCCAGCTACCAGGTCGTTTGCCGCGGGGTGCAAGTCACGGACCAACCCCGCAGGCCTAGCCGCAGCCCGACAGAGCCCGCAACAACGCGAGGGGCCGGGCCAGGCTCCAGCCCCTATGCAGGACGCGGCGGCAGCAGCAAAGACCAGGAGGACGCCTCGTCCCCACCTCACACCCCCCCCCCCCCGCCCACGGGACACGACCCCACCCGGCCGCTACCTCCGCGCTCTGGTGCTTGAATGTGTCTAGAAACAGCAACTCCGTGCTAGTGTCCGCTGCCATCTTTGTTCGCCGGAGGGGGAAGGACTTCCGGGGCGCGGCTCGAGTACTTCCGGAGAGGCTGCGCATGCGCTTCGTGCTACAGTGGCACCTGCGGATTTGGGGCTGTTGCTGCTTAGCTTGTGGTTGTGGTTGTAGTTGTAGTCGTGGTCGTAGCCGTAGCCTGCGTGGTGGCCTTGAGTCGGGCTGCTGCGGGTTGGGGCTAGCTTGTGTGTGGCCGTGGGGTGGGCACTGGGCTGTTTTCCGCATGCCTGCCGTAAAGGCTCCCCTAATGTCATGACCTGTGGAGGGAGACGCCCTGGCGAGCGAGACTCGTCTCTGGACCGTGCACATGCATGCGCTGCTCCTTGGGCGCTATCGCAGCTTCCTTTCTCCATCCAGCATCGGACTGCGAGCTTCTTTTAATAAAAGAATGCTATTGCTGTCCAAGGTTATTGTGACTTTACCATGATGTGACAATGCCACAGGGATTCCCTGCTTCTGAGGGCTGCTCTCACCTCTGAAGCTTAACCTGATTGTACCCCAAAATAAAGGACAAGGTCCTGTGTGTGTATGTCTTTAAGCTTGTCTCTTTCTTTCTGTAGCTCTGTAGTAGCTACAACCTGAAGGGGAGCTCAAAAGGGGATGGAGCTAGATTGTTCTCAGTGATGGCAGATGACAGAACAAGAAGCTGGGTCTCAAGTTGCAGGAAGGGAGGTTTAAGTTGGATAGGAGGAAAAACTTTCTTACTAGGAGGGTGTTGAGGTACTGGAACAGGTTACCCAGAGAGGTGATGGAAGCTCCTTCCTTGGAGGTTTTTAAGGCCTAACTTGCCAAAGTCCTGGCTGGGATGATCTAGTTGGAGCTGGCCCTGTTTTGAGCACGAGGTTGGACTAGACCTCCGGAAGTCCCTTCCCACCCTAATTTTTTATGCTTCTATGATCATCACTGATTCCCCACTCCCTTGTTTTCTGTTCTTTTACTTTACCCCACTGTGATGGTTTGTGCCATTTGGAGGACATGGAGCCCAGACCAGCTTCTGTGCAAGTGGATATCATTGGATTTATTTCCTGGGAGCTGTGCCTAGTGACAGCAGTTTTGCTCATCTTGCCTAATTCTATAAAGATTTAAGGATGCTCTGTGTGTGTGTCCTGAGGAGGTAAAGGAAAGGATGTGAAGCATTTTTTAAACAAATTACCTTGAGATGTAGAAAAACTCTAGGTCCCGGAGTGTGTATACTATTGTGTCTGCCCAACTGCCCATTACAGTGCTACCTGGCAGCTAGGGAGCTGTCTCACATAGCCTGGGTAGCAGTATCCATAGGGCCACAATGACAGTTTTGAATGTAATAATGTTATGGTTTCCTGAGAAAGGATGTGCTGCAGGAAAAAAAATGTAGTGTCTAAATACCTCTTTTTAAGATGTTACACATGTTGTAAGTCAGAATAAATGTTTCACATCCAGTTTACCATGGTCCTTTCCACCCAAGCAGTAGTACAATAGAACCCTAATCATTCATGTCCAGGTGGTTTGCAACCTGCTTAATTCAAAGTAGATTGTCAAATGAAAGACTGGCTGCTTTGCTAATTGCTCTGGCTTTTACTTCTCTAACCAGCTGAAGCTCATCAGAAGTCCAATGCAACAGATAGGAGAAGTGATACTCTTTCAAATAAAAGCTGTAACAAACAGCTGAAGCATGTCAGTGGTCCCACAGAGCTGTTTACTATAACTATATATGCCCCCAGGTAATTTGCAAACCCTCATTTTCACAGGTGAGTGAGGGATCTAACCCTGTAAAAAAATCCATTCTGCTGTACTGTTGGAATGTAAAATGATATTTATAAATCTTGGGACAGTTTGGTATGTCAAAAATGTGGTAGCAGTTCTAGCATTTTAGCATTAGGAGTCAAGTTCTGTGTTCTGTTCCACAAATGCAAGGTACATTACAGGCATTTAGGAAATTGAGGGCAAATTTGGCTTTTACTACCAATCATAGAAAGTTAGGATTGGAAGGGACCTCAGGAGGTCATCTAGTCCCAGCATGTCACAACTCAAAAGTGGGTTGCAAGAATATATGAAAGGGTCATGAACAAACTTTAAAAAATGGATCAACAAACTTTAAAAATGGATTCTCCTTTAAAGGAAAAAAAATGTGGGAAACCACAAGTTTCCCCTTGCAGACTGCAGTGTTCCAGCCTGCACGGGGCTGCTTGGGGCTAGTGGGAGCAGGAGGAGGTCAACTAGGCAGGGGGCTCTATGTGTGTGTGCATCCACATACATGCACGTGGCAGCCAGGCAGTGTGGAGAGCAGCTCCCTGCAGCTAAGTCTACATAGCCAGGAGGGAAGGGGGGACAGAGCCAATGTGTTGAGGGTGGAGGGGAGGATACCTCCTCTCCAACTGTGGCCTGAGGGGAGCAGCAGTAGCAGTGGCTGGGCCATGGCAGCAGGGTAGAACAGCTGCCCAGTGCACAAGTGCCTGGCAGTGGAGAAGGTGAGGGCAGCACAGCCTGGCCAACCCCCTGGTCTATTACTTCTTGCATGGCTGGTGCAGGGGTTCTGGCAGCAGTGGTAGCAATGAGTTTCACTGTCCTCCCATGCCAAGTCCCACCTGTTGGGCTGCAGAGGCGGCTCCTGCCTGTGCTCATCCAGCCAGGCTGTAGCCCTGTGTCCACTGTGGGTGCACAAATCTGGGGAGGGCACATATCCCAGACCCCCACCCCCTGCCCCACACACTGGGAAGGCTTGGAGCTGGGGGTGGGGGGCAGCGGGTCAGGAGTGAGGGACACCAGCAGGGCTGGGGTGGGAGGGGCTCTGGTTGGGACTGAGGGGCAGCAGAAGGGCAGGGGACTATTTTCTACTAAAACTATTTACTGGGTCGGGACTGGCTATTGCTGTTTACCAATGGGTCTTGGTACAAAAAAGGTTGAGAACCACTGATCTAGTCCAACCACCTGCTCAAAGCAGGACCAGTCCTAACTATGTAAATGGAGCCAGGTCTTAAACCATCCAAAGATGGAGATTCCACAATCTCTTTGGGTGGCCAGTTCCAGTGCTTTACTACCCTGCTAGTACAACAGTTCTTCCTAATATCTAACTTAAACTTCTCTTGCTGCAACTTGGGACCATTGCTCCTTGCTCTGTCATCTGCTATCACTGAGAACAGAATAGCTCAGGGGTGGGCAAAATGGCAGATACAGCTGGCAGCTGGTCTCCACTTCTCAGCAGCCCCTGCCCACATGGCTGGGGCTGGTCTTCATGGAGACCCCAGCTGCAGCTGCACTATGATAGTGCAAGGCTGGGGCTGCCATGGAAACCAATCCCAGCCACACTGGCAGGGCATATGGCAGGAGGAGGCTGCTCCGGAGCCCCTGGGATCTTGTGGGAGGAACAGCTTGGTCAGGACCAGGGCAGAGACATGATCTGCAGCCTGCATGCTCTGGGCCAGGGCACACAGACAGAAGATCAGGGCTCTGCTGGGGACCACACTGCCCCTCTTACACATTCTCACAGATAAGTTGAAGCTTTGCAGCCAGGTTTGTCCCCTCCACTTCTTCTATGCTCCCAGGGCCAGCTGGCAGGGCTGCTGGGGTGGTCACTGGTGTGTGAGACCTTGCAGGAGCACTCTCAGCAGTGGCGCTGCACTTACCCCATAATGTGTAGTCCAGGGGCCAGTAGGGGACAAAAAGTGAAAAGACCAGGACACAGCAGGGTGAGCCCTGCCCCTGCCACCCTGAAGTGGCATCCCATAGATCAGTGGTTCTCAGCCTTTTTAGCCTCAAATGCCCTCCAGATCTTTTCTGAATTTAGATCTTGCTCAGCAATTTTCAACCAGGATGCCATGAAATCCAGAAAAGTTATGAAGGGGGCCTTGATCTAAAAAGGTTGAGAAGCACTGGTATAGATAAGACTACTCCTTTTCTTAAAGCAACATCTTTTTGGTGTCATTTTTAACAGTACATCTCAGCACCAGCATGATTTCCTTTCCAGGGGGAAATGGCATACATTATGTTTTGAAAATATATAATTCTCTTTCTGGGAGGAAGAGAGAAGTGAAACACCAGTTTTAATCCCCCAAGAAGTGTGCCCCAGTTATCAAAAGTCCTAGGAAACAATGTCCTAAGGATACCTTCAACTAAAAGCAGCCCATTGTTAGAACTGCTAGACACATTTATGAGAAGGGCAAAAAGGCTGAAGAAGGAAGGGGAAACTGATAAAGGAATCTCAGAGGGTAGGAGGATAGATAGCATGAATATTGGTTAGAATAGCAGTCAGGGATGTAATTATATGACCAGAATACATATGACTAGAATTATATGATTAGTATTGAAAGGTATGTGCTGTTCAGGATGGACAGAGATAAAAATAAAAGTGGTATGGTAGCTTTGTGTTTTAATTATATCATTTCTTATAAAGAAAGAAGCTATAGCATGGATAAAACAAAACCTAATAGAAGTAGAGAGGGGGTGAAGAAGAACACCTAGTTTTAATATGGAGCTTGATCAGTGTGTGAAAGAGATTTTATATATTATATGCAGTTGCAAAAGCCTGAATTTGATTCCCTAAACCTCTGTTGGTATATAGAGGGAAAATACATAAGATAGGAAACAAATGAGACACAAAAGTGAATAAAAGAAAATGATCTTCCTAGGAATCATGTCCATTGAGAGAACAAGACAGAAACATTGCAGGCACCATGAAGCAGTAGCATCTTGAAGTCCTGATTACATCACTTATTTAATTGAAAGAAAGCCAGACAAAAAAACCTGAAATGCCCAGAGCAATTTGAATGGTTTGCCTTTTACATACTGGCATTTGCCTGGCATGCTGTTGTTTCTGAAACAAATTTAGGCATGTAGCTCAACGAATTACCCCATACGCTGGGAGGGTAGAGGGGGAGGTGTATCAGTTTCTGGAGGAAATCAGGTTGATAAATGCAACCATCTGTATGGTTGGAGAGGCACTGCCCATTTGGCAAAGCTCCTGCCCCAGTCCCCCTCCCCAAAGTACTTGCCTTCCTTATGCTTAGACCTAATCTTGCAAACTTTCTGTATTCATAACTCCTATGGAAAAGAATAAGGTCCTCTGAAGAGCACTTCCAGAACCACACCCAATATTTGCCAAGTCTATTGTTATGCCAGACTTGCCTTTAAAATGACTTGGAACTGGGAGGGAGCTTTGTGTTTCACTGTGCTTATGCCTACCTAAGCGCTCTGGTTTCTTTCTTGCTTTTTATTTCTAATTTTCCCAACTTAGTAAAGGGACCTTAAATATTAATCACTTTAGTGCCTTGACTCTTTCCTAAGACCCACTGATGATTGTTGTAGAGGGGAAACATCCTACAGAGCCAATTATTTCCTTTTGCAAGGTTTCCTCTTTTCAGGCACTTGCCTGCTGGACTTCAAGAAACTATCATCCCCCCCCCCCCGCTCTTTTTTTTTTTTGAGACAGAGAGAAAGAAAGGGGGGCAAGGGTTTCTTAAGGGCGAGGTCTCTTATGGGACCAACTACGTCGCTAGGATAGAGTTACACAAGCTTTCTGATGTGACACATTCTCCCTCAGCTCAGGAAGACCTCTCTCCCGAGGAAAGACCTTAACGTGGTCCTGCGGAAAGCTTGTCTGACTCTCTCCCAACGACGTAGCTGATCCCCTTAAACATCTCGCCCTGAAGAAAGTCTCTCACATCGCCTCTGGCCCCTCACGGTCACAGTATCACCCCCGGCGGAGGCCGCAACGCTGCTGCCAGGAATGAGGCGAAACCCAAGCCCGGCTCGCAGCCCACGCCCGCCTCCCAGCCGAGAGGCGCGATTCCGCCTTCACTTCACGCCGGCAGCGCGGGCCCCCCGGCCGCTCGCGCGCGCTGCCATCGGGGTGCGGACTCTGCCCCGACGGGAGGGCTACCGGGGAGCCCCGGGGCGGGGGGTGGGGGGTAGTCACCGCTCGAGGTCGGGGACCCCTAGGCTCGCACCCAAAGCGCCGGCGGGGCTAGACTCGCCCCGCACCTCCCTCCTGCTGCCACGTCCCCGTTTGAAAAAGCCAATGGGCGGGCGGCCCAGGTGTATCTCACCTGCACCACGTGGGCGGGCGGGGCGGGCAGGTCGGTAGCTCGGCGCTGCCCGCAGCCATTGCGCGCCTGTTGTTGCCGCCGCTGCGCGGGTCCTGGCAGCATGACGGCGTCCCCCGACTACCTGGTGCTGCTGTTCACCGCGACGGCGGGCGCGGGCGGGGCCAGGCTGGGCTCGGACGAGAAGGAGCTGGTCCGGTTGCTGTGGAAGGTGGCGGACCTGGGCCGCAGGAAGGTAGGGCGGGGGTACGGGCCGTCGGGGCGGGCGTGCCGGCGGGGGTACGGGCCTGGGCCGGCGGCGCTGACGATGCCTCTCTGTCCCGAAGCTGGGGAGCCTGCACGAGGTGCTGGTGCGCCCCGAGCACCTGGCCCTGGCAGACGAGTGCAAGGAGGTAGAAGAGGAGCGCCTGGCGCTGGCCCCACCGCTGGAGCAAGCTCTCCGACAGGTGAGGGGGAGCAGGGGTGGGGAGCGACGCCTTTGCCTTTGCAGCCTGGGACGGGGATGGGGACAGGCCCTGCAGCTC
The DNA here is from genome assembly GCA_030014935.1 of Caiman crocodilus. Taxonomy (NCBI): domain Eukaryota; kingdom Metazoa; phylum Chordata; order Crocodylia; family Alligatoridae; genus Caiman; species Caiman crocodilus. The sequence continues at coordinate 39,705,232 of JAGPOW010000261.1, read as the reverse complement.
CTGTGCAGTGTGGTGGGGAGCAGGGTTGTTGTGAATCTCAGTGGCCAGCCAGGTCGCCCCCGGGGTGTGTTAGGCTCCGGGTCTCTCTGCCTCACTGCCCCCAGCTGCAACTTTCTAGCTAAGGTGCCACCTATAGGCCCCTTGGCACTTGACCTGTCTCTCCAAGGAGGTGCTGGCCTTGCCTTTAGTGCTTTTAACACTTGTTGGGACTTGAAGTGCTCTTGAAAATGGGCCCCAAACCCTAAAGGGTTTTGTGAGGCACCAGGAGCCTGCATGGCCTGTACTGAGACTAGCATGTAGTGTCCTGCCTTCTCCAAGCTGCAGCCATCTGAGTGATGTGCTGAGCTATAGGAGCTGGATGAGCTGTAGCCTGGCAGTGGCCTCTCCATTAGTAGAGCCTCACTAGGAACCCTGCTCTGGTGAACAGAGCCCACCTGACCTGGTCCCTTGACCTGCAGCTGGCATGCAGCCACCTCTGAAGTGAAACACCACCCTGTGCAGGCACAGGTGCTTAATGGCTTTAAGAGTACCCTGAAATAGGAAGGGGCTGGCTTGATGACCCAGGCAGCCCCTTCAAGCCCTCTAGGTTCATGCAAGCCAGTAATGGTATCATAAGGGCCCTTTCTGCTTGTGTGGGGAAGGGGTTAGTGCTTTTGATCTACTGCATGTCTGTGTCTTTGCAACTTCCAGTTTAACCAGTCTGTAAGCAATGAGCTGAATATCGGTGTAGGTACTTCCTTCTGTTTCTGTGCTGATGGACAGCTTCACATCAGACAGGTTCTGCATCCTGAAGCTTCCAAAAAGGTAGGTGGGATGGACTGGGGCAGGGAGGGCAAAGAGAGACTGATATGGTGCGGTATTCCTTGAGACTGATCTAAATGTGATTGATTTGATTTTTATTGAAGGTTTCAAAATGTGTCTCCACTTCAAATTGCCTGATATAAAAATAACACAAATATCTAAATAATTTTACCAGTTTCAAGGGCTGGTCTATGTAAGTGGGATATTTTGAGTTATAATATCCTCTGGCTATGCTAGAACAAGAATGTCTATCTGGGCTTGGGGACTAGATTGGTATGAGCACCTTTTTGCTGGTTTAGGGTAAGTCTGTTTTGGAAATTGCTTAGACAGAAATGGTACTCCTTGTGCCAGAATGTGTGACCATCTAGGAAATTGTGCTGGCTTAAATACAATAATTTAAATGAATATCCTGATATAACTTTTTAATGTAGACCAATTTTGAGACTCATTTATTGTAGCTAACATACACAAATTGATTAATTTGCAGGACTGCAGCCAGGAATTTGAAAAATGTCTAGGGTTCAAGATCTTTATTTTTTTTATCTTTGCAGTTGCACACGCTGGGCTTTGAGACTTTGAACCCATGCCTAGGTTTGGTAGCTTCCTATCTTAATATATTCAGTTTATACTCTAACAGCGGTATTTGCCTGTATTTGTAAGGAATCAGGACAGATTATTAAAGATGAGCAGATTCATAATCTCAAACACAGCATCAGACCACTAATGTAAGTGTAGATTCTTACCATTAACATTAAAATTGCAACAATGTGAAGGAACCCCAGTTCTTACATAGCTGTCCCTCCACTGTAGCAAACAAACAAAAAAATACCACAGGTCCATGTTTCAGTATAGGCGGGACTAAAGATGTTTTAAGAATCAGGGGAATGCAGCTTCAGTAACGTGTATATAATCCCATCTTTCGCTTGCTGCACCTAGTAGCAATCTCTGTACATTATATTATGTCCAGTACCTGTTACTTTAGAAGGCTAAAACATGAGGATGTTCTAGGACAGTCGCAATGTAACTGATCTTCTTACTGCTGTAAGATTACAATATAAAATTTGGTTGTCAATGATTTTTTGGTATGTTATGTTATTCCAAGAAAGTCAGTCATCTAATATTTTATTAGAGTACTGCTACATTATGAATCGTACTACTACAGTTCATACTACTGTATGCATTGATGTAGAATTGTCTTTGTAAAGAGTATGGGGGGGGGAGTAAATTGTGATGCATCTGTCTCTTTGTACAACAGAACTAGTTATCAAATTGATGTATGGTTTACCTAGTTCATCTCTCAGTGTAATTGGAAAATATAGATTATAACACCTCCCCCAGATTTCTGGAAATTCTTTGTCACTTTAGTTCATAAAGTCTTTAGGGCTTTGTCTTTCTCTATATACTCAAGTATTGGCCTAAATTTTAAGATTTGTAGCAAAAAAGTCTTTAGGAAGGCCCTGAATGTCTGTTTTGGATGGTCAACTTGAGCCCCTGCCACAGCCTGTTTTTTTAAATCATTGCTACCATGTGTGTGCAGGTTCAAATTATGTTGAAAGTTTGAGTAGAGCTATTCATTTGGTGTAAAAAGGGAAGAGAACCAGTGTCATTAAATTGAAACTGAGATATTTCTAGAGGCTGAGGTCCTGCATACCCTTTATCAAAAGGAACAGACGTGACAATGAAAAAAAATCTGTTTTTACACTTAATAAGGCCCAGATTAGTTCTTTACTTGCTTCATATTTTGAAGAGAAGCAAGATCTTGCTGTTTAACTTCTGTAATGCGATAAATAGTTAGGCCATAGTGTGTGCACATGCATTTGACTGCTGAAATATGCAAACACAATAAATAATGGAGTTAATGATGTCTCTCTTGTACTTGTTCTTCTTGCAGAGGAAGACAACACAGAGACTTGCCAACCTTTGTGATGGCCTTTACACTTAAATGCCAACTTCTTCAAAATGGGTGGGGTTTGAATCATGTAGTCATAGACCTGTTTACACCCAAGCCAAAAAATCTGTTATTACTTCAAATTAGATCCCAACTTGTTAGAGCCTATCATCTAGCTTTCCTCCCACATGTGCATCCACCCTGTCATTCTGTTAATGAATGTGTTGTGACATTGGATAGTCTTTAAATTGTGGAGGTAAGGATCTTGTCCTGATGATCCTGAAAAATGGTTCTCAACAACTAAACAGAATTTAAAACCTTACAGTTGTAGCAGCATTTGGGGAAAGTGATTTTTTTTTTTTTTTTCCAGCTAGGTACAAATAAGAACTCAAATATAAACGCACACTATCTGTGCTAATTCTTTACCAAAAATAACAGGACAGGAGGATCTGTTAAACTGCTGGATACTAATTTTCTTCAGTCTAATAACCCTGTATTTCTGTGCATGAATATATATGCTGCCAAATGTCTCATAGCACATACATGTCATAGCACAGCCACACTCTAGATTTATTTTATTTAATTTACTCTGTAAGGCAGTGTTAAATTAGTTATACATGGAAATAATACCTTGTATCTACAATACATTCCATTAATTCAGAGTTCCATTCTTTTAAAAAGTTGTTGTTTGATCATCAGAGAGGTAATATCTGAAAATGTCACTATCCTAAAATACACTGCAAGATACCATCCTGTTGCATTTTCTGATCTGAGTTTCATGTGGTAGTGGTTTAAATAGAAAGTATATAACCTGATAATGATATGTTTGTTTGTATTCAATGTTTGACAGCCAACCTGCATTCTGTCTGTTACTCATGAGTCTCCTATAAGATGACTCCAAGATTCCAGACCTCTAAGTACCTGCCTTTTTAATCCAGACACCACAAATGTTTCCCTGCTCTCCCTTTGGATGTGGAATATTTCCTCCTGCCCCCAAATTCAATAAATAAGAGGGTTACCTGTAAATGGGTGCCCAATAATCAAGTATAGTCCTAGAAGACTTAAAGAATTCAAGATATAAAATTTAAAAACAGTGACTTTTTTCCATCTAAAATGCTATTACAAATTACTTGCAGAGGTCATCCTGCATTCTTCTAATTTCCCTCCAAATTTTGTGCAGTTGCATTCATCATAATTAAGGAAGCCTGTCTCAACTAGACAGTGAAGGCTTTACAAATAAATTAAGTCTGTGTTATATGTAGTACCATAACATTTACAGAGTTTGTGGGCCTAAAGGCTTTTATTGGCCCTCATTTGAGATAAGGTACATAACTCACTCTTGGCTTTACAGGTTGGGAGTGGTGTATTCATCAAATACCAGCTGACAACTTTTACATCACAATTACATATTCTCAGTGTTACAAAGTGTTAGAATAAATAGTTGAAGTGTGATTTGTACTCTGAAAACTCAATCCGTCTATAAAGTGTCTTCTCATCTTTCAAAATATGATTGGGGTCCATAAATTGAACTATCTGCCCTCTGGCTTCTAAGGATGAAACTTGGAACCAAGAGCTATTAAAATGTTGCAATAGTACCTATATGTTCTCCCACAGATGCATTGAATCTGCAGGATTAGTAACAGTAGCCAATAGGCTGCAAAAACCTTTCCTTTTGCCTGTAATGGAAGCATATATTTATGATTATACAGTAAACAGATCTTTTTGAATAAGAACATCAGAGCTGTACTTAAACTGATGAGAAAAATCTTAAAAAAGGTTTACTATAATTGGGGATGTGTACATATTTTTCTTTTACTTCAAAACTTCTTAAGTGTGGGGAAAAAACCCATAAAGATGGAATTTGCCTTAATTAACAGCAACTATCTTGCTCTTACAGAGTATCTTACTGCCTGAATGCTTCTACTCTTTTTTTGATTTGAGGAAGGAGTTCAAGAAGTGTTGTCCTGGGTCACCTGACATTAGCAAACTGGATGTTGCAGTCATGACAGAATGTATCCTTTTAAAAATTGCATCTTTTTTTTGTTGCAGTAGTAACTTCGTACTTCTAACAAGAATACTGTCAGGGACTACTAGAATGTTTACCATGGTTATTTGGAAATGGCATAATTTAATAAACCACACTGACCCCAAGTGGATTTCCTGTTAAAAATGGCACTTTCTATAGGAGTCATGGAAAAATATATAGTGCCTTGCAAAAAGCTTCACTAGAACCTTTAAATAGGAAGAGATATGGAAGGAATTTCATTTTCTATTTTCAGTCTCTAGTTTTGCACTATAATGAATGACTAATTCATTGTTTTTCTTAATGGAAAGTTATGATAAATCTGGTTCCTGGTTTCATTTAATAACTAAAATGAATCAACATTCATCAAAATGAATCAACTGTTGCGTGCTCAGTGCATTCAAAATGTCAATTTTTATCATACTTTATAGATATTAGATGATCATGGCTGTTCTGGGACTTTAGTTTAATTTTTTTATATTTATTTCTAAAATGATTATTGTGTTTAATCTTTGAATAGTACATGCTTGTTTTCAGTAACTGTGTTTTATACGCATTTGGATGTAAACTCTACTTGGATACCGTACAAGATGTAGGGGATGCTAGCTATACTTGAACATACTGCCCTCCCTCAGCTTCTGTGTCAGTGTGTTTAAAATGGATTTCCAGAACGGTTCTCAAATAGGCAGTAACCTAATTTTATATTTTTCGTAAACACTGTTTACTATGTGACTTTATTTTCTGTGCATGCCTGGGCAGCACATAGAAACTTAAACTGAACTTCAAAACAGTAGATAGAAAAGATGTTCCTCCTGCTTTGCTTGTGCCTAGTATGTCTTTTCACTGTTCTGTTTTGTATCTCTAAGCTCAGAAATAGTGGGGGGAACAGTGTTTTTCAGCTGATACATTCAAAGGGAGGCAGCAAATGCTAGGAGGAAGAGAAGGAATTCAAAATGATTTTCTTACTTCTCAAAGCTAGAGTAAATGTTAATGGGGAGAAACAGTTAGACAAAATCATCTAGATGCATCTCCCTCTCTGACCTGTCCAGTGGTTGGCATTTATCAATTTGTGCCACATAGTGATATCTGAGACACTACAACTTTTCCTCAGTAGAAAATGAATAGAAATAGAGAATAACTGCAGATTTGGGGTGGGGTTTGTTTTCATGCGACTGTGTGGCAACAAGACTTAAAATGTCAGTTCTACAGCAGCTACTAACCAGCTATGGAATCGAACGTTTGAAGTAGTCTGTTCTTTGAGTCCAGATGCTGAATTAGTGTGAATACTATAATTCTTCCAGTAAGGAAGCAGTTACTTGCTTATCCTGCTATCCTAAAGCAAAAAAGGTACATGTGCCTCTGTGAATATGTAGTGTATGGGGTTCTGCATAATGCAGGAGCAGGGTAATGTTAAGTCTTTGCTTTTACATGCTAGGAATTTAGTAGGAATATTTGTTTTCTCTTACGAAGAGTTCATAGCTTAAGGATGATCTTCCAGTATCTCTGAACAATAAGCTACTTTGAAGAAATTGCACCAGTGAAATACTGAGTTCACATAGAAGGTATATAAGGGTGCTGGTGTACATTATGACATTTTATATTTCCCGAGTAGTAGGATCCTAACAAGTTTGCTGATAACTGGTTTTCTTGACCCTATTTCATAGTGTCATGACTTACCTAAGAATCTGACCAAAAGATTTCCAAGGCCACATGCTTGGAAATATTGTTAGATCTCCTTTGGGAAGAGTCTCTTCTAATTCCATCATCACTGTAGCCATCAGTGAAACTTGAACAAAGTGAATGATTGTTTGGTGGACCGGGGGCGGGTGTGGGTGTGCGCATGTGCACTGAAATTCTTTGATACAGATCTGCATTGTGGAATTGAAAAAATTAGTTGGCAACACCTTTCTTTAAGCATATAATTTAGTGTGTTTTGGTCTGTGAATTGTCAGCTATCTTGTTCTCAGTTATTTGTCTGACTTCTGTATTTCTGTTCCACCATTAGCTCTTTGTAAATCTACTCAGTTTGTCAAGTGGCCAAAATATTTAGTCTTTCTGTGTATTTCTGTAGTGTGCTTTAAATTGTTTCTCAGGAGGAATAGCACTTCCTTGGGCTACACTGCTGTTTGGTAGGGTTTTCATCTGCTAGAAACATCCATCAACTCTATTGAACTGAATATCCAGAGGAACTTGACAGTCAACTGGATCAGCAAGCTACATGAAGTCTGTTGAAATTGGAATCCCTTTGTTACGAGACTTTTTGGTTTTCCTGTGAATGCTCTAATCTATTTTTTTTTTTTTTTTTTTAAACCCACATAAGAAATTGAGAGAGAACTGAGACTAGCTGTGAATCTTACCTTTCAGATAAATATTTCTGTTCTTGGCTAATTTTTATGATCCCAAACAGCCAAATAGTGTGCGAGAGATTTTTGTTTATTTAGTGTGACCATACAAAAGAAAGTAATGTAGCAGTAACAAGAAAGTTAACGTCAAAGAAAAGCCATTAGAGAAATCTTGTTCTTCTGGAAAAGAAGTCAGGGTTATCCAAAAAAGAATTTACCTTTTTGTATTTGTACAGAAAGCTCAGCAGTTTTCTTGCACTTTACATACCTCGCTAACTAACTCCCTTTGATTTGCAAACCTTGCTAAGCCAGTTCACACTGTCATGAATGCCTTGAGGGTGGAGTGAATAAAGCTTGCGTGACTAAACTTAGTCAGATCCTCCTTTCCTTCAAGATCAGGCCTGTAGAAGCCATTACATGACAAGCAGCTGGAGAAGATGCAGAGGACTCAGTTGGAGAAGAACAGCTGCTTTGCTTATTTCTGCATTAGGTTAGTGTAAAGATAAATAAGAATAGGAAATATGTGTATGGATGAAAAGTCAACTACCTCAAAGACTGCACTCCTGTTCTGTTGCTAGTGTTTTTTGTATCTGTGTGCATGTCTTTTTTCCAAAAGCAAATGAAAATCAGGACATGCTGCATAAAATCTGAATAACAATAACAGCAAAAAACATCTCAACAAGGTAGTAAAAACAAACAAACAAACCAGTCTGTCTCCTAATTATAAACAAGAGCAGTTAAACTTCTAGTTTTTGATAATTCATCTCCTGGTAGTGCCTGGGACCAACTAGAATTGGAACCACACTGTGATAAACACTGTAAAAATAAAATAAATCATGTCCTGAAGAACTTAAAATGGATAAAACAAAGGGAAAAGAGGTTGAACTAAGCAGAAAGACAAGAGATGGAGAAACACCGTGATAGGAAGAAGGGAGAAAATACAATTTAGGTGAAGGTGGGAAGTGTAGGTCCAACATCATGAAGGAGAGTACTGGAAACAGCTTATTCTCCTTGTCTGCAAAAATGAACCGAAGGTAGACCTAATTAAGAATCTCCTTCAAAGCTACAGGAGGTGTCAGCTGGAGTAAAATTCTGTAGTTCCTTGTTTCTATACTTGCATAGCAGCTATGCCTTGCCTCTTGTTCAATTTAAAATACAGAAGCACTCGTGTGTAATGTAATAAATACACCCTACATCTATATATTGTCTATAGAGTTTAGTTATGCTGGACTAGTTGCCATTCACAATGAAAAGCCTTTACAACTTTAAATATCAATTCAAACCCTTCACAGAATCGTAGGAAACTAGACTTGGAAGGAATCTCAGGAGACCTTCTAATCCAACCCCTTGCTCGAATCAGGAGAATCCCCAACTAGATCATCATGGCCAAGACTGTTTTGCCAGGTCTTTAAAACTTCCAATGGTGGAGATTATACAGCCTCTCTGGGTAACCTATCCACTGTTTTGCTACCCTACTAGTGAGAGTTTTCTTTTCCTGATATCTAACCTAAACTTTGCTTGCTGCAGCTTGAGACCATCGCTTCTTGTTTCATTACCTGCTACCACTGAGAACAGTGTAGCTCCATCCTGTTTGTAACCATCCTTCAGGTAGTTTGAAGACTGCTATTAAATCCCTCTTCTCCAGACTAAATAAACCCAGTTCCATCAGCCTCTTCTTGGGGGCTGGGGCAAAAGGAGTCTTTTGCCCCAGCCCCCTAACATGTTTGTTGCCCTCTGTTGGACTCTCCAGTTTGTCCACATCCTTTCTGTAGTGCAGGAAGTAAAAGTGTGAAAGAAATTGCTTCTCTTCCCAAAATGAAACTATACATCTGTATATCTAATCCATTTAAAAAAAGCAAACTGTTTATGAAATCTGTGGAATTTTCTGTACTTCAAAATCACTTTTTCTCCTAAAGTAAAACACCTAAAACTTGTTAAGTAGGATGGTGAAAAATCAGAAATGTAAAACCATTCATATGTGCTTGGCAGCTGTATGTGAATACAAGCCGTTGTCAAGAATAACTTTGTTGCCAACAATCTTCTTATAATACGTACACAGAAATCTATTTTCCACTTACCAACAGTTTTCATTCATTTGGAACACTGGTTAAGAAGCAAAGTAGTGAAAATGTTTCTCTCATCATTCACCAACTCTCACTAATGTTGATTTTTAACTTTCCTTTTTCTCTTACTTTAGCTAAATAACTTGTTAGCATAACTCATTTTTTGTATCCAAACTGAACCCCTGTGTTTGCACTACAGATATTTCCTGAAGCTTCCTAGTAGCAGTGCTTAATATGTTCTGTGAACATTTTCAAAGAAAATGTACAGTACTTGGGCTGCATAAAATATATGCACTGTTGTTTGGCACTTGTTTCATTAAAAAATGAATCTCAATTTTTAATTTCCTAATAAATAGGGAAACCACTCATTCTATTTAAATGTAAAGTGATTTTTACCTTTCTCTGTGAACACTAGATGTGTTGAAAAGGGATACTGTAGGTTGGTATTAGTCAGGACTCTTGTCTGCCTACTGTATCAGGAAAAGAAGTGAGGAATTCTAAACTGAAGGAATAATTTTTAAGAATAGATTCTCTTAAATTTTGCTTGATTGTTTTTGAGGGGAGAAAAAGCCATCTATAACTTTTAATTGTATTTATTAGAGCAGGGCTGTCCAACTGGTGGCTTAAGAGCTGTATGCTGCCCCTGAAGGGTTAGTTTGTGGTCCCCTGGCTTCTACCCAACTGCCATTTCTTTCCCCACCACAGAGGGCAATGTGGTACAGCACAGTACAGACCATGGCCTGGGGCTGCTGAGCAGGGTGACACACTGGTAGAGCCCAATAGCTAGGGAATTGAGGGTGAGGCTGCAGCACCCATGTCCTGCACAACATGCAGCCCTTCACTGATGTGCCCCAGGGGGAGTATGGACCCTGGCTGGTTGGAAGTTGAACAGCCCTGCATTAAAGTATGATATTAGAACATTAAAACTTCTAAATTGGACACTTGGGCAGAAAAACATCTAGCAAAACATATTGGGTAAAGAAAGCTATCCATGGGGGGGCAGAAATATTTCATGGCATCTCAAACTAAGCATCCATCATAAAAAATAGTCTAGGTATTTCTTTTAAAACATGTTGTTGTTAGTTTGGGAACAGAACTTGAAGATTAGAACTCGCCAAAACAAAAAAACCTTAGACAAAATTTATTTGACTCATTTAGTCCTAAACTCATGTGTTTCTGGGTCTACAGTTAGTGGTCAGGGCCATGCTTCTGCCTTTCATTCTTTTTTTTTCTTTTTTAGTAGAGATTTCAAAATGCCCCATGTATATTTTAAATGAAAAACCATCTCTAAGGGCATGAGTTGTTACACCACATGTATAATACTTCCCTCATTAATTTTCTGTAGCCCAGTTCCTTGCAGTATGTGTCTTTAGCGAAGTGAGATTTTTTTTTTTTTTCCAATTCCAAAAGGCAAATGGCATGACACTTTTTTTCTAACAGCTTTATGCAAAAGCAACCAGACAGATTTTTTAGAAGTAGGACCATTTCTTCCTTCCCTCTCACCTACCTGTTTCCAAAATACTTTATCTAACTGGGGACAACTGCAGAACACTTTACTGTACTCCATAATGGAAACAATGGTTTTGTTTTCTTCACTTGGATAGCAGTGCTGCAAAGATAGTGTCCAGTGTTCCTACAAAATGCCTCTCCTGACCATTTTAATTTTCTCATCCTTGTCATTCACTTCTACTTATTCCAAATAATGGATCAAGTTACTGTTTCACTAGGGTAATGTGCCTTTAACCAATTCTTGCCACATCTCAATACCAGGTGAGCCGAGGTTTGGGGGATTTTTGTTTGGTTTGGTTTTAAAACTTGTAGAAGTAGACAAGGTGCCATGAACTGCATCTTTGTATAAAGTGTATGGTAAAGGCAAGGAATGAATGACTTGTAAGGGACTTTCCTGTATGATCTATATTTAAATACTGTGACCTTAGTTTTAAGCTTAGGGATATGGTTTTAACTCAGCCTTTTTCCTCCCCCATTAAACATAGCATACTAGAATCTTGCATTTGAAATAACTAGAGTCTGTACAACTTTCACCCAGATCTACCAAGTATCTTACATTTGTTACTGGGATCTCCACTGTTGCCAAATGCTTTCTGAAGTGATCTTGTGTTAAGTAATGGTGACTGAGGATTAACGTAGCTGAATTTTTATTCAAATCATGAATGAGAATGGATTAAATGTTATGTTGATTGAGTCAATGGCAATATGAATGTTTGGCCCTAGCGTGGGAGAATTATTTGGTAACAAACTTACTCAATAACTATTGACTTAACTCCAAAATATAGATTTAAATCTTGACAAGATGAATCCAACATTTCACTATGGAGCTTCTCAGGTTGAAGATATGGGCAATATTATTTTAACATTAATTTCAGAACCATACAGTAAGTGGCCGTAGTAAAATAGTTTGCTTTTTTGCATTTTTGTTTTTGTGGGGTGTTTTTGTTGTTCTGGGTTTTTTTGCTTTCTTGCATGCTGGATAAAAATAATTTCTGATATGTTTCGTAGATCACAGATTTTCAGATCCAGAAAGGGTGAACTACAAATTTGAGAGTGGTCCCTGGTACGTACCTCCCCTTTTTTTTGGACATAAGCCTTCACAGCATCCCTGAAACCAGACCTACTCTTAAAATTCTGTATTTGGCTACATTTGCAAAGGTTGTCTTTTGCATTTGTTCATATACCCTCCTATGTTTCTGGGCAGCCTGTTTTGAAATAACCCAGTAAGTAGTTTAATTAGTAGGAGGGACAAAGAGATGTAAGATATGGTAAAATAAAACCAGATGTTGAACATCTTTTTTTTCATCTTATTTGTTACTAGCTGCTAGTTTCTGGACTCTGCTCATTATCATCATGAATAGTGAACACACTCTGCTATTATAAAAGAATGATTTTAAACTCTTGTTAAACAGCCTCTTTTCATTTTAAAGTAATGATATGAAAAGTAATTGCTGCTAAATACAGCACAACTGTAAACATTTTCCTGCATACATGAATCTAAAAATACTGACAGGCAATGGGAGTTCTATGAGTAAATTACATAAATATAATGTCCTTTTTAAAATGTGTTCAGTGATGATAACAAAGCTTAGATAATTACAATTAAGGTACAAGCCTCTTAATTATTCTTTTCACCTGTTTATCAAATGAGCTTCTTAATGTTATAATTAATTACTAGTACTTTTTAAGCACTTTTTGCCCACAACAGACTGATATTAGATCTGCCCTTATATTCATGAATGATCTTGAAAAGGAAATAAGCAGGGTGTTATCCAGAGAGGGAAATGCTATAAAATGGTATAAAAGGTGATAAATCTTGGTAGCAAATAGAAAAATGAGATTAATTATAGACAATTTTTTTAAGGGGAAAAGGCAGACTGCAGTAACAAAATAGAGGGTAATGATAGTTGGCAGATTAGGTGGGAGCTTGCAGTGTGGCAAAAGAAATTACATTTACTTTCAGAGTTGTCTGTAGTCAGAGATCTGTAGTCAGAAATGTTAAGCACTTGTATTCTGAAATAGCAGGGATTTTGTGCCTTCCTATATGTTCTTGTTCATCGTCTAGCTTTCTATGCATGTGCCTTAAACATATTCATTAATGCTTGAAATGGACTTGGAGACCAAAATGCACAAAATCAAAATTCTGTCCTTTTTCAAAAAAGTTTTCTATGAAGTGAGTCCACCCTCTATTGCTGTTGAATAGCCCATTGCCCTTATAATGAGCTGGATAGCTTCACTCACTTTCTTCCCCCATTTTCGCTATTACTGGCAAAAGTGATGTAGAGGAGTCTTAATAATAAGAGAGAACTTTTATTTATAGATCTCAGTTACCTGATGTAGGCCAGGGTCATGAGAGACTAATACTGTTTCATTAGGAAGAGAAGTATCCATATGACAGACAAAAGCTGCTTACATTTCAGTAGAACCATCATCATTAAAGGGAATAAGAGAATAGAGTGATTATGTGAAAAGTAATTTTACTACAGTGCAAGTATTGCTCCCAAAGCTAAGCAGCATAAAAGCTCATGCAACTTCCAAGCCAGTATAATTGTCCATAGCTCCTCTAGGAAGATAATCGGCCATGAGAAATGCTCCTTATAGCTCAGGCTGGGCCAATTTGTAGCTGTCACAAGTTCCATATTGATGCCAACCAGCTGCTGCTAGCTGAGCTACTCCTGCACTTAAGCAGTCATTGTAGCTTCTGGCCAAATTGGTAGGAGGAGAAGTATGGTAATAGCATGAGCCAATGAATTGGAGTTTTAACTTTTTTGGGCAGGGACCATGTTCTGTGGTTAGGAAAGCAGCTTGTACAGCAGGGACGTTAAACCATAACTGGATCTCCTTGATACCAAAGCAGTACAAATAATAATTGACACTAATTTCCCCTGTCATTTTGGCTGAGGGAGGTAACCTCCAGCTTTTATTTCGCTTTAGAAATAGGAAAATTATACTTCCACAGTATGTGATGAAGCTTAATTTGTTGACCCTGGGAGGGCGCTATGTATGTCTAAGGTACAATGTGTGTGAGGTGTCTTGGAGACACAAATCTAAAGGAAATGGAGGTGAGACAAGGAGGAGGAAAATAGTGTTGCATGTTTTTGATATACCTCTGGACAATGGAGAATGGATGAATATACGGAAGAAAGGAAAAGGGGAGAGAAAGCATATTTGTTAACAGAGATGAAAAGGAGGGAAATTGCAGAGGGATGGAGAGAATCAGATGGAGAAGGTAATTATTATTTTTATGTTAGTTTGCAGCTTTCCAGCCAATGGGAAGCACTTTTAGACAAAATATGGACATAAGGTTAAGGTTGTGAATGTCACAGCTCTAGTCTGTGTGTGACAGTCATTGAAGATGGGGAAGCTTCAGTATGTGACGCTTGTTCTTAACTGCAGCAGCAAAATGGACCTCATTGATGATAATGCTGTAATCCGAGCAAGAGGCTTACCATGGCAGTCATCTGACCAGGACATTGCAAGATTCTTCAAAGGCCTAAATATTGCCAAGTTAGTGGCCAGTGGTTCTCATTACAGCTTTTTAAGAAGAAATGGTAACTTCTCTGCTTCAGTCAGATTCTCATCCCATTTCTTATTACTTCACTCTTAAAGGGGAGGTGCTGCCCTCTGCCTCAATGCCCAAGGTAGGAGAAATGGGGAAGCACTTGTCCGGTTTGTGAGTGAAGAACACAGAGATCTAGCACTACAAAGACACAAGCACCATATGGGGAATAGGTACATAGAGGTATGTATCATTGATCTTCAAAGTATCTCCTTGATTGGGCAGCTAGCAACATGCCAGGCATAACCAGATTTCCTCTCTTTCCATAGGTATACAAAGCAACAGGTGAAGACTTCCTTAAAATTGCAGGAGGTAATCTGGCTCTTTTGGTTGGTGGATTAGGATTCCGTTCCAATAAGTGCCTGTTAGTTTATAGTTGTGAGTTAAACATTTCTGTTATATGAGGTCTGACTGGCTCATCAAATGACTAGGCAGTTGTTGCCCTGAAACTAATATTCTGCTGGCTTTGATTTGACTTATAGTTTAGCCTCCCTTTCCTACACCCTCATCTCTACCTTTTTGCTGTGACTCATCCACATGTATAGAATCTGTAACTTCGTCTCTCAAGCAGCATTTCCCAATCCATGGGTCACGACCTAAAAGTGGGTTGCAAGAACATATGAAAGGGTTGCAAACAAACTTTAAAAATGGATCAACAAACTTTAAAATGGATTCACCTTTAAAGGAGAAAAATGTGGGAAACCAGGGCTTTTCCCTTGCAGTCTGTCAGAGTTCCAGTTTGCAAGAGGCTGCTTGGGGGGGCCCATGGCCACCCTCTGCCCCACGTAGTGGGAGGGCTGAGACCTGAGGGAAAGAGGCAGCAGGTCAGGAGTGAGGGACATTGGGTTGGGATTGGCCATCAATGTTTACAAATGGGTCCCGGTACAAAAAAGGTTGAAAATTACTGCTCTAGAGGAACGACTCTCCAGCCTGTGGATGTGATGTTTGACATAATGGTGCTCTCATCCCTGCAGAGCTGCTATCATATAAATATTTTCTACATGTTCTTTGTTCAAACAGTTATTCTTTCAGAGATTTCTACTATTCATACTAACCTGTTCCTGAATTTGATTTGCCAGGGTGGGCCAGGTCTTCACTTGAACTGAACTTGAATCATTTTTCAGAATAGCAATGTCTCAGTTTCACCTGTTCTTGGATGCTACAGGCAAGCCTCTGAGAGAGCAAATGTGTTGCAAATAAGAAGGGATGGGCAAAAGTGACTTTTGAGGAAGAGCCTTTCACAAATATTACAAGGATACACATTTTTTTTTTTTTTTTTTTTGTAAATCCTCCCACGGTCTCCTTTTTTCAGAACAGTTCTGTTAAGGCAGTGAGTAAGAGAATGCTTTTAGATTAGGGTGCAGAGCTGCTATCCACAGCTATAGTATTATAGTAGTGGCTGTAACTTGTCAGGGTGTTTTTGTTTTGTATTGGATGTCCTTGGATGGGACAATTGGGAAGCCTGATTCTCCCTTTTCACTATCCAATTACCACTTGAATAGGAATTGCCTGCTGCATTCAAGGTGCAGGAGGCCACAGTGACTCAGTACTTAGGAGCAGTTAATATTTCTACTCTAAGACTTTAAAAGCTCCTGAAAAGCAGACCATGTTTATTAATGGGATTGGTTACTGTGTGATGCTGTATGATACTGTTTTATTAATCTAGAGGGGCATGGCTAAACTAGGGGGAAAAAAAAGTAGTATGTCTTGTAATTGTTCACACTGTAAAAATGAGACCTCTTTGGAGGAGAGGACTACATTTAGGCATAAGTATCCAAATGCATACCTTACCTGGTCAAATAGCTTTGAACATGTCTGGGATACTTACGTTATGATAAAATTAGTTAAATGATGAGAGGCTCATTGAGATATTGAAGGCAAAACTGGCAAGTTTCTATGAAAGTCACTGAAATATTACCTGGAGAAGTTGTGAAATCTCCATCACTGGAGGTTTTACAAGCAGATTTAACAAGCAATTGGTTACAGTGATTTAGATGGGATGATCTTGGTTTGAGCAGAGGTTTGACCATATCACCTCTTGAGGTCCCCTTCAGTATTTTTTTTTTCTTATGATTTGGAGAAAAACGTATCAAAGTGGAATGTTCTAAAATTCACTCTTTGCTGCTAAGTCCCAAAGCAATGGCCTGGATGTATGATACCTAAATAGCAATATTTTGGAAATATGAATTTTAAAAAATATATATACACACCACCTGCTGCTCTGCTTCTGTGGTAAAGATCTAGATTTTGTTCATGGGCCTAGCCTGGTGTTCTCTAGTTGAATATTGACAGCTAATATTTTTCCCTTTTGGGTGAGGGTGAATCTCTAATTCAAACAATTAAAGGAGCAGCATTTCTAGACTTTAAAGTGTGTTTTATATTATTATATCTCTAGCTTGCTAAGTGGATTTTGAGTGGGTGAAGTAATCAGAGTTCCAATTCTTGATCTTGGTTGTTAACCATCTGTGCAAGGATTCCTGTCTTGCACTTTCTCATATGGGGGTCTCAGCTTTGATTTTTTTTTTTCTGTCTTTTATTAAAGGCACTTCCAATGAAGTAGCTCAATTTCTATCCAAAGAAAACCAAGTAATTGTCCGGATGCGAGGTCTTCCTTTCAATGCAACGACGGAAGAAGTGCTAACTTTTTTTGGCCAGCACTGCCCTGTAACAGGGGGAAAAGAAGGAATCCTTTTTGTCACATACCCTGACAACAGGCCAACAGGTGATGCCTTTGTGTTGTTTGCTTGTGAGGAATATGCACAAAATGCACTAAAAAAGCATAAGGACTTGCTGGGGAAAAGATACATTGAGCTCTTCAGAAGCACAGCAGCAGAAGTTCAGCAGGTAGGTTAGAAATGTACACATGCCCTGCACTGTTAAGGCCAAAGAATTGGCTATGATACTGTTTGAGGGTGCTTGAGCAATCGCTTTGTGGCTTGTATGGGAATGGGGGTAGAGAGGGGAGGGAAGGTTGTGTGATCTTTTGTTCAGATTATGGTCTGAAAATGTACTACATAGATTCTTTCATAATCAAATTTTTTTGATTCCACTTTAACAGAGCAAGCTTATTGGATATACTGACAGTGGTTGTGGTTTTATTCCTCTTAGTACCATAGGCAGCATAATTAAGAGAATCATCAACAGGACTGTTCACTGCATTTTGAACTGGTCATACTTCTGGAAGCCCTTTGCAGACACAGAAGAAGGCCTAGTCTGGTTTTTAGAGTCATTGCTAGACATAATGCAGGAGTAGAACTCTAAGCTGCTGTCAGCTACAATCAAATCTTGAAAATGGTCTACTTGACCTGGAATAGTTAGGACACAAAAGCAGCTTTTCAATCCCATTCAGTCTCTAGAATACATTTGCATTTAAAAATAGTCTCATGCACCACTACATTTGTAACCAAATTATGAAGTGCCATCAGAAGGTTAAAATTCTCTGCTCTCCAGGGATAGGATAGCACTAACATGTATCTTTGTTTTAAAGTCAAAACGATATTTTTCATTCCAAAACATCAGGAACCTGTTGCCATTTAATTTTTTGACTATGTTATAAATGAGAGGGTGAAAAATGTGTGTTTGTACTTGACAATATACTGCATTGTAACAAGCAGAAATGGAGGAATACTGTGTGAACATAAAATATGATGGTAGCTATTGAAAGTGCCTTAAGTGAAATGCTAAATGCTAAATTATAACAGTCCAAAATCTTAAAACCTTAAAAAGGAAGAGAAGGGGGGCAGAAAAAGAAAAGAAAAGGTGATATGTGGGGAATGCCTTGTCTTTGAAGCCTAGATGAGAAGTTCTTTTCCATAAGTGTGGCCACCTGTTGCAGCCTTTTAAAATTTTAGACCTTAGAACATTTAAGACTTAATGTTTTCCAGATGTTAAGGGTTCTACTATTTCCTTAGGTTAATGAGCATTTTATTATTTTAAATATTAGCTTGATATGCCTTATCTGTACTGTTTAGTCATGTATGTGTTATCTGTACTTCATTGGTAGTCTTAATATAAACTATGACTTCAGTGGCGTTTGTTTTAAAGCTGAAGGAGGAAAACAGTCTGGCTAGTACTGGTACTCTGCATATGCTGTGGGCACTTTTTTGAGGGCACAGCTTACGTTAATTGGCTACATGCCTCTTCTGTACCAATCTCCCACATGCACTGCTGTGAGCACCATGTGCTGACATGGAACCACCCTGGTCTGGGTTGGAGGTGCGCACTAGTAGGTCGGCTGGGCTGGCTCTGCACTGCTATATGGAGCTCCCAGGACTCAGCCGGAGCCGTGCACCACCAGGGGGCTCTGTTTACTATGGCTGTGAGCACCCCAAGGGTCTGCCGCTGTTGCTGCCACCACTGGTGACGGACTGTGATTCGTGGGGAGAGAGGGGGGAGAGAGCATGTGATGGGGTCTCCCACCACATGGCCCCCCCAGCCCCACAGGCAGGAGTGCCCCTTCCCACTCACCAGCTCCCCATTAGCATGCCACTGTGCTCACTGCTTCCACATGGGTGTCCTAGCTTAGAGTGCCAGGAGCCCGGTGGAGGTGTAGAGCCCACCTTGGTTAAATGTTCATAATTTATATGTAGTCATATGTTTTATGTGCAAAATTGCATGGGCACATGATTACATCATTCCCTGGGAGTGTACATTTTGTCCATTCAGCATTCCTGCTGCTATTCCCATGTTTGTCAGCACCTAATATGCTGCTTAACCAGATTTTATATTGGTATGTTCTAGAAAAATGTGGATAGGTCTCCACAGAGTGATTTCCTAGCCTAAGGGAGACCTCAGCTTTCTTCCCTCTGCCACAAACCAGAGTGCACAGCTTTTCCTGTCTCCTCCCTAGTTAGGCAAGAGCAGTTCTTCCCCTTCCCCTCAGTTATCCTCCTCTTTATCTTATACTGTATGAGCTCCCCCTCCTGTTTCAGTCTTCTGTAGTCACTAGAGTGGAAAGGGTAATGCATACTAGAATTTCTTATCACATATGTAACCTGAGGAAAATTAGATCAGCTGAGCCCATCACAGAAATATTTTTAAGGAGTCCTGTCCACTCAGCAAGTCGTGCTGAACAGACTGTTAGCAACCAACTGTGTGCTAGAGTAGGTTTCTGGAGTCTTGTACACCCTAGAGATTTGTAGAAATTTCTGACCACTGTACAGTATAGGAGCCATTCAGCATAATTGGTGGTATTAACTGTAGAGATGGATGGATATATTTCTTGGCTGTTGTCACATACACCGTCTTGTTATCTAGGCCAGCTATGAGCAAACTTAGACTTTTCTTAGACTTTGCATTTTGGACAGTTCCTGTATCTGTTGACTGGTGAAAACCCAATTTAATACTTCTGTCTGTGTGGATATAAAGAAATTTCAAGTCTTGAACAGAGGAAACGTGTACTATACTGAGAGGATTGAATATTTAAGTAATTCTGTGCTGGGTTCTTCTCACTTAAGCTTATGACAGTAAATACCAAAATGTGACATGATCTTTGGATCAATCTAAGCGTGATCTGATGAACTGTGCTTCTGAACAGTCACTTATTAAAAAGTAGCATATATTGTACTATAAAATAAAACCAATGTCCAGATTTACTTTTCTTTCTCCTAATCTACAGTGTAGTTGTGCTGCATGCTGGTTAAGAGCTGCAGTTTTTATCTACCAAACAGGCAATATTTTACTGGATAGAAGCAATTCTTCCATGACTACATAATTCCCAAGTGCTCTACAAATTTTCTGGATGAAAAGCACTATATAAATAAATATAAGATGCATATTCAGTGAGTTGCTGCTCTACTAATTTCCATGTTATGGAATGTTGATTTGCATTTTATGTGCTAAGCTAAACCAAACCAAGACGATGCTTTTAATTAAAGCAAGCCTAAACTCGTTGGGTGATTTTTGTTTATTTTTTATTTTATTTTATTTTTGTTTAATGACTAGATCCTACATGTATTCTGTAATTGGCTAGTTGGGGGGGAGTTGGTACAAATTCATAGAATGTTTTTGTAAGCTATATTCTGTTTAGAGGGATAGGGGGCTTCTTTCAGACCTTCTCTTGTTTCTATTTTTGTGCAGGTGCTGAACAGGTACTCTTCTACGCCTCTTGTCCCCCTCCCTTCACCATCAATCCTTCCTGTATTACCTCAGCAATTTGTGCCTCCTACCAATGTCAGAGACTGCATACGTTTGCGTGGTCTACCCTATGCTGCCACTATAGAGGACATCTTGGAATTCTTGGGAGAATTCTCTACGGATATCCGAACTCATGGAGTTCACATGGTCTTAAATCACCAGGTAGTGTGACTTAAAAAAAAAATGCAGGCCTTGCTTGTTATTGTGCCAATATTAATTTATGATCCCAAAGACTTGATCACCAGTAGGAAACCAAGGAAGAGGCTTTGGTATTCCCCCTAAATGAGCTAGGGCCAGTCACTGTTTCTGTCCCCTAAAAGCATAGGTACTGGTAATTAAGAACTTTTTTTGAAGAAGCCAAATAGTTAAAGGCTTGCCTGTTTTACTAGTGGATTCAGTATAGTGCACAAACTAACATAATCAGACAAAAGCTAGGTATTAACTGACTTCCTTTTCTGTATGTCCCTGAAAGACTGAATAATTCAGTTGTACAATAAGTTTCAAAAACAGAATGGAAAAATGTATTTTCTGAACCTGAAAAGATTTAAAAGAAACAATTTTCTATTTTCTCATGGTAGGAAGTGTTCTGAACATTCTGGAAAAACTAGGGCTTTTCAAGTTGGGCATTTAAAATTTTCTACACCACATTCATTATTTTTCTAGCTAAATGTGGAAAGAGCTCACTGGACTAGGTTAAAAGTAGCAGTAAGACCCATGGGTTAAAATATTTTTATTAGATATTTTGAAGTGGCATTATAAAATTTTTTTGTATGTAGATTTATATTAAACTATGCTGAGTGTCTCAGTCCTATGCCACCTAGCCAGATTTTATGTATGATATCTAGGAAAACAATTTCAAAATGTTTGTTTATATGGGCAGGAGGGGGAAAGTGGGCTCATGCTCATAGGTCTTAGATATCCTGTGCTCATCTGGGAGACTTGATCTCATTTGTGCCCTATATAATTGGTCATTTTTACCAATTTTTATTCTTCCAAGGGCTTATAAATTAGTCACAACCATTCCCAATCTGTGGTATGGGTAGCACCAGTGGTATACAAGCAATCTGTCAGTGGTATGCATTAACAGATTTATTATAATTACTTTATATGACAAAAATTTGCTGGTGGTACTTAAGGTTGTAGCATTTTAAATTGTGCACCAGCAATCTGTCAGAGTTTGAGAACCATTAAATTACATTGTTCCATCTACTTTACCAAAATTGCATACATCACTTTAAATTTGTATCAAAAGCAATGGAAACCTGAAAAGGGAGAACTCTTGAGTTGCCAGTATCTCTTTATTGGCCATTTTTTTTCTGCATAGATTTGCTTCCAGTATTCCATATCTTGAAGCAGGATTAATCACTTGTTTGTCTGACTTAATCTGCAAAGATGACAGTATATATTAAAATTTGTGCCACTATCTGTCTAAAGCTGTCTCCTTTGATCAGTCCTTTATTTGAATGGTATTAGGCTTAAGTTTTAAACTGTTCTGGACAAGAACCATATTTTTTTGCTCAGGCACCAAATACACTATCAAATATACTTGCATTGATACTTTGCCTTGCTTGTCCTGTCTTCCCCACATTCACTCCTTGGCCTACAAAAGTCTAGTTAAGCTGAGGTTCCTTAGATTTGATGATGTACAAACAGGTGAAAGTTACACACCCTCCATGTCCTGTAAATTTGTCCACGGATAGTTTGATAACAATGACTGCTTGCCCTGGAAGCATGTGTGCTTGCCTCAGTTCATCTTTATATTAATGGAGCATATTTATATTCATCTGCTGAATTAAAAGTACCTTATTAAACTGCTGCCACAGCGCACATGAAAAGTGGAAACATTTGCTTGAATTATGTAGGTACCTTGTGGAAATTTTAGCATTTAAATGTTTGCATCCAAGAACTGAAATTAATAGCTCATTGACCTGAATAGACAATTGTATCTCTACTTTTGTTTTCTGGAGGTAGGTTTTGACAGAGCTCATAAAAGAAGGCAGCAATTTCTTTCTTTTTCAGTAAAGAAATCAGCTCTTAGTACAGAGGACTAAAACTTGCTTGGTCATTATCTACTCAAAGATATTTTTTTCCCCTCAGTATAACCTCAGATGTAAATTTTAAATGGATATAGTTGTACCTATATAGTAATAGCTTGTGTGGGCAATTTGATCACAATGTCATTTGGAGAGAGAGCTCTGCTAAATTTGAAATCCCTTCCCAAGCAAAACTGGTTTAAACTGATAAAGACTTCCCTCACGCTGGAATGAAGGTGCTCCATTGTGAAGAATAATTTTGATATAACTCTATCAATCTCAATGCACTCCTTTAAGGAAAGCTTGATTTATACTTTTTATTAGGTCTGCACCTATCTAAGGCTAATAATAGGGCTGGGACAAAGCCTCTTATTCTGGGATCATAGAAATAACAAGCCCATCATCCCACCCTAAGTACCTGGGATGTATGGAGATAACTCTTCCCCCCCACCCCCAGTGCAATTGGGGCTAAATTGAGTTAATTGCCATTCAAGCTACATGTGTAAACTAGCAAATTGCCTGTCAAGAATGAAAGGGGGCAGGGGTGGCAGTGAGGGAGCCTCACATCTGGCCCTGCTATACCACCACCCCCCTCCTGCTGTTCTGGGTCTGCCCTGGCCCATGTTTGCCTCCCTCCTTGTTCCACTCTCTTTGTCCCTGTCTGCTGCTTCCCCTTCCTTACCAGGTGTTCTGTGGGGTGTCCAGGTTGGGTGGCAGGGGGGTGCTGCTGCCATGATGCTGCCCTCAGGCAAGGAGGCAGGGGAAAGCTCCACTCCCTTCTTGGATGTCTGGGCATGTTCCAAACTTCCCCGGCAGTGCTGCAAACTTGGGCCTGAGCCGCACAGCCAATCACTGCCCACTCTCTTGATAATGGTGCATGCCTAATTCGGGAGCATTATGTACAGACAGACACGCAGACAGACAAACTAAGCTTTTTATTATATTAGAATGACTGTCCAGGGCCTGTTTTGATGCAAGTCAAATGTACTATGCGTTGAGTAGACCTTGGCTTCCTAGAAGTAGGGAGAGATTTGGAATAATATGCATTGGAACTCTTTAATAGGCACAAGAGATTAGGTGGTGATTGCTTAAATAGTCTTGGTCTTAACAGTGCATTCTCCCCAGCTCTGCAGATAGTACTGTTTTACATTATGATATCGGAGCAGGATTTCATCACATGAATTTTGGCAGGAGAGCTACAGGTGCGCTTGTTTCTTTATTTTGCCTTCAGGGACGTCCGTCAGGGGATGCTTTTATCCAGATGAAATCTGCAGACCGAGCTTTTCTGGCTGCACAGAAGTGCCATAAGAAGACAATGAAGGACAGATATGTCGAAGTCTTTCAGTGTTCTGCTGAGGAAATGAACTTTGTATTAATGGGGGGCACTTTAAATCGAAATGGCTTGTCCCCACCACCATGTAAGTTACCATGTAAGTTTTGCCTGGGTCTTGGCACTGCTCTATGCTGTGTGCTGGTAGGTGTTGGAGCTTCTTTCTTGACTGTCTTTCTGGTTCTTTGAAAGGTATATTTAATGGGGATGGTTAATGCAAGGCTTTTCCATCTGCAATCAATGGTAGCCTATGATCACTTTTTTCTTTTGGCTGTGGATTACTGTGACATGGGAGAAAAAATATATTTAGATTGTGCGCGTGACTTCTTTCTTCCCCCTCCCCACTTGCAAACTTATCTTTCTGAAGCTTAACTTGCCCAGGACAAGCAATCACTCTTAAAAGTCAATTGGACTACCAAGGTCTTGATAAGGAACGTTTGCATTTAAAAAAAAAAAAAAAAAAAGTATAATTTGGATCATATCTATATAGCACTTTTCAATTAAAAAAAATAATTCTTTCTCACTTTTAAATAAAGTTCAGTTGCAACCATTATGCGTCTTTCAGACCTAAGCACAAATATTCTGATTGTTATTAATGCCTACTAATCCATGACTTCCTCTATGAACAATCTAAATTAAGTCTATTGGGGCATTTTATACACATACCTTTTTGCACTGCAGCATGCTGGAGATCCGGCACATTGGCGCAGACTCAATCGAGTTTGCTCCACACATGAGCTGATGCACATTGTGCTGCATCACTTGCAGTTGTATAAGTGGTGAAATGCGCATCAGCACACAGAAAATAGTGGCGGTGCGCTTTTGAACTAAAACACTTCAGTGTGGTGTTTGAGGCCTCCTCCAGCTTTTAAATCATTTCCTTGCTGCTCAGCTGAGTGGCATGGGGCAAGGGAAAGCTACAGAAGCTGGAAGCCTGGTGTAAGGAGACTTTCCCTAGCCCAACTTCTGACTCAGCAGTGCAGGGCAAGGCAGGCTGCCATTGCCACTGTAGCAACAGCCCAGGAGCCTGGCAGCAGGGGTGAGGTTTTCTTGTTTGGCTGGTTGTTGTTTTTTTTTTTTGCAGGGAGTGTTGCGGGGAGGTTGTTTGGTTGGTCTGTGTCCCCCTGCCCCTCCCCCTCCCCCCAACTCCTGGGTTAGCCCAGTGAAGGGCAAGGATCAGGGTCTGTTCTCCTGCAGAGGAAGAACTAGGAGGGTTCCCACCATGAGAGAATACCCCACTCTGCCCAATCAGCTGACTGGAGAGGGGGCCATTCTTCTGGAGCAGGAACCCTCCAGTTGATGTTCTTAGTCAGCAAGAGAGCAAACTTCTGAATGTGACTGAGCAGTCCTTATCTCCACAGATGGAGAACAATATATGCCAATTCTTGTTCTTGGAGAGAAAAGTATTTTAAACTAGCTAATGCTAGGCTGCAAATCACAGGTGAGAAAGGGGGAGAAAACTTTTATCTAGATGTTTTAGGGAAGAGAGAACAGCTGATTTAAACTTCAGGCATGCCGTTTCACTTTGGCTTCCTTTCATGAGGGATAGGAGTAGTTGAGCCATTAAATAGTCTCTGCATAGCTTTTGGGGAAAAATTATATTCTAGGGAACCAGTTTTACCTTTTGGAGCTATAATTACTCTTTTATTCAGTCTAGAAAAAGTAGTGTTGGGATACAACTTTCAGGGAGTGGGTTGGTCTATATGAAGGAGGATCCCTTCTCAAGAGCTCTGTGGAACTGCCTCAGCCCCAATTCTGGTGTATGCAGCTGGCTGAACTACCCTTTGTTTGGTTAATTGGTATTGCTTGGCTATGTGAGGTAGTGACCTGCTTCTTCCTCTCTTCTGCAAACTAACAAACAATACTTTAATAGACCTTTTGGGGCTGGAGGACCTTAAGGTGAAAGAATATCATATATAATGAGAATTGGTGGACACAGAATTCAGATACTGAAACTCTTCTCTTTCTTGTGGCTTTTGAAGAAAAAAGACTTAAATGTGAACTTAGATCAGAAAAAATGGAAAAGAAAGTGCTTAAAAGTGAGAGTAGAAGGGGTGCTTCTAGCTATTATCTCATGCTTTTTGTTTTCCCTTGTATGATAGAAATACCTAGAAGATGTCATTTACATAAAATGAACTTTTCTACAATATGAACAAGCCACCTAAACTGTGTAAAGACCTTGTGTTCACAGCTTGATCCTGTTCAGGGCTATCTTACTAGCAAAGATGGTGGGTATACTGGAATGTGAAGTGTATTCTGTTTTTCCATCTATTTGTTTAGGCCTCTCTCCTCCTTCCTACTCGTTACCAGCTTCTGCAGCAGTTATTCCAACAGAAGCTGCCCTTTATCAACCTTCTGTACTTCTGAATCCACGAACACTCCAGCCCTCAACAGCATACTATCCAGCTGGCACTCAACTCTTCATGAACTACACAGCATATTATCCCAGGTAGGGCAAAGAGAAAACAAGAGGCAGAAACAAAGAACTCTTTACAGCAAATGCACAAGGCTCACAAAAGAATGTTGTTGGGCTGCCATGCTGGCGGCTTGTGCTATGAAGAATAGCCTGTTCAGTTTCTTACCGTTATTTAAAAAGTTTTTCCCCCTGTTTTATAATGTTTGTTGGTGGCAAATTTAAATGAAAGTCAAGGAGATAGTTTTTGTGCTAGGGTAGAATTGTTCAAAAGTGCCTAAGTACCCTAGGACTACAAATTCCATTGTTTTCAAAGTAAATTATACTTAAAAAAAATTCTTGTTCCATAAAAGAAGTGCCTGTTTTAATATCTCTGGCCAATCTTATCACTTTTTTTCCTTCTTTTGACCTTGGTTTGCTGAGTTCTGGCTGCTGCTTGGTATTCCAGAGGTAGTTGCTTCTGTAAAGTTAAAGAATTTGTGGATTTTATTTTTTATGATAAAAGGTTCTCTCTATATATGAAGATATCACTAATGTGTATTGAACTCATTTCTCCTCTCCACCTCTTTTTCTCCCTTGAGAGATTTTAGCTTTCCCCAAACAAGTCCTCTGTGGATGAGGTGATGGGAGTTTTTTGGTTTTTTGTTTTGTTTTTTTTTTTATCTGACTTGATATTTCTCCATCACAAGGCAACCCTCCCAGTTAAAGCAGGTGTGTAATCTCAACAGTGGTAAATAAAGTATTGGAAGATTAATCCAAGTCTTTCTGTGATGATCTTGAATTTACATGTCTGTCATTCAGCTTGATTTACCCTTTCAGATGCATGCCATGGATACTCCCCTTTGTTTAGACCCTGGAGTGTACATCAACTCATTGTAATTAAACATTACTATATTTCCATCTCTGCAAATACATAGAGAAATTTTCTCTTCACTAATTAAACTTGTTTTCATTCCCCGTATTCCTATTCACCGCCCTTATTGTTCTCTCTGAAACTTAAAAAGCAGTGCTTAGGGCTATTTGCTTCCTGTCCTTGCTTTGGAGACAGAGGATATGATTAGGAAGAGTCAGAACTATCCCAAGAGTGTGACTTCACATGGGAAATCCTTCTGCAACAATGTCTCTTTCCACTTCCCTCACTTGACTTAATTGTTTTTCATGAGTTCCATATGGAACCATGCTCCCTACCAAACTTCCCTGCTGCTTTAGTGTCTGGTTAATGCTGTGGTCCTCAGACCACATTTAGTGGCCACGACTTAATGCCTGTAACTGTTTGCAGAAAATGTTATCAGTGTTGGGAGGGCAGTGGTGGGGAGGTCTCTGCATACATAACACTGTATAAAGTACATATGAAGGCCGTATGCTAGTCTCACCCACTATGCATGGTATATGGGAAGTTTTCAACACCTACTACTTTCTTCCATGTATTTGCTACAGTTCACCTGCGGTGTGTTTGTTCTGGCTCTCTGGTTAATACTAAATGTTTGTGTGGCTTCTGACTCAGTCAGGACTATGTTTCTGACTTAAGGATTCTTGAGGTAGGGCCCAACAGACTCTCCTGGAAGATCATGGGGCAGAGAGGGTAGGGATCCTTTAAGCACCTGTGGTCCTTTACTCTAGGATACTAATCATGGAATGGGAGTGCAGGCTGAATTTTGGAGGAGCCATGATATAGCTTAGGACTGCTCACCCCTTCTGTGCAAACTAAAAACTTCTTCAGTTGGCTGCCCCACTAAAATACACACAAACTGTTTTTTACTTCCCTATGTAAGGCAAGGAAAAAAAATTCTAAAAAGAAGCTCTTTAGACTAATTAAAATTAAATGACAGCAGTATACTTGTCTCTGTCACTTAAAAACTCAGCTGCTCAAATGTAAAAGCACAGAAATGAATAGTTTTAAAAACACAAAACAAGTCATTTCATTTGTCCTCAGTGTACAAACGTTAATTCTGACTTCAGCTAAGTACTGTGTGCTTTATAATATAATGTACTTTCATACTATAAATGCTACAAACAGCTCTTCTGGAAAAGACCATAACTCTGTAAAGTAATCAATGCAGACATGAGGCTTCATGTGGAACCCCTACACTGTAGTGGATATGATCCCTGTGTAGGTGCAGAGAGCTGATTGAAAGCTGCTTATTGGTGTATTGTAAATTATACATCTTGATCAGACTTGGACTCAAGGTAAAATTGCTGCCAAGAAAGTTGTCCACTGTTTCTGAGGAACTTTTCATATTTAATTTCCCAAGGAAAAGCTTTATTTTGTGGCTTGGTTTACAGTGGTTGTGATAAAAATATGTACCGTATTTCATAGTTTATGGGTTGACGCAGTGTATAATTTGATTACCGCCCCCCCCACCCCCACCCCAGCTTTCCGATTTTGAAAGGTAAGGATTTTCATAGGCAGGCTATATAAGTCAGGGCCGGCACCAGTGCTGCTCACAGGGGCTGGGGCCCTACCAGCTGAGTGCTGAGCCTAGCAAGGCTCACAGGGGATTTTGATACAATGTACAAGTGAGGCTGAATTTTAAGAATTAAAAATTGGACTTTGAAACTTGACTTATACACCATGAAATATGGTATCTGTTTATCCATGAAATTCTTGTTTTAGTAGTATAATATTTTGTTTAGTGTGAAGACTGGACTTTTGTAAAGGATGTCATGGGTAAAACTGTTTTGTCATTTAATAGTGTGAACTGTTTGCTTGTTTGTTTTTTTAATCAAACAACTATAAAACAAGGGCAAGGGGATAGAGTGGGGTCTCCTCTGTACTAAATTATACCTTTTCAAATGCATGTACACAGAAAAGCAGTGTATTCAGTGATTAATGACCAAATGACGAGTTATAAGTCCAAGAAATGGCACTTACGGAAATAAAGAAAACCCTTTTGACATGGTGTCAGAAGGTTTGTGTTTACAAGGTTGAGGTTTTTATTATGGCTGATTTTAATCTTTTATGCAATGCTTCGTTCCTTAGGGGGAGGCCCTTTTCTATTGCTTAGATGTCCCTTAGTTAGTGAAATGACAATTCACTTTATCTTTCTTTTAATACAGTGTTGCTATAGGGTATATAATAAGCATGTCAATATCAGGATATATCAGTATTATTGTATGCTGTTAAAATATTTTGAAGTAACTGAATCAAGAAATGGAGGGAAATTTAGTCATTTGGAGTCTAAATCTGTGTGCAGCATTTTGATACATCTAATATACCTGACAGCTCAGTTGGACAAGGAGTCAGACCCTAATGTTATCTGTTCTGGTTTTGAGAAGACAATGACTTTTATTAAGGTGGCTTGTCTTGGCAGGTAGGGGGGAGGGTGTTTAATCCTGAATGCATGCTGAGTTTATTTAGTGCATCTGTAGCTTGATCAGCAAGTGGGACTGGTTTCCAGCAGCAGACCAGAATAACCCAGCTCAGGTCTGAGGTAGGCTGGTGCTAGGACAGGGGTGAGTAAAATGCAGCCTGCCAGGCTGTTCTATCCAACCCTAAAAAATGTAGAAAATTAATATTCATCTGCCCCTGCCTGCCTGTCATGAGGCCCTCCATGGCTTGCCAAAACTCAGTAAACAGCCCTTCACCCAAAATAATTACCCACCCCTAAACTAGGACCTAACCACTGCCACTTCTCCTCGCAGAGAGTCTTTTTTTCCTGAATACAGCAGGAATCTTCAAATAGACTTTTCTTTCCTTGCTATTTTAAATAAATTACCAATCTCTAGTCTTTCTCTCAGTTGCATCCTCAATACTTGTTCAGATTGAATTATATACTTCCTTGCTATCTTCTCCCTCAGCTTCCCTAGTCTTTTCATAGATGCAAACCTTTAAAAAAAACAAACAAACAAACCTGGGTGGAGAGGTTTAGCTGAAAGCGTTTGGGGTGGAGTTAGCTATTGTTTCAGCTGCCTGGGTTGAATAAGAAGCTAAGTTTGTCTTTATAATCATTTTGATCAAAAAGCAGTAGTTGCACCCCTAGTTTCAGAGGGGTGCGACTCAACCCAACACGATAACGCTGGCAAAAACCTGCTTATAACCCTATTTCTAGGATCCCAGCTGGAACTCTCCAGGTCAGGTAACATTCTAACCTACGAAGAGGAGGCATTATTGTCAAATCAGTGAGATTTAGACCTCTTGCAAAGCGCACAGCCATATCTACACTTTCTTAAATATCTCCAAGAGCTGGTTAGAGTTCTGGAAGTAATTCAGAGTAGAGCATTCCCACAATCCATAGTACAGAAGTGCTTATGGCTCCATTCCTGCAACAGTTGATTTGCTTCTTTGTTAACTTATACAGAGGATAGTAGCTATATTAAGAGTTATGCAAAGGGGCAGCCTCTTGATGTTTCATTAGCTGGAAAATGTGTAGCTGATCCTGACAACTCAGTAGTATTCTTTAAGGCTAAAAATGATGTTGCCAGACAAAGCAGATCAGGTGTGCTGGGATGTATCCTGTAGGCCTGTGCGAAGTGGCTAGTATTCGCTTCAGATTCAGCCAATTCGGGGGACACCGATTTGATTAGGTGATTTGAATCACTGTCCTGAATCTGATTTGGAGATTCAGCCGCCACCACCAATTCAGCCAAATCGAACGGGCCCCCTCCCTTACCTGGCCCCAGCATCCTGGCTCTTTATTCAGAGCTGGGCTGGGGCATGGAAGTGGTCCCGTCCCCCCTCCTCCATTTACCCCCGCCCTCTACTTACCAGCACGGGGCCCAGATCCAGCTCCCTGCAGTGGCAAGCAGGGCTACTCAAATTGCTGAATCTTTTCCAGATCAGTTCAGAGGATTTGAATTGAGTCAGACCTTTTCATTGGTCTCCTGATTTGATTTGGATTCAGAGATTTGGCTGCCAAATCTCCTCTGAATCGAATTGGCACCCAAAGCTTCGCATAGCCCTAGTGTCCTGGTACAACTGATCCATGCTTCATTGGGTGAAACGTCCTCAGTAAATTACTAGCAGGAAAATGGGCAGTGTATTCTATTGGGTCTTGAGTAGTCCAGTCCTGCACATTCCTGCACAGGATCAGGCCCCTCAACCCCTAGAAGTGTCTGTTCAGCTTTTCTGCAGCTTACTATGATGTGCCCCTGGGATCTCTAAGATGCTTCTCTGTAAGCAGGAAAAGCCAGGATGGCACTCCCAAGGGCTTGAGGGATCTCATCCCAGATAGGAATTCCCAGGGTGTACAGGATTGGGACCCTCAAGCCCCCAAGGCAACTGGAGAGCACAGACAGCTCTCGGCTGCTGGCACTCTTGTGCCTTAAAGTAAGCAAGCCCTTGGAGTACTTGTTAGAAAGCTAATTGATCCTTTTTCAGCATGCTAATATGCACTGAGACCTTCAATTACATTGCTTGTAAAGCATTAGGAAAGTATTTAAGCAATTGTAAATCCCAGTGGAAGATGAGGTAGTCCCCAATAATGTTTCTAAATAAGGAGAGCCCCATGGCTAAAATTTGAGAACCCTGCGATATGATCACCCCAATTTGGGTGCAAAAGTACTGCTTGCATGGCAAAATCAAATTTGAGGGGCTGTATAAACAGGGATATTTACACTTGCATATTAAAACGTTAATCAAATTTTACTTTGGAAGTTTTTGCATGGTATAGCAGTGTCAGAAATGCTGATGAGGGTTCAATTTGGGCACTGATTATAGCTAAATTCACATGTGAACACTGAACTGAAAAATACCTTTCCTTTAAATCAGAGATCCTCAAGCCATGGTTTTATGAAAACCTTTAGGAAGTTTAACTTTAAGAAACTTCCCTTCTTTCAGCAAAGAGTTAGCCTTAAGATCTTCTTGTATTGTATTGTTTTAGTAAAGAGTTCAGAGTGTACAGATCAAGAATATTTACATTAGCCTTACTGCCTCCATGTAAACCTGGACTAGCACTGGGGGGGGGAGTGCCTATGTGAGGAAATTAGCCCACAATTACTATACTGGATTTAGCTCCCTGTGTAGATGCTCTTATTCTGTGCTAAAACTGCTTTTGCACACAATCTAATTCAGTCCATTGTGGAAGCTTGAACAAGTTCCACAGTACAAGTACTTGATTAATTTATGCTTAATATAAACTTCCTGCAATTTCTTCTAGTCAAGACTCTGAATATGCCTTCACTGCAAAAAGAGGACTCTGTATTATGCTGAGATTAGCAATCTTTCTGTGATGTTCTTGTAGAGGACAAGGCATGGGTGGAGGGAGGCTTTTTTGCTTTAACTTTTATATATTTTGTCAAGGTGGCAGCTTTTTTGATTTAATACCTATTAGGATATTAGTGAAGAAAAAAAGGGATGTGCGTGGTTTGATTTGGATTTTGTTTAATAATAAGAGCTGTCCAAGAACTGAGTAAATAAATAAAAAATCTCAGACTGCGAAGTGAAAAGGAGATGACAATGGGTCTCTTAGCCTGCAGATTCTAGGAAGGTGCTGTGTAGCCTACAGGCTAAATCATAACATCAAAGTAAAGCCGTAAGATTAACTGAAGTTATTGCAAAAGCACAGAAAACACATTCTTGCAGCTTTTGACCACTTTAAGGGTAAAATGCTAATGAAGGCAGTGTTGCAAATTTATTTAGTTGCTAATAGTCTCAGTGGGAATTCCTTTACTTCACGTCACAAATGAAGGTTTATAGTGCTCTATCCATAGCTGGAATTTCATACCAATTATCTACTGTTTTGGTACAGCATAAAAAAAAAAACCTGTAGAATTTGTCAAAAGAGAACAAAGATCTGTCATTTAAAATTGGCCACTGTCATTTTATGCCAGCGCCATCCAGCTTGGAAATTTATTCTCAAGTCACCAATAAAATAATATATTTTTATTTGCTAATTGTAATGGTGTTGATAGGATGTCATATGTTAAACCTCATTTAAAAGAAGAATCTATTCCTCCTTGGGTATATAATACTTATTCCAATTCCTTCAATCTGCTTTCTGCTTTGCTAGGTTTCATTGGTCATTGGGATAACACGGATCATTCCAGCTTAGAGCATCATGGTGACATTACAAACAGTAGCTGGTATTTTACATTGTGCCATATTCACAGAAGGACTTGTGTATGCGTCCTTCAACCTGGGTAGCTAACACAGTCGGCCTCTCTTTTTAAGTCACATCCTATTTCTGAATCTCGATTCTAGGTGATTTTTTTTTTTTTTTTTTAAAGTCTAGTTCATGTTCAATACAAACTATTGTAACACTGTCGAATGTCTCTTCCCACATACCTCCAAGGCTTTGGTTATGGCACTGTTTCAGTAACTTGTTTCTTTGCTGGTATTTTCTCAGTGTCTGGTCTATGTCTTTGTGGGTATATGTTTTAATGGGGCTGTGTACTTGCTAGGATCCCCTTCCCACACTCCTGAGAATAGTATTACAAATCAGTGTAAGCATGGCTGCTGTCCACTTGTGGATTTGGATGCTGTTACTGACTACAGTATAACAGAATATTGTCTATAAACTGAAATACTGACATCTTTCTTACTGCTCTTGTACTGATTTATTAGACTGAAAGAATTTGGGTAACTTGATATTCCAAAATCTAAAAGTGGTTTCCTTCTGAAGATGGGAATACTAAGGCAGAATATCATGTGCTAAAGTTTTTTTCTTTTTTCTAGCTTTCCAGAGATGAAGCTTTATGATGAGTTGTTGCTTTGAAAAAAATAAACATCTTTTGGTCATGCAATGAACATAATCTTTGGTGTAACAATTTATCTTCCAGGCTAGGAAGACATTCAAAAAGCCTGAGACTGAATTGATTCAATCTTTGCAGATTAGTCCATAGGTGACTGGTAGGGGAGACATGCAGGGGAAGTGGGGGGCGGGGGCCATGTACTTCCCGATAGGGCCATCCCTGCTGCTGACACTGCCAGCAGTGTCTGTGTGGGTGCTCAATGTGCTTCCCCTGATAAGGCCGCTGCTGGCATCTGCAGGAGCTCGCTAGCTCTGCCCCCACTGTCGGTGGCTTCTGCGGGTGACCCCTTAGACTCAGGAGGCATCAGTGTTAGTCTAACCTGGCTAGGCTGTACTGGTTTGTAACTGCATAGATATTCCAGACATGCAGACATGCCTACAGTGGCTCAGGCTAGAAGCTGAAGAGTACTAGAGGAGCCCTCCCATCCCTTCGACAGCACTGAGCTGAGGCGGGGAAGCGGGGTGTGGCCAGACCCCTGCAGGATGCTTTGATTAGCCCAGCAGGGAATTGATGACAGTGTTTATCACCCCACTAAGAAAACAACAGAGGGACATTACCAGTTGCCTGTTGATTCAGCAGGGACTGTAGCCAGCATGTGGTCTGCTAGCTAATACACAGACACCTCCTCAGCAAGGCAGAGGGAAGGGGGTAATTCCTGCTTAGCGGGGAGTGGTAAGGGAGAGAGGGGGGAGCAGCACACAGTCTGCGCTGGAGTCACGGTCAGGTAGCAGAGGAGAGGGGCCAGCCTTGCAGCAGAGCAGAGAGCATGCCGGGATGCTGGGAGTGTCTGGTTTATTTTAAACCAGAAAGGGGGCTGGGACAGACATTGCATAAACCAGTTTTACCCAGATCAGTTAAGTCTGATACTACATTTGACCAGGCTTATCTTAAACCAGTGTCAACCATTTTCAAACTGGTTTATGTGCACTGAACATCTGTTCTGTTTAAAAGAGTTTCTGATCACTTAAACTGGTTTATATGTAATGTCTGTCCCAGCTCAAGTTTCGTACTCTGTGACTAATTTTTGATAACAGATAGCTGCAAGTGGTTTCACCAAGTTCTCTCTCTTTCATTAAGTCCAACTGTAATCATGTTCTGTATTGCTTTGGATCTCATCTGTTTTTTATACTGGTTTCAGTCTGATGTATAATCAACCACTCATGATACATAGACTGCATCCAGATGTGCAGGGGCATGCATTTTTGCAGCAGCACAAATAGACGCACACATTTGTGCCACTGTTTTGTGCCTCAGTGCATGCCACTACATATGCACTTTGTTGCAGGATATGTTGTCCTGTTTTGGGCAAACTGCCCATGCCCAGCTCTTCCCGGCTCCTGGTGAGCCAAAGCAGCAGGGGAGCAAATGGAGCAGTAGAGCTGCTGTGAATGGCAACCAGAGCATCTCACTGGAGGACCGAGCTTCTATTTGTTCTCATACATGCTATTTTGCTGTTTTGTGCCACTTTTTTTTTCCTTGGTGTTTTTGCTACCAAGAAATCTCTGTAGCAAGTTTTGTCCCTGTGCTCTAAATTTGCAGCACAGGGTCATGTTCTGCATGTGCAGTTCATGGTGCCACAGACTACACATACCTGCATGTCTGGACACAGCCATAGAGACTATCTGTTTCTTCCAATTTGCGGTCCTACTTTAAAGTAGGAATTTGTTCAAGTAAGTAAAATCAAGAGCAGGAATAAAGCAAAAAGGATAATGAGGATAAAAAAAGGATAATAAATTTACTACATATCTAAATACATTTGGATAGCTTTTTTTGGCTTTGTATTTAGTACCTAAACAACTAATGGAAAATCCCTGATAGGAACTTTTCCAAAGGCATCTTCATAGAAAGTGAGTTTCAGGAAGGTATTAAGTTTCAATTTAGAAAAGATATCCTGTGTATAGGGGATGGTAAAGGTGGTTGTGATTAGAAATGGACAACACAGACGTAGAAGGTAGCTGGGTTTTTGGTTGTAGCCATGTTGGTCTAAGGACATAGACACAGGTAAGGTTCTCTGAGTAGATGTGATTATCTTTTATTAGACTGAGTAGTTGGAGAAAAAGTTCTTAGCAAGTTTTCGGCATTTAATGAAACATGGAATAATTATTAAGTAAGTCTTTGTTCAGGAATTTAACATATAGTTTGCATTGGAAGAAAGTGGTGGCAAAAAACGATTTGAGTTCTGATTTCACCTAGTGCTATGGTTTGATGCATAGAATGAGAAGTTGTGGTGGTGGTAAGCAGTTTATATGGGTCCATCTAGTGGCTAATTTGTGAACTTTCCCTTTGAAAAACATCTGGAAATGGTTACGATTCAGCAACATATTGCTAAGCAGGCAGTACCTATCTTATTTGTATTGCTCTTGCTGACAGCCAGGTAATTTCCCTGGCTTCTCAATCTTTATCTTTGAAAGCTGTGCTTTTAAGATGCTCTGAGCCTCTGAAACTGTCTCAACTGGCCAATTCTGTTTGACAAGACCTTGTGTACTGGTGCTTTGGGTGATTTACCTGAGGCTTATTTCTGCAGCATCATTGCTGTTGCTGATCTGTTTTGATTCCATGGTGATTGGGAGCATTACAAACTCCTAGACATGATACCTATATTCTGAAAGATTACCATATAGCAGGTTTCTGCTTCTTGGTTCTACTGAACTTCTATCTTGCTTCTGACCACATATATCTCTAAACTTGAATTGTAGTATGCAGAGGATGGACTTATACACACAAATGACCCGGCCAGGACAATGCCCAAAAAATGGATTTGCATTTAAAGGTCCCAGCAGTTAGATTTCCTTGGAGAAGGTAAGAATAAGGAACACTCAGAAATGACTCTGAGTATTGTGTATTGTAGCCAGATTTATTATAACTATATCTTTCTCATTCATATGAGCATTTTGCTAGCTGTCAAGATACTCTCTAGTCAGTTTCTCATTTCAATGGTCCTTGTAGAACACGCACAATATACACTTGTTGACATAAAGTATATTTTGGGTATTGATTACTAAGGGGATCTTGAATGCAATTTGCACTGCCATGTAGTTATTTTGTCCCAGTTTTTCAGAAACCTTAGCACATCATATCATTGCTGTTGGATTAACATGCCCTAGGAAGTACAAGAGTAGGACTTCTTCTAAAGAGAATCTTTTTCTAAGTGATCTTAATTCCAGCAGTATATCTTGGGATAATGCAAATTTAGTAACCCCATAGAATGGCAGCAAGTGGCATTCAATCTGACTGAACTTTTCTTGTAGGCAACCCTAGAATTTAAATTGTTTTGCTTTTTCATACAGACAAAATTCCGGGACCCAACTGAAGTCTCTGTCTTGTGCTGCTGACAGTACCCAGAAGTTGGGGAGTCTTTGTTGGACTAATTCCATTTTTTTTCCCAGTTTTTTCCATATTTAATTTTCTATATAGGAATATTCAATGCCTGAAGCTAGCCAGAAGAGAAGCATTTGTACTGGAAGTTCTGGTTCAAAATGTCATTTTGACAACCATGTAGGTTGTAGCCATGCTGGTCTAGGAACGTAGGCAGACAAGGCTTTTGGGGTAAATTTGGTATCTTTTTATTAGACCAACTCAAATAGTTGGAAAAATTCTTCTTTGCAGATTTTTGAGTATAAATATCTTTCATCAGGCTGAAGAAGCATCTGCAGTTGGTGCATACTCTTCATTTCATCCAGGAATAGTAAAGAAGCCAAACATTGGTGTGCAAGCAAGAAAGCCAGCCGGTGAAGATGTAAATTCATGAGTCGGTGGGTGAGACAAGATGGAGGGGGGAAATGTACCTAGCAAACATTTTTCCATCAGGGCTAAAACACATTGAATGGATCCAGACCATGCCATGACAAGAAATATAAAACCTGCCAACATCACCACCACCCCCACAATTACTACACCCCACAACAGAACTGTCAACATTCCTGGATCTTACACCTGTACCTCCAGAAATGTAACACATCTCATCCAGTGCACCAAATGCTCTGATGGAAAATATGTAAGAGAAACCAAACAGCAGCTGCACATCAGAATGAATGCACATTGGAAATCTATCAAAAACAAGAACACTCAATTACCTGTGAGAGCACACCTCTCACAAGAAGACAACTTTCTCTCCAGTCTCTTAGTTCTAATCCTTGAAGGGAATTTACAAAACACTTTTCACAGACAAGCCTATGAACTTCACTTCATCAACCTACTTAGTACAAAATAATCGTGGACTAAATATAGATATTGGATTTATGGCACATTATAACCTAACACATCTGACTCCCCAAGTTGACCTCTCCTCTATTTACCAGCTACATTCATTCCCTCCCCCCTGCCCCAACTCCTCAGTTTTACATCTTTACTGGCTGGTTTTCTTGCATGCATGCCAGCTCCTGGCTTCTTTACTATTCATTTCATCCAGGAAAAGCACACACCAAGTGACTTTCCTCAGCCTGAAGAAGGATGTTTTATACTTGAAAGTTTGCAAAGAAGATTTTTTCCAACTATCTGAGTTGGTCTAATTCAAGATATCAGATTTACCCAAAGAACCTTTGCAATTTGACAGGTATGCTTTTGTGCATGTTCTGGTTCTAGGACAGGATATGGGAACCTCTTTACATCTGATGGGGGCTTCTGTCATCTTTTGGTTTTATAAAGCTCCATGTTCAAGAAGAAAGGGATAAGTTCTGCTCCTCAGCAAAGATTACTTTTGATCCTCCTTTTCACTGAGGTGTGTCCTTTGAACAGTTATTTCTTGTATTAAATTTTCACTTGTCATGGTTCTGCTGCTATGGTACCTGTGTGTGTGTGTTGTCTTCTTGAATCAAGTGCAAAATTGACCACAGCCATTTTTTTTAAGCCAGATGGCAAACAGTTAATCTAGTTTTTAAATCAATGTTGACCTTCTCCTCACAGTCAGTTTCTTTAGTTGGGGGGGGGTGTGTGTGTGTGTGTGTGTGTGTGTGTGTGTGTGTGTGTGTGTGTGTGTGTGTGTGTGCATACACTAGGCTTACCCAAATCCAAGACAACTTTGAAAATAAGATAATCCTCCCAATAATCATATACAATATATGAAAAATTATAACAAATATATACATTTTCCATGTAAAATCCTAACTATTGGAGCATTGTTTTAAATCCCCTTGCACACAAACATGCACAGTCTTGCAGAAATTGGAGCATGTTGCTAGGGGAGCAGGTGGTCCCCTTGCCCTGTGCCCCCACCACTTCTTCCCCTTACAGCCTGTTTGCATGCCCTACCATCTGCTCCCCACAGCCTCTACCACCTTCCCTGCTTCCTTCTCCTCCCCCTCACCCCCCCACTTATTGTTATGCATAGCTCTGGCTCTGTTCGCTCCCAGGACATGGAGCACAGCCCAGGGTTGGCCAATCAGCAGCATCCTGCGGCCCAGAGCCACCATCACTGATGATTGATGGGCAGAGGAGGAGCTTCCTGTGCTGCCTGCCCCAGTAGGGAATAAAGCTAGAACCATACCTGACAAAAAGGGTGGAGGGGAGGGGGCTGCTGTAGTTGTCTCTGGCTTCATCTGATCGGGGGAAGCTGGAGTTAGGGCTGCAGCAGCTGCCTACCCTCCCTCCTATACCTTGTACTCAAATCCAGAATGAAGGGCTTCCTCTCCCTGTGTGGAATGGGGGATTGTATTGGATTTTATATAGGACTTTTATGTATGAATAAGATTCCACTTGTTCTTTCTAGTGGGGAAAAAAGGAGTAATTAATATTGGTGAGCTTGCAGAATGCTAAACTCCAAAAATTTCAGTTTTTCCTGGTCTGCATTAGAACTTTTTTAAATTGATATGCAGGACCTAAGAAAATGATTAATGACATACTAATGTTGACTTTATTCCATACAGATTCTGCCAACTGATGTTTATGAACAGCAGAAGCCAGCCAAAATGGAGATTTGACTACATTCCCAGTTCTTCTATTGGTCAAGCCAACTGTACACAAGAAAACTTTCCAGAAATTTGAAAATTAGCATTTTGACCTTTATCTAATTTTTAAAAAATGAATTAATGCACAGTTTCCACAAACACATGTATACACAAATTGTCTTAGCCACTGAGCCATTCACTAAGAGCACAAATGCAGAGATCACAAGTCCTCATGTTTTTTTGTCAATACAGAAAGTATTACATTTCTCTTAACACAGAGAAATAGGTTAGATGAAACTTGCAGGTTCAGGACATCTGAAGCAAAAAACAATTCATAAATAAAGGAAACGCGCAACAGTCTTTTTTTATCAGATTTGCACATGGTTTAAAGCTTTTAAAAGTATGTATAATTTTAGGACCTTTAATTGTGAATCCAATTTTTATAAAACGTTGTTTTCTTGTCTTGTACATATTTGTCTGATTGTATACTTTGACATATTCTAACCAGAGATAATTTACACAGTGCAGAAGTGGTTAGGAATGTAAAATGAATTACCTGAAAACCTATTGTAACTTTGTAAAATATATAAAGAGTGGTATGTTAAAACTTTGACTCCAACTCTTCTCTCCTGTTGCACATTGCCTATATACATTGAAGAGACATTCCCTAAAGCATAATGTGAAATCTTCAATATGATCACACCAGAGATTTAAGGATGAATCAAGTGATAGAAGGTATCTGAACCAATTTTTTTGCTTCTTCCTCATCTTTCTCTACCCCACCCCAAAGCTTTTGCTTAGGTGGTTTCCAACAGAAGTTCTTATGACCCTCTGAAATTTGGGTATTGCAGTGAAATAAGAAAATGACAATTTGAGAGGGTTGCTGGCTTGAGCTAGCAATAAGAACATGAAAGGGGTTTGTGTTCTGATGACTGACAGGTTAAACATGTCTGGCTTTTAGACTACTTTTAATGAACTAGTACCTCTGTCTAGAAGCTGACATTTATAACTGATAGACTTAGCAAAGAGGCCATGAACTTGCTCCTGCCTTCTAGAACAGAGTTCTGACCTACTAGCACAAATGTATAATAATAACTTTTTAGTATTTTAAGTGTTGTACCTACCTGGTTTTCAGTTTCCAGTTATGCTGCTCTAGCACCCTTTTGCAAGCTATATATACTTTTGTTAAAGCAAGGAAGAAGATAAGATGAGATTGAATGTGTCTGAAGGTTTAAAAAAAAAAAAAAAAGGCTATGAATTTCTTTTGGATAAAATAATGGTAGTCTCTTGTTTTTAAAAAAAAAGCAGAGAGGAATGTGTCCTTTACCCTGTTCAAAATGAGTATTAACAGAACACTGGATAACAGACTGACTTGGCCATCTCAACTCTTAAGTGACCTTTATAAAATGAACAGTGTAGAATTTCTTCTGGTTGAGAAGAATCACTGCCCGTAAAGGACTTAGCGAATTGATCCGCCCCATTATAAAAACCTCTTTTGCTTTAGTTCTAGAGCTTGACATGAAAACACATTTGTTTTCCTGGAATCTTGTTTGTTCAACTTATTTTATAGGCATCTAGTTTCTAATTGCATGTAAACACAAAGAGAAATAGTATGGGGGCAGGAAAACTTAAAGGTAATCTGACCAGGAAAACTTAGATTGGATAAATAGAATATCTCTAAAGAGTGATTCAAAACAGGTAAAAGCATCCAAAAAAACAACCCCCCCCCCACCCCCAGTTGTTAGTATACTATTTGAGTCCAGTGTTCTGGCTTTTTTCTTATTTGTTTTAACAGCTATTGTGTAGCAAGTGTCCTGTACTTTCAGAACACTCTGCTATGGTCATGATGACATCTTTTTCTTCACAGAATGCTGTTTTCAGGGATGTAAGATGACCTGAAACTTGGTATATGTAATCTGTTTACCTCTTGGCAGGGGAAGTAGGCTGTGGAGGATGCATTGAGCATTGTGCAGAAGAGAACAAGCAATTATTCAACTTCTAGAAATTCAGAAGCAAGTTCCAAACCTTTTATTCCAAGAAACTTACTTTTTTAATTTCATTGTCATAAGCAATTTATGGTAAGATTTAGCCTTATTTTTATCTACAGCTGCCTGAATGGTCCAAAACTATGCTGCCATCATAACAGCTGCATATAAGGAAAACCAAACAAATAGAAATAGCTAGATAGATATTAGGTAGATAATAGCCATTATGGAGAGGAAGTATTTGTTGTGCTGTGAATTGAGTTCATTTTGATTGGATGAGACTCAGTCTTGCTTTTCTATTATCTATGACAAAATTCATTTACCACAGTTAAAGGAATATCACTACACTTTAAAGTAAATTTTTAACAGAAAACTTGAAACCAAATATAGCTCTTTGTAATGCTCAGATTACAGGTTGAGTCCAAAGTATGAATCTTTGGCATGTAGAAAAGTATAGGAAATTTGTTACGTAACAGATATGTTAATACAATGAAAGTTAATATTTGGAACTGATCATCTCAAGGAACTGTAGAAGGAATTCTGTGATAAATGCTACTGATCCCTTGACGTCTATATTTAAAATCATTATGATATGCTCAGGAAATTTCACATTCAAAACAATACTCTGAATAATTTGCATTTAATCTGGCAAAATTTAGGAAGCCTTCAATTTATGGAGCCAAATGTTCTGTGCTACCTTTTTTAAGAGAAAAACATTTTTGAAAAAGCATTTGACACCCAAAGATGGTGGCAGAAAACACTCAATTCAGGCTAATACTTCTCTACCTCCATTCCACTGACTTCTAAGAAAGATGAGACCTCATGTTGTATTTAATTCTTAATTTCTGAAGTATGTGGATGACTTCTCGTACTGATTTTTCCTATCAAATATATAGAACTGGCAAGACCTGAGGTGCAAGTTTTTTGGGGGGTGTTGTTTTGGTTTGGTTTTTTTTGTTTTTTGTTTTTGAGATGCAGGTAGGGGTGCTTTTTAAATATAATCCTACTCTGTTTAATAACACCATTTGTATAGCATGACACTTGTATCACTTGGCTATAAATGCTTACTTCCCTCACAACTGTTTCATTTCATTTTAGGGTAATTTATGAACTGTTAATGATTATTCCATCAGAGCTTCTTTTAATCAGTGCAAATTTAGGATTTACAAAAATGCCAAAGGAGTTCTTGAAAACTCCACATTAAACTTTCTGTGTGGTGTTTGCAGCTTTTGAAAGCGTAGTCTTGAGAATAGATTTATCCATTGCATTTTTATCACTATTGCCCATGTTGAACTTCAGGGCTGCTGTACCTCTGAATGTTAGAAACACTATCTTTAAAAAAAAAAAGTTGGAAAACAATAAGTTGTAACTTTATAAATTTTATATACCTATTAACCTTGAAATATTTCATTAACTTAAAAGTTTCAAGTAGGTAACATGTTAATATGCTGAACCACAGCTATGGTGGTAGATGGGGGAGATGAAACTGTTTCTAATATAAAATATATAATGTATTATAACTTGATTCTTGGTGCCTCCTAACTCTACAAAGGGGAAAACGGATCTGGAAGTAACCAAGTTATTTCATTATTCTTGAAGGTACGTGTTTGGCATGTGGATCTGTGCGTATTTCTAGCAATTACTTTTTTGTTTAATCATCAACAGCTAGATGAGAGAGCCAAATAATTTTTCTGCCTACATCTTCCCTTGTAGCTTGCTCAAAATAGTCATTTTT
The DNA here is from genome assembly GCA_030014935.1 of Caiman crocodilus. NCBI lineage: Eukaryota > Metazoa > Chordata > Crocodylia > Alligatoridae > Caiman > Caiman crocodilus. The sequence continues at coordinate 39,661,845 of JAGPOW010000261.1, read as the reverse complement.
TAAATGTAGAAGTTGGAAACTAGTTACTTGGAAAACAAACATTCTAGATCAGAAGCAAATATCTCTTAGTATCTCACTTGTAAACATTTTTGCTTGGGATGAAAGTTGCACACACTGGTTTAAGTGATCTGAAACTGGTTTAAACCTGTAACAGAACAAAAGTTAAGTGCATGTAAACCACTTTCAAAATGGCTGTACCTAGTTTAAGATAACCTGGTTGGATGTAGATTAGACCTAACTGATTTATGTTAAACCAGTTTATGGAACTTCTGTCCCAGATCCTCAAACTAGCTCTAACTCTCATCTCCCAGCATCCCAAGATGTTTCACAGCTCTGGGCTATCTCCTCCAGTGGATCAGGGCTGGCAGGAGGCTAGGGAGAGGCCAGAACTCAGCTGGTCCCACAGCAGTTTGCCGGGTTGTGTGGGAGTGAAAAGCCCCCTATTTGGGGCTTTCTCCCTGTGCTGGCAGACCCCAGCTGGGAGGGGGGCAGTGCTGAGCCAGGGAGGTATGGGAGACTGGGGAGATTGTCTGATAGATGTCCTCTGTGCAGCTGCCAGCAGGTGGGGGCATGTGTCCAGCAGCCAGTCAATCCTGGGCTGCCACTAGGCTGGGTTTAGCAGCTTTAGGCAGTGGGTCCATGTGGGGTGGCGTGTGAGAGCATCCCCAGGTTCCTGGCCTGGGCCAGGCCAGAGCAGGCTTCTGCCTGTCTTTGCCACCCAATCAATGAACATCAGTTATCGGTTTGATCTATGCTGCTTAGTAAAATCTGTGAAGATTGCATTGATTCAGTATGGGCTGCTTGAGCTTGTGTACTTAGCCCTTGACTTGACTTGAAAGCTAACAGACCATCGTGGGGGTGGGTGGTGTCACAGGGGGAGAAGTCCCGAGGGAACTCTGGAGCTCCCAGAAGGAGCTGCAGAGGCAGAAGCGGGCAACAAAGTGAAAAGAGAAGAAAAAATGTCAGTTACTTACTGCAGGAGCCGCGGGATCGCCGAAGAAGCCCGTGTGCAGCCAGGGCGAAGAGTTAAATCGCCTGCGGATGATGGGTGATGTCAACGGAGGCTGACGGGGATAAAAGGGACGGCCGTGGCCAGGAATGAAAAAAACACGTGGCTGCCGGGAGTAGGCCGCGCCAGAGGCGGCTGCAGGAGCGGAACGCCGGAGCCGACAGCTGGTGCATGCCCCGGGCAGGGGAGAGAGCCCAGAGGACGTGGGACCCAGGGACCAATGGCTGGCGTGCCATCCAGAAGAGAAGAAGAGCCCAGAGAGAGATGGGCGCCAGAGGACAGCACGGCTTTAACGGGTGAGCCGGGGAAAAGCGGGGAGCGAGCCACGGATGCATCGAGGGACCCGCGGCCCGGAGAAAACCCAGAAAGACGACTGCGGCCAGAGGCAGGTACAGGTGGGAGAGGGAATTTCGGGATCGGGTGGACCCAGAGAGGGATCTACGGCGGGGAGAACCCGGAGAGAGTGTCGCTCCCAGGGGAGCGAGACAAGGAGTGGTGGGTAGCCAGCCCGGAGAGTGAGGGCTAGCAAGTGGAGTCTCAGGTAGTGGCTTGATCAAGGGGCCAAGACCCTGTTAGATGACTAGCAGTGTTTAAGTTTAGTAGAATTCCTTTGTTTGTGTTACCCCAGGTTAGAAGGGGCTGCAGCGCGGAGGTAGATAGAGTAAGGAAATCTCACCCATCGGTGGCGGGCCAGAGGGAACAGCAACGAAAACACCAAGAACCGCCAGGCAGGGTAAGGGTGAGGTGTAAGGGATGGAGGAGCCTCGCAGAAGACCTCGACTGCAGGTAGCCAAAGAGGGCATCCGCCGGGACGGAAGGCCCACCCACTGGAAGATCAAAGTCCTGGCAGGCGAGAAAGGGGTGGACCCCGGCGTGGAGAGAGACCTGTTCCAAGACTACCTGCAATGGCCAGCCAGATATCTGCAAACCCTCGGGGCAAGGAAGCCCAAGGTAAGATGTTCAACGCTCAGCGGCTACAGGTGGCACAACAGATACCTGTTTTTTGGGGGGAAAATATTTTGTATAAAGTTGATATTTGATCATTTAAAAAAAAATTCTCAAGACCCTCTAGTTTAGTTTAAAACAAAACTATAAACCATGTAATACCCTCCTTTTCTGCTGAGAAGCATCTCATCCAGTTTAGCTGTTGGATCTAGGATCATGTGGTAGAGAGGGACTTTACTGGCAATGGAGATTTAGAACTGAATGGAGGCATTGGCATGAATGTGGTGGTATTGAGTTCATAGTGCTTATCTCTCATTGCAGCAGAAAGTGAGCCATCAGTTTCTCCACTTCTCACACTAGGGAAGCTGAGACCTAGAGTGGCAAAATGGCAGCACATGTGCCACAAATGGCATTGGAAGCCTCTGTGTATGGCATGCAGCAGATCAAGGAGGGGATAGGCAGCAGAGCAGCAGGTCAGGCATGTCATGGTGATCAAAATGGAACTGGGGAAGATGTGGGGCTATTTTGTGGCATGCTTACCAAAAATGGTAGACCCACCCCCCCCCACTGCCCTAGAAGCCAACATAAAGGGCTGGGCTTGCTAGTATCTGGTGCAATGACAGAGTAGGCCTGTCCAAGGTAAGTAGCAGTAGCAGCCCCTCCACAAAAGCCTGATGGTCACTCTAGACCTAATGCTCAGCTCAAGATCATACCATTTATCAGCTCAAGGCTTTAAAAGGGTGGAGCTCTGATGGTGACCTGCTTTGCGCATACCAACTGTTGGAGATCATTTTGAATATTGTGTTGTCATGGGTAGGTTGTATAGTTAGAAACAGTTACATTGATGTTAAAATACCTGAATCCATATGAGGCAATGCCTTACAGCTGTGTAACTGGTGAGTTTCTTTGGATTTCCAGCTTTTGTTTGAATTGGGAATACTTTTACATCCCAGTAAGTTGCATTGTAGTAATGGTTGGTCACACTTTGGCACTCCTCCTATGTGGCTTGCCCTGACTGGATGGTCTATTTATCCAAGTGGCCTGTACTGCTCTGAGGTCTGGGTGACTAGATGTCAGCTCCTTGCTTCAATGCTGGCATGTAGCCAAGTTCTGCATCTGTGCTCACATGATCCAAAATCAATAAATCAAGCAAGCGCACTTATTTTCCTAGCTAGCCCTGAACTATGCCAGGTCATCCTGTTTTCAATGGGATTCAAGTTGAGGTCCAGAACCTTTCTACCTTTCAAGAAAGATAAAAGTACAGGAAGTACTGATACTGAGATACAGAAGCTAGTAGGTTTTTTGATAATGCCACAGCACTGGTTATAAGCAGCATGCCAGGTGCAATTTTGCACAATGACCAAGCATTTGAAAGTAATCTAGAAGATGCTTAAGGACTGAACATGCACCACTGGTACTGCTCCAACCATTTCTCCAGACTGAAGAGTTGGGCAGAAATCTGACATGGGACACACGCACAGAATTTCATTTTGTCCCAGATATGAGCAGTGGATGCCAACAAGACCAAGAACTGATGTTTCCATTTAGGAGGAGCTACCAACAGTGAGAAACCCTTTACCTCACAGGAATTCAGCTGGAGTCTCCATCCTCCTGGTCAGCCTGTCCTCTCTGAACTGCCAGAAGCACTTCAAGAAGATTGGTAAGTGCTATTATACGAGTCTTTTTATTGCATGCAGAGATGCACATTTGTGTTTGTTCCTGGTGCTACGTGCTTCCATCCTAGGTACATGTGAGCTAGAATTAAGGTCTTAGATGCATGTTACTTTTTTTTGGTATTCCTTCATAAAGCTCTTGTGCATGCATTCAGGCTGTTTTGTAAATGCTACAAAGATGGTGGACCCAACACAAACAGGAACACATTTGCAGTGCTATGTGTAATGTGTGCAGAGGTATGTGTAGTAGCTCTCTACACCATGCCAGGAGAATGGACTGTCTTTGCAGCTACTGCTCCCAGCAGCAAATACCAATTGATTATTGATAGCATGCCCACCTACCCTCTTCTCCATCAGGACTGTCAGTGATTCAAGCTTCCCTTGAGATGGGGAAAGTGCAAAGAAGCACTGAGTTTGTTCTTGCCCCAGCCAAGGGACTGTGTACACCCATAATGCTTTATTTTTGTAGTATTGCAAAAAGCCTCGCCAATTCCATAGTGCTATGAATGAACATCTGTCCAAGGCCTGAGTTTTGCTTCCACTCCAATTTACAGTCTTCCTCTGCACAGTCAAAATAGTATCCATGTTCACCAAAAATAACTACCCTGTCTGCGTGGCAATGGGCAGCCACAGTTCCTGCATTGCTTTTCTGGGACCCTACTTCCCCTTGCTAGCCATCATCTCCTCCCACCCGTCTACCCCCAACTGTGTGATCAAAGCTTGTTGTGCATGGTGGTGTTTTTCAGGCTCAGTACAGGGTCCTATTCCCTCTCTCCTCTCTCCTTTGCTTCAGACACTTATGGGTTTAAAAAGAAAATTTTTGATTGGGTTTAAGAAGAACATTTGCACAGGGACTTTTCATTCATTCAAAAAAAATTGGTGCAAGTCTGTTATCAGTAGAAGTATTAGTGAAGAGATAGTTTTATCCAGATAAATCATAGCAGGTATTTTTATCAAAATAAATCTAAGAAAGGTGCTGCTTCAGTTAGTAAAACCTTCATCAGTGTTTTCAGTAGATCTGACAAATACCATGTTGTGGCAATATGGAAACAGTAACCAGGTAAAGAACTGCTCACTATGTGGCAGTGGAAATGCAGTTATCCTCTGAATGCTTAAAACTAGTTGTAAAGCATCATTGGTGGTCCAGGGACTTTTGTAGCCCAAAGTAAAACCCTTAGCTATATTAAATGCTCTGGTAGGCCTCTAAAATTGCCAGTCAGAATGGCCTTCTCTCTGATCTCCCAACAGACCTCCCTCCATGCATCCATAACAATAGGAAATTGTTATAAAAGAAGCTAAGAGTTCAAGCTTGAAGTTCTGATGGGGAAGACTTTGGGACTAGAAACATATTCAAAAACCTGAGCCTGAATTGATTCAATCTTTTCAGGTTAGTATAACTGAGCTAAGCTAAACCAGTTTGCAACTGTACAGACATCCCAGACATGCAGGCATATGCCTGCAGTAGCTCAGGCTAGAAGCCGGGGGATGCTACAGCAGCCCTCCCTTCCTTCCCACAATGCTGAGCTGAGAGGGGTATGGCCAAGCCCAGGTGGGACACTGTTTAGGGAGAAGTTCCCCCCTTCTGATCAGCCCAGCAGGGAATTGATAACACAGTGTTTATTACCCCTAACTCAGTGTTTATAACCGCATTAAGAAAACAGAGAGATTACCAGCTATCTGTTGATTCTGCCTTTGTCCCGTCTACCACAGTATGGACCGTAGCCAGCATGTGGTCTGCTAGCTAATGCTGAGAGGTGTCTGTGTAAGGCAGAGGGGGTGGGGGACAGCCAGGCAAATGTCTGCAGTCTCTGCTGAGCTCCAACCAGAGAGCAGAGGGGAGGGGCCAGCCCTGCTGTGGAGCAGAGTGTCCCAACCAGCCCAGAGAGCTTGCCAGGATGCTGGGGAAGTCCGGTTTCACTTAAACCAGCAAGGGACAGACATTGCATAAACTGGTTTGTGTGAATAGTTTCATAAGCAGGACATGTATATGCTCTTTTCACCCCAGAGGTAGAAGACAATCTGGGCTTGAAAGCGGGCTGCAAAGAGTGCTGTCTGGTTCTTCATGACTTTGTTTCATTTTATTCGATGAGTGTTGTCCCCAGGTTAACACTAGGTCTGTAACAGTTTTCTTGCGTACTCCAAGAGGTACCCCCTCTCCAATTGAAGGGATCAAAGCAGGTACACAAGCACTGTGGGAGGTGTAGGGACTCTCCTCCACCTATAGAGCAGAGCCAGACCACCAATGGGGATTTAACCATATACCTTGTAATGAGAGAACAGTACTGGGAACATAGCCAGTATAAACCAGAGGGCATAGGGGACACTACAATGCCCTGAGGGGGCAGGATTCAACAAAGGTTAGACACTTTCAATCATAGACATATTTATCCAGTTGATGACAAAAGACAGGGTTAACAAAATATAAAACACAAACAGCAGAACAAACAATACTGGTTGGTGAAATATAACAGGCACAAAATACGAAATGTCAAATAACAAGGAATATAGGGCCTAGGTACCTGGAATGGGAGAAAACAATGGCCCCTTTCCACTGCAACAAGAATTTTTCTCTGTTACTTCACTCACCTCAAGTCACCCCAGCTGGGACTTGAACTGCCAATCTCTCACACAGTAGGCAGAAACTCTTACCACACAGCCACCACTGTTGGTACTATGCCAAGCTGCTAGAGGTCTTGGCCTTCCAAGAGCCCTGGCCTCTCATCAAGCTGCCTGGCCTCTTATTGGAGGAGCTGGAAGCAGGGCTGGGAACCTCTTAGGTCACTGCTCAGATCCTTGCTGGAGCTGGGGAGCCTCTCCTGCTGGCTGCAGCCTCTTGTAGGGGAGCCTCTCCTGAAGGCGGCACACTGCACTGCTGAGGGTCCAACTGCTGCCTGCAGGTCCCACTCCTTCAGGTGCTTCTGGGGCAACTGCTCCTGCCCCGCTGGCCCAGCTCTTTCAAGCTCCTTCCTTGTGGTCCCTCACTGGTCTCTCCTGAGTCAGCTGTGCTGGCCCTTTTATCCCCCTCCAGGTGACCCACTGGGCCAATCGGGGGACATGGCAGGTGAGTCTCTGGGACCTGATTGGTAAGGAAAGGGAATCCCAAGTCCTTCAATCATCTTTTACCTCTTCAAAACTCCTGGTCTAAGTCACTACCAGCTAGCCCACAGCCCTATCACAGTTGCAAGGGTGGCTGACTGAGCCTAAGGAAAGTGATCTGAGGGGTGAAAGGGAAGTCACAGGGAAGATGGAGTAGACTAGGGACAGATATTCAAAAAGCCCAAGCCTGAATTGATTTAGTCTTCCAAGGTTAGTCTAACCTGCAGAGACTGAACTGATCTGCAAATGGACAGATATCCACTTTTCATTCAGATATCCACTTTTCATTCTGGAAATGCAGGCCTGTAGTGGCTTAAGCCAGAAGCCCAGGGGTATGAGAGCAGACCTCCTTCACTTCCACAGGGAAGCTGAGCTGGGGGGGAGGGAAGGGTGTGACCAGACCCCAGCAGGTCCCAGTATGACTGAGGATAGGTTTAAACCCCAACCTTAGCCTGCAGGGTTCAGAGGGTGAGGGAAGAGGGAGCATAGCCAGATGCCCATGGTAGGGGAGGAGGAGAAGGAGGGGGGGAGAGCTTTGCCTGCCACAGTGGCTCCCTGACAGCCAGGAGCAATCTGGGTACACAGCTCTGCTACCTGGCCCCAGAGGGGAACTCTTGCCCCTCTTCCATCTCCTTCCTCTCCCCTGCTGCTGCTGGGTGGGGAGGGGGGCTTAATGCTGTGCTGCCCAGCCCTGGAAAAGGACTTGCCCCTCTTCCCCACCTGCCCATCTCTGGCTGAAGCAGCTGCACAGCAAGGCTGGGCCATGGGAGCAGAGCCCTCCCCAGCTGCTGCAGCTAAGTGACAAGGAAGCTGAACCCTTTCAATGATAGCAACCTGGCTTGGTGTGCACAGGCAGTGGCTGGCCAGGCAGTGGACTACATGGGCCGGCTCACAGGTGCCAATACTTGCTGAGGACACATGAGGCCCATATGGGCAAACCCTGCTGCAGTGCGGCTGGGGGGGGGAATTAACCCTCTCTCTGCCCACTTTGCCTTAATGGGGCCATGCCAGACAGGATCTGCTCCTGCCACTGCTCGAGCTAGAGAGCAGATGAGCAGGGCCAGCCCTCCTCTCTGAACCAGACTGCACAGCCCTGCCCAGCCCAGGGCTGAAGAGCATGCTGGGATGCCAGAGGCCTCTGGCTTAACTTTAAACCAGGAAGGGGTCTGGGACAGAAATTGCATAAACCTTTTTGACCCAAATCAATTGAGTCTGATACTACATTCAATCAGGTTTATCTTAAACCAGTTTTGGTCATTTTCAAACTGGTTTATGTGCACTGAATATCTGTTCTGTTACAGGTTTAAACCAGTTTCTGATCACTTAAACTGGTTTATGTGTAACTTTTGTCCCTAGCTGTAGAGTCTGAGGAAGGACAGTGGGAACTGTGGTGGACAGTGAAGACTGGTCTGATTCTGAACAGCCTGCTGTGTTGCTTGAGATGTCTGAGCTATGAGCCCTCCCCTCTTTGAAAAAGAAGTCCTGCCACCTTTTCGCAGGACCTAACCATAGAAAGAGCTCTTTGGGGGAGATCACCAGGGAAGCCAGGGACAGAGAAAAGCCAGGTAGATTGGAAAGAGTCCAGCACAGAGCAATAAAAATTAGAGGCATCGGCAGCAGGAGGCCTGGGCTAAGGGGGCTTAGCCACCCCAAATGCAGGCAGCCCTTGCAGTGCCTAGCTGAGCAGGCAAATGTGTGGACAGGAAGGGGCGTGGGGGGGGGGGGACAAATTGAGGCCCCTATTGGTTTGGGTGTGAATGGGGCCCCAGGAAAGGTGGTGGGATGCTCACTGCCTGGGTGGCTCATCCAGGAGTATGAGGAGGGCTCCTGCTGCTGCCTGCACCCCTGGGGCAGGCAGAGGGGATACATGTCCCCCAAATCTGAGCTGTCTATGGGGTGGAAGCAGCTGCCACTGCCTCTTTTTAAGAATAGGGTCTCTGTCTACTATGGGTTGCATTTGTTTGAGGATTTTTCGTACAGGTTCCAGGGAGAGGTGATACGTCATAACCAGCAGTGTGAGAATTGTGGGGGGTTTTCTTCTGTACTGCAGCAGTTCTTCACGTGGTATCTGGGTTGCTCTTTCAAACATGCAAGCTACCTCTCTGGAGGAGTGTCCTCGCTGGGTGAAAGCCTTTTTAAGATTGGTGAGGTGGCAATCCCGGGTGTTCTCTTCAGTACAAATGAGGTGGTATCTGAGGGCTTGGCTGTATATCACAGCTTTTTTGGTGTGTTTAGGGTGATTGCTGGTTCTGTGCAGAT
>JAGPOW010000261.1:39627912-39652763 GCA_030014935.1 Caiman crocodilus | reverse complement strand
ACTTCCTTAGCCTGATGAAGGGTTTTTGAACCTGAAAGCTTGCTTAATAATTATTTTCCAACTATTTGGGTTGGTCTAATAAAAGATATCAGATTCACCTGAGGAACCTTGTCTTCCTATGTCCTTAGAACAACATGGCTACAACCTATAACCCTGTAACTTTTTTTAACATTTGCAGCAACCCAAATTTGGTAAATTAGACAGTAGCAAGTAACCAGGACCTTATGGCATTCACTGTAAGGGTCCTGAAAGATCTTGGATTAGAAACTGCTGAGGTTTTAACTAATATGCAACCCATCCCTAAAAAGAGCCTTAAGACCAAGGATAGCAGGGTTGCCAGTGTGTGAATCTACTGTGGGGGTGGGCAAAATGCAGCCTGTGGGCTGGATGTGGCCCACCAAGCCATTCAATCTGGCCCATGGGCCCCTAAAAATTTAGAAAATTAATATTAATTTTCCCTGGGCTGCCTGTCATGTGGCCCTCATTGGCTTGCCAAAATTCAGTAAGCAGTCCTCCACCCAAAGTAATTGCCCACCCCTGCTCTAGTGTATAAAAAAGACTCTAGTGGGGACATGGTGAACTACAGGCCAGTGAGCCTAACTTCTGTTCCTGGGAAACTGATGATCAGGGATCCTGGCTTTCTTTGATGAAAAATCTCAAATTCTCTGACAAAACCCCCCAAATCCATTATTAAAATGAAAAGACTCCTGCAGCACCCCACAACCCTGCTGGTGCCTCTCACTGCCCCCACAAAAGCCCCCCTGCCCTACTAGTGCCTCTTGCCCCCCACCTACAGCCCCTGACCCCCAGGCCTCCCAGAGGGGGCTCCCAGCTGCCAGAGCTATGGGGCCAGGGACCCGAATCTGCAAGCCACACTTACCTCAGACTCCAGGAGTGAAGAGTATAGCTGAGCTGAGCTGAGCCCAGAGCTGTGGCTGACTGAGCCTCAGGCCCAATCTTCCCCAGCTCTGCCCAGAGGGGGAGTTTCCCACCCTGTTTGCAAACAGTTCTTGTAGGCTGGAGCTCAACCAGCCTGCAGAGCGGTTTGCAAAAGCAGGGAGTCAATCTGTGAGTTTCTCTGCTAAAAGGAGAAATCTACATTTTCTCTGATTTTTAAAAAGGGAAATCCATGGTTTTCTCTGTTTTTCAATGGGAAACGGAAAACCCAGATCCCTCCTGCTGCTGCTGCTGCGGCTGATGATAATAATAATGTTGTTCAGCACATTGATGAACATGACTCACTGGGAAGGAATCAACATTGCTTTATCAAAGGGAAGCCAGGCCTTACATTAGCTGTTACCACACAGGAAAGAGATCTGGGAGGCATTGTGGGCAGTTTGTTAAAAATATCAGCTCAGTGCTCAGCACCCATCAAAAATGCAAATAAAATGTTAGGGGTTAAAAAGGTATGTGGAAAGCTCAGGAAGGCTTTGAGGAAAAAAGATGGAAACTCAGGAATAGAGGGTATGTGAGGCATAAGAAGGAAAACAACAACAAAAAAGAATAGGACATTGAGGTAACCAAAAGAACAGGAAAAGAAGGGGTTCAGTTCCTGGCAGAAAAGGGGTTTTCAATATGATGGAGCAAAGTCTTGCTGTGACTGAATGGCTTTTACAGGGAGAGGTTATCATGCAGCAGCTGATGGACATAACAGCAATGTAACTAAAGTGAGCGCAAGTAGGCAGCAAGGGTATAGAAAAATAATAGCCGCTCCTGCAGCTGGAAGTCAGTGCATCATTGTTGCCCTATCACGCTTCTGTGAGATAATGACCAAGCAAATAGGGCAGAGCATGCTCCATTAAAGATCTCCACAAGATCCCCAACTTCGGTTCTGCAGATGTATTGGAATTTGTTCTACATGAAGCAGCTGTTCCTTAGCAGGACCCTGCCTGATGGAAAACACCTCACTTAAAAACGCAACAAAATAAAATAAAACAAACACACCTGAGTTCCTTCATGCTCCTCGTCTTTCTGAATCTCTGTTACTGTGCCACTCCAGCCCTCATATTTCTAAGAATCTCTCAAAAGACAAAGCTTTCATCCTACATCAAGTGTTTATTTGGTGCTCAATTATTGTTCTTTATCTAAGCCTACTGTTTCCGCAGTTCTGAACCTTCTCTGTGATCCAACCCTAAGGGAATAAAAGTCTCATTTTGTAAAATGTAGGAATATAGTAAAATCTGGTTAATCAGTCACTCCAAGGGGATTGGTGATGATGACTAATTATCCAGGAGCAACTAAATGTTCAGTTCATAGATTTAGATTTCATAGATTTCATGGTCATTAGGGCTGGAAGGGACCTCTGAAGACCATTGAGTCCAGCCCCCTGCCCAAAGGGCACAAAGTCAGCTGGGATCACAGGATCCCAACAAGATAAGCATCCAATTTACTCTTGAAAGTGTTCAATGTAGGTGCTTGAACCACCTCTGCTGGCAGGCTATTCCAGACCTTGAGGGCTCGGACAGTAAACATAGCACTGCCAAGCCTACAAGGATGCTACAGGTTTTTCTTCCCAAGGTGGAGAATCTTGCATTTTTCAGTGTTAAACACCATCAGATTCTCATCAGCCCATTTGCTGAGCCTGTCCAGGTCAGCCTGGATTGCCCTCCTGTCCTCAGGTGTGGGTTGCTTTACCCCAAAGTTTGATGTCATTGGCGAACTTGGCCAGTCCACTTCTGACTCCAATGACTCCAATGTCCACATCATTAATGAAGACGTTGAACAATACGAGTCCAAGGACAGAGCCTTGGGGGACCCTGCTGGTCACAAGGCACCATGACAATTGACTTCCGTCAACCACCACCCTCTGGGTCTGACCATGGAGCCAGTTTCCCAGCCAGTGGATATGGGTGGACCCAAGGCCACAATTGGCCAGTTTTTCCAAGAGGTGATCATGAGATACCAGATCAAAGGCTTTTTTGAAGTCAAGATATATGACATCAATCTCTTCTCCCTTTGTCCGAGTGACAGGTCACCTAGTTGTAAAAGAAAATGAGATTGGCCAAGCAAGACCTACCTCTGGGGCACAAACAAACCCATGCTAGCTATCCCTCGGGATGTTGGTGTCAACCAGTCCATTAAGGATGGCCTCTTCAGTAAACTTTTCTAAGACCTTCCCCAGGATAGAGGTCAGGCTGATTTGCCTGGATCCACCTTCCTCCCTTGCTTGAAGATAGGCACCACATTGGCCTTCTTCCAGTCTTCGGGCACTACACCAGAGCACCAGGAGTTCTCAAAGATCTGTGCCAGGGGCTGGGCTATGATGCTTATCAGCTCCTTGAGTACCCTGGGGTGTAGCTTGTCAGGGCCAACTGACCTGAAGGTATCCAGCCTCTCCAAGGTGTTTCTTCACAAGGTCAGCATTGATTGAGGGCAGGGGATCTCCCTCACCCACACCTCCCTGTCCCATAGTGGGCATGGGCGTCCCATGGGACTGAAGAAAGACTGATGCAAAGTACCCATTTAATAGGTTGGCTTTTTCCTGGGCATCAGTTGTCCCATCTAGTTTAGCAGGGATCCAGCGTTGCTCTTGTTTTTCCTCTGGCTCCCCACATATCTGAAAAAGGATTTTTTTTATTGTCCTTGATACTCGAAGCTAGTTGGAGTTCTGTCACAGCCTTGGCTTTCCTGGCTTGCTCCCTGCAGGACTGGACCAGTGTAGACTATTCCTCCTTGGAGGTGAATCCCATTCTCCATCCTTTGTAGGCCTTTCTTTTTAGCCTCAGGAGGTCTGCTAGATCCCTGGAGAGCAAAGGGGGTTATTGTGCCCTCTTGCTGCCTTTCCTCTGAGATGGATTAGCTTGTGCATTGAGGATCACTCCCTTGAGGAGCAACCACTCTTCCTGGACACCCCTCCCCCAGGGATCGTGGTCTCTTAGGGCCTCACTGACAAGCCTCCTGAGCTTGTCAAAGTCAGCTTTCCTGAAGTTAAAGACTTCAGTGCTGCTGACTGACTTGCCAGCTTTATGGCAGATGGTGAAGGTGATCAGCTCATGGTTGCTGTTGCCCAGCTTCCCATCGATCACTAGGTCGCCAATTAGGTCATCCCCAGTAGCCAGTACCAGGTTGAGCAGTGCTTTACCTCTCGTTGGCCCATAGACTACTTGAGTCAGGTAGAGGTTATCCACACGTGAGAGGAAGCTTTGTGACCACTCGGATTTTGCTGAGTGATCCTCTCATGAGATGTCTGGGTAGTTGAAGTCACTCATGACATACATGGTCCTGGAGCATGCAGTTCCCGGGCAAACTCCTGGTCAAGCTATTGACTTTGGGTGGGAGGTCTGTAGTAGACTCCAACCATCGTTCCCTGTGCTGTGTTCCCTATGGATTTTAAGCCAGAGGGTTTCCAGTCATCCTGGTCACCAACATCAGCTTGCAGGGATGTGTAGCTTTCCTTAACACGGAGAGCTACACCCTTGCCCCTTTTATCTACTCGATTTCTCCTGTACAGGGAGTTTGGTCCAGTCATGGGTAGAGTCCCACCAGGTCTCCGTTATCCCTATGATGTCATAATTATTTGTGTTAAGCAGGAGGATGAGTTCCTCCTACTTATTCCCCAAGCTCCTGGCATTTGTGTACAGGCACACAAGTGTCCCCTTGGGGGCTCTTGCCTTGCCCGCAGATTGTACGAAGGCTGGGGCGGGGGTGGGCTCCCTTAAGTGCTTTGGCCTGCTGGCTTTGCAAGGGTTGCTCAGTGGACCAGCAATGGTGGTGGTGTCCCTGTCCCCCAGCGGGCTTAGTTTAAAGCCCAGTGGAGCAAGTCAGCCAGTCTGGCTGAGAAGAGCCTCCTCCCTGGCCGAGAGAGGTGGAGGCCATCTCTTCTCAACAGCTCACTGCCTCTCTCACCAAAGAGCAGGCTGTGGTCATGGAAGCCAAAGCCTTCCCGATGATACCAGTGCCACAGTCTTTGGTTAACTACCTGGATCCTCCTCTCCCTCCTTAGCCTATACCCAGAGACTGGGAGGATCGAAGAGAACACCACCTGTGCCCCCAGACCCTTTAGTCCTGTTCCCAAGTCCCTGTAGTGCCTTGTGACCTGGCTGGGAGCGCTCCAAGCCATATCATTGGTGCCCACATGAATAAGGAGCATGGGATAGTGGTCTGTGGGCTGGAGAAGCTTAAGGATCATCTCTGCAATGTCTCGGATGTGGGCCCCTGGGAAGCAGCAGACTTCCTGGGCTAAGGGGTCAGGGTGGCAGATTACCCCCTCAGTCCCCCTCAGTTAGCCAACTTTGATATTCTGTGCAATATATTTTTGTATGTCATATCAAAACAAAGCAAAAAATGGATGTTGATATTTTTAATGAAGTAAAAAGAAAAAGGAGTGTAAACTGTATTAACTCTGGCTCACTATATAAGAACTATATGATTATTCAGATAAATGTTTTGAAGTACAGTTTGTCACTACAAATGCAGAGTGCTTGTTACATGAGAATTGCATGATTGAGGGAGTAAACTAATGAGAATTCTTGCTTTGCACTCTTCATGCCTTTACAGACAAAACAAAATAATTCTGCAAATTATCAAGATCATCTGTCTTGTTAAGCCAAGAAAAGTTGAAGAGTACCCAATGCTTTGCAAGCATCAGCTGGCTTCACAGGTGCTATGGAAGGCCTAGGTCAGTACCTTTTAAAGTTGACTAATTAAATCTTAGATACAAATGTCATTGTGATTCAGTAAGTGTGTACATTTAGAAATAACTAAGTATGCTTTAATAGATGATAAATTAGCCAGAATATTTGCATACAAATCCAAAGGAACTGATGGGATTTCAGCATAACAGTGATGAGCTAGCCCAGTAACTAATTAACCAGATTTCACTGTATGTTATTTTTGCCCCACACCCAAAGCATTGTTGCCTTACCTGTACAATTCTAAAAATGGTCCACAAAGCAGTCACAGCAAACTGTTAGACAGTGACTGCCCCAAAGGGAGGCACTTGGTTTGGCTTAAAGCTAAAGGTACATGATGTTTGAAATTCATGAGTGTACAAAAAGCGTGCACAACCCATTCTACCATTAAAACTTCAGGTGATTGATACAGATCAATTATTTAAAATTCACGAAGATTTATAGTACATAGACAGGTAAAACCTCATAGCATCAAAAAAAAGACTCTACTGTACAACGTACACAAACAAAAGTGGACCCAGAGGAGTGTTGAGCGTAATTGCATATCTTTTTTTCTCCCTCTTCCCTGGCTCTGCAGCTGTCACTGAATTTAAGGGCTTTAGATCACTGAAGAATCAAAAGGGAAGGATTAACCTGGCTCTTGGTAGTGAACTGTGTTCTCACAGCAGCATCCCGTTCCTGTTTTGTTCCACCCTACTATTCACAACTCCCTCCCCCAGCTCTTCAAAATCCTAGATCCACTGGTGTACACAAACCATGCCTGCAGCTGTGAAATGCTGTACAGGTAAGGATGTGGAACTATACAGTATCCTGACCATTCTAGTTGGGTTCTTCCCTTCAATTCCTCCTCCCAGTACCTGAGCAGGGGTAGGATGCTGGTATGAGAGGAAGCATTTATGTACACTAACTCCACATTTTCTAATGCCTAAGCCCTTGCTTTCTAATGATAGTTTCAACACTGTTTTTAATTGTTTGATATTCTAGTTCAACAAATGTCAGAAAATGATTCCCTAGATTCTTTCTCTTTAGAAAATGGTTCTTTTCCTAGATTAGAAAGCCAAGATTATCCTTCATTCTATTTCTTCAAGTTACCATTTTCCTTTAACCACAATACTGCTGTAGAGAGAGATTTTCTTTTCTTGGTGTGAAATCCTAATGGGTGAAAGAAAACTTCACAATGTAGCACAACATAGTTACTGCTTTAAATTCTCATTCTCCAATATTTTGCTACTTCTGCCATCTAGAGCTTTCCACAGCAATTGCAGGGCATTGGCCAACTTGTTCCAATTAATCTTCCGTCACTTTTAGCACATGTAAATGAACCCAAATCCTGAAAGATTTACTATGAGAAAAGAGAAAATCTTTAAAGTCTTGTGTGTGGTTTCTTTGAGCTGATCAGGGTGGGTGGACAGACTAGGGGTGGAGCTTTGAGGAGCAAAGATGTAATAGTGTCCTACAAAAATAAGGCATCTTTCTCAACCCAAAGAAAATCTAAAGACTGCCTACTTCACTTAACAGTTGTAGTTTGCCTATACCCAGTTTTGTATGTTTGGGTCCGTATAGAGAATACATGACATCCATGTAAATGAACACAAATAGCCTTTCATTTGGCAGTGCATTCTTAGAAGTACACCACCAGATCCTGGATACCTGATATTCTGTCCCTCGTGCAGTTTGGGGAGTGAAAGCACAAAGACTGCTGTGATACTTATGTAGCTAGTAATTAATGCAGTCTCAAGGAGCAACTCCGAACACTCAGGGCTCTTCTAATTGTACCATTTTCACTTGTCCCTGTGGAACTGTTCTGGCAAGCAAGGCTTGCTGAAGTACAAAGGAACTGTTTCACCTTCTAGCATGGCTCCTGTTAGACCCCGTTCAGCAGGACCAGAGAGAGGTGGTATAAGCCTCATATTTCTTAATGCCAAGAAATCCCTAAACACCTAGTTCAACCAGCTTTCAGCACTGGGACAGTCATGTTCTAGCATATTGAAGTATATGAAACACCATAGCACTTACCCACCTGTCTGTCTTTAGGGCTCAGCTTGTGGCATTCTAGATTAGGAAGCCATTTTAAGACATGTCAGTGGTGTGGCTTTGCCTCTGCTGTTGACAACTTGGTATGGAATTGATGCTTTTTGGAAAAGCAAAAGCAAAAGGGGCATTATTTCTACAGCACCAAATGCAAAATAGATCGAATCCAACTTAAGGGCTTCTGGTCACTACTCTTGTGCATAAATAAACCTGCTCACTAAGCATGGAAAGGCTGGGTTCTTTTCCTTCTTATGTATCTTCACTGGTAATAAATGTGTTGTGGATTAAATAATCCTCCGTGTATGCATCTACAAGAGACACTTAAAGACAGACTTTTAAAAAGCTGGAGCCTGAATTGATTCAATCTATGCAGGTTAGAGTAACCTGCATAGATTGAATCAATCTGCAAGTTAACAAGTTAATAGGCATTCTCTTTTGACTCTGGAAATGCAGGCACATGCCTGTAATGGTCAGGCCAGAAGCTGGGAGGTGCTAGAGTGAGCCCTTGGCTGGAGGGAAACTAAGCTGAGGTGGGGTGTGGCCAGGCCTGAGTATTACTGGGGAGGGGTTTAAACGCTATCCCTGGTCTGCAGGGACCCCTGCCAGCATCTGCTTGGAGAGGGAGAGGGGAGCAGCCCTTGTTAAGGGTCCCCAGCCCCACTCACTCACTGGCTGGCGGCAGGAGTGGAGGGGCGGGGGGCAGACCCTGGTAGCCAGAGGGGGAGTGGATTTAATCCCACCCCCATTGCAGGAGGGGGCAACATAAGCAGCAATAGGCTCTGGTCATGTACCCGGGGCTTTGGGGGACAGATGCCAGTAGCCTGAGGGGGAGGGAGTGTTTAATCCCCCATTTCAGGCAGTAGCAGTGGAAGGGCCACAACCCTGGTGCAGAAGTCCACCCCAAGTGCCCAGGAGTGCAGTCTGGTCCAGCCTGCCCCTGTGGGCCAGGAGCATAGGCAGTGACTGGTCTGTGGCAGCCTGCCCCTCCCTCTCCTGGCAGAGATGGCAGAGGGAACCATCACGGTGGGCAGATGTGAGATACCCGTCACCCACTGCCTGCTTGTGACAGGCTGCCACAGGCCAGTTACTGCCTAGGTCTCTGGGCTGTGGGGCCAGGCCAGACTGGGCTGCAGCAGTCCATTACCTCCCTCTGCCACTGCCCATGACCCTGACCTGCAGCAGCCTGCCTGGTGCTGCCATGAGCAGGTGGCAGGTGACAGATACCTCACCTGCACACACCGTGTTTGTTTGCTCTGCCACTGCCAGCAGACAGAGAAGCGTAGGGAGCCATGCTGCAGCTGCAGCCCACCGGCAAACTGTGGCTCCCACATGGAGCTGGAGATGGGAGGCAGCAGGGGCTGCCCCAACCTGGGCCGCACTGCCACAGCAGGAGGCAGCAGTGAATAGGTCTTTGTACCTAACCTTAGTTCCCCCCGCACCCCTTTGCTGCAGCCAGGCCACATCCCCTTCCCTGCAACTGACTGGCTGTTCCTCACAGGTTCTCAGCCCAGGGCACCATGTCAGTGCCGCCCCTGCCAATGCTGCTTGCAATGTGGAGGGGGAATTAACCCCCTCTCTTCCCCTCAGGCTACTGGCATCTGGCCCCTGCATCCCTGGGTGCATGGGCCCAGGTGCACAAGCAGAGCCTATTGGTGCCCATGCCATGCCCCACCCCTGCAATGTGGGGATTATACCCCTGCTTCCTGTCAGGGTACCAGGTCTGGCTTCACCCGCACTCCTGCTGCTGGAGCAGTGAGGAAGGTGGGGGCTGGGGATTCCTGGCAAGGGCTGCTACCCTTGGCAGCACTCCAGAGCAGGGTTTTCCATCTAAGCCCTTTTCTCAGTCAGCCACAGCAGAGGTAGTGTTCCAGCTAGGGAAGAGAGGTGCAGGGCTAACCCTGCTTGGCTGGAACTGACAGCCCAGCCCAGGGCTAAAGAGCATGCTTGGGGGATGCTGGAGGACTCTGATTTAACCTGAACCAGGAAGGGGCCTGGGACAGAGGTTGCATAAACCAGTTTGACCCAAATCATTTAATTCTGACACTACATTCAACCAAGTGTATCTTAAACCAGTTTCATCCATTTTGAAACTGATTTATGTGCACTGAGCTTTTGTTCTGTTACAGGTTTAAACCAATTTTTTGATCACTTAAACCAGTTTATGTGCAACTTCTAATGCCCATTGGATTAATTGTACTGCACATTAGCACAGCTGGCAAAAACCATGCTAATGTGCATTAGATTAGTCTACTGGGCATTAAGTGTTACTTTAAAAAGCATTCATCTGCGCTAATGCACAGTAGCACCAGTTGTGGTGCATTAAGTTAGTATCAATTATTACAGGTACTAAACTTAATGTTCCATAATTACAGTGCCTTAATGAACATGTAGACATGCTCAGTGACACCTGGTTTAGGTCTGGTGATTTATGTCCTTAGCTCCCCGTTTACATCTCTGTGGGCTAATGGTGTTGCACATATGTGATTGATTGCCTTGTAATTGTGCTGATTCACAAAAAAGACTAGAATACACCTCCTTGGTCACATCTACATGTTCATTAATGTGCCATAGTTATGGCACATTAAGTTTAGTACCTGTAATGCCAGGTACTAACTTCATGCACCATAATCAGTACTACTGCACATTAGTGCAGATGAATATTTGTGAGACTACTGCACATTAGACTAAATCTACTATGCACTAGCACAGGCTTTGCCCGCCATGCTCATGCACAGTAGAATTAGTTTCTTGTACATTAAGCATCTCATGTAGACATGCCCCTTGTCTCTTAGCTCTGTTAACTCTGCAGTGCTAACAGGATTAAAAAATGACACAATAAAAATGTATTTGGGGCACTACATTTGGTAGCCATGATATTATAATAACAAAGAGCAGGTCTATGGACCACAGCTACCATTTTTATCTTCCTCAGCAGAGTTGAACTCCTGTTGGGAAATAGCCATGGGGCTTTGGTACAACTGCCTGGCCTCTGATTTTGGACAACAGAAAATCATAGGATAAAAGCTAGAAAAGATTACAAGGCAGTGTACACAACAAGTTCTGGCTACAACTCCTTCCTAGCAGCAATAACTTATTTTTGAGGTAGATGCTACTTGTCTTTGGTTTATTACATAGGTGAGTGTTTTACCAATTTCAAAACCTTTGTATTTCTCTGTGGTTACAATGATAGTGCTGGGGATCTGATCAGTGTTCTCAGTATCACACAGAAGTGATTTTTCTGCTGGAATATTCTGATTCTAGTTTAGTAAATAACAATATTGGCCTCAGCTGTCAGATGCAGTGCTGGGTGTGCCAGCATTGCATATTTTCATCCCGAGCATGGTACTGGCATTTTGCTCAAAATAAGTGAATGTTTTTTTCCACGTCTCTAAATATGTATGTAAAGAAATACTGGAACAAATGTATAGAGGCTAAAATGACTATAAGGAAGGAAATGGCTGCTGTAATTAAGTGAGCAGAATGAGCAAGCAGATGCTCGTGCCTTTTTTTTTTTAAATATTTTGGAAAAATTGAGAAGAATTTCAGTGTAAATGGATATGGCTGGTTCTTGTTTGCTTTCAAGCCAAAAGAGAAGTAACAAAGCATCCAGAGCAACATAAGTCTGTTCTTGCTCTCTTCATATCCAGTTTTTGTTTATGAAGAGGGAAGGTCTCTCTGCCAACTCCTTCTTTCCCTTGGAAGGGAATACAGACATGAAGGCTGTTGCTGTGGGAGGTAGAGGCCTAATTTCTCATATTCAGGTTCTGCATTGCTCCTCTGTGCTTACACCAAGAATGGAAATGTAACATGAAAACCAGAATCAAACATGCTTCAAAAACTTATTTTTCTATTCTTTTGACTCCTCGTGGAATCAGAAGAAACCTGTTTTATTAAGCAAATCTATACAAATTTATTCAATGAAAATTTGGATCCAGATGTCAAAATAGTTTTATTTTTGAGGTAACAGACCCAGAACTGAAAATAAGTAAAACAGAAATTAAATATTGAAATTACAGAACAGCAATAAATCATAACAATAAAAACATCCAGCAACTTCTAGGCTGTTATGACATGCATCAAAGGTGGTTGTTCAGGGATTCAGATGTACAGTGCTAGACAACATCAAACAGATGCTCTAGCTTGTAAAGATAGTATAAATGTATTAATAATGGGAAGAAAAACAGGTTTGTCCATTCACTGAATACTAGCAATGTGGATATGACATCACTGACAGCCAATAAGACAACTCCCTTTGTGTTCAGAGTTCTTCATCCACTCTGCGTGTTAATGTATAAAGCAATTTGTATGTTCAGTGCACTGCAGTATGAGCAATGACTTTAAGATCAGTGCACAGTCAATGCATCAGAAAGGCTCTTAATGAAACATGGAAGGAGACTTAAAAATCTAACTGTGTTTGACAGGATAATGAGCTAAATAGCAGCAAAACCATCTCATAAATCTTTGCCACCCATAATGAACAGTTTAAAGGGAAGAATGGTCTGGAGTTGGCATATCTCCAGTAGCAGAACCCTTATACTAGAATATGATTTTTGCAGGCTGGATATTTTATTTAACACAATTAACATTGTCTCAAAGGGGAACAGTGCTCTTTTTTCCCCTGCCTGTGTGCACATATCTCTTAACCATCTCAATAGCTACCATGTACATGCATGGAAAGGAGAATTAGGTGCAAGGTTCTGATTGTCACCAAACATGTGTTGTGATAACCTGACAAATCCTGCACTAATGATGCCATGATTTGGATTCTGACAGATTTACAGAAAGCTGCTTACAGTAACTAGCACCTGCACTCCAGACATGAAAAAAGCAAGATGAGAATGTGTGAATGTGTGAGTACTTTGATTCACTGAACTAATAATGCAAAAGCCATTTTTAAAGCACCCTTCAGATTAGATTTGCCTTGGAGCTTCTTAAAAGCTCACACAGTGAAAGTGTGTTTAGACTGAAAAGGTAGCACCAATCAAGACTACAATAGTAGTAGCATTTAATCTCTGCAGCTTCAGCTGCATTAAGTGTGTCGTTTCACAATTATTTGAACAAGGGGCTGCTGTCTTTACTGTTTCTCTACCATTCTTTCAATTCTAGTCCGTTTGCCTCTGAAAGGCACTTCAGATCACTTCTGTCCTAAAATGTACTGACAAGAGCTTGGGCTTCCTACTCTGTTGTTTACTAGAGGGCAAAGGCATTCACTTTCAGTAATATTAACCATTCAGGTTTGCTGCTTATTGGAGTGGGACTTAAGAAGGAGGTTGGGTATGCATGATATTATACCACCTGACATCTCAGTCTTCATCTTTCCCTTTCCATGGCACTTCTGTGGACTGACACACAAATTTATGGATTATTTATGTTGTTTGCTTAATCATCCAAACAACTATTGCCAATACATTTTTCTCATCTTGGCCTGATAGAACTACCTGCAGCCCCTGCCCCCCTGTCCCTCTCCCCCATCTTAAGGAAGCCCTGCATCCAGCCTCTGAATGTCACTGTAATTTATATTAACCATTTAGGGTAGAAACAGACTTCTCATCTGAGGTGATCCTGATGGATCTAGTTAAAACATGGAACAAGAGTCACACACCCTTTACACAACCTGTCCCTTTGCCAATCAACTAGAATAAGCCTCCCTTCCCCAGCCCAGCCCCCACCAAAAAAAACAACCAAAAAACCAAACAAGCCACAAAACAAAACAGCACAGTGTTGTGGGTAGAAGTGTTAGCATATTTTCACAGGTGCTTAGTGGGTTTATAGGCTCCCATGACAAAAGGCTTTCTCAGCAACATCTAGTTTTACCCCTAGACTAAAATAGCATTAAAAGAAGGTTTGTCTTCATAGCTCAATGACTAATTTGTATTAGCTGTAAATCAGATAACAGACATGAGTAGTTCTCAACACAATGTAGTAGCGTAGTTTATACTGGTTAGAAAAAAACATAATACACCTAACTGTAGGCATAGATATAATTGTAGGCATAGCTGGATGAGGAACCATAGTACAGATGATGCAGTTATATTAGCAAAACCTATGCCTTTAAATAGTTCTCAGAAAGGAAAAATCTATACTAGCTAAAGGCATGAAACTACAACAAATTGAGAACCAAAAGAACCTACCTACTTGTAGCCTTGAAATAGTAGTTCATAGGTGTGAATTGCTGAACTTCATTTGAATGAAATCAGATGACCACTACCTGCTATATGGACATCAACCAGTGCATCATGATCTCTCATTGAAAAATAGTTTTTTGTCCTCTGCCACACTGTTGACCACATCACCAGAATCAGCCAGAACTACCCTTGGCAAAAACAATGGGAGAAACTAGGTGCCAAAGCTATTGAATTAAGCTGGCAAGAAATTACCCCCAATGAGTTGGCAGCTGACTTAAACTACAAATGGCATGCATGGAGAAGCTTCAACAGATTGAGAGTGAGTCTTGGAAGATGCAACTTTTTCATGAAATCATGGGGCTTCTATGTAACCAACCAATGTCTTTGTTGGGAAAAGCAAACCATGGATAATCTCCTGAGATGCTCTGTAGCACCACAGTGCACCCCACAAGATCTAGCCATATCAACACAAACACCAGAAGCAGTGGCCTGTGCAGAATATTGGGAGCAGACCATATAGAATGGTTGGTTTGGAGACGCAACAAAGATGAAGATTTGAATGGAAAATTAACTTTTAAACTGTCATAATATAGCTTTGGGGTCAACAATATTAGATCTTTTGCTGCTAGGCCAGGCATGGGCAATTATTTGTGGCCACAGGCAGTTTGGTGGAGCTGTTGTGGGCCAAAAAGTCTCCTCCCGGGACAATAGCTTACCAAATCTGGAGACTGCAAACTCTATGGCTCCTCTCTGCCACTGATGCCACCACCAGTGCCCAATAGCAGCTGAGCACCTGGCCCCAGCCCATCCCACACCTACTCTGAACTCGCCCTGGCCAGAGTGGACCAGCTCTGGATCAGCTGGAACCCAAGCACACAGCCCCATTCCCAACTCCAGCCTGGCCTGCCCTGTGCCTGCTCTAGACCTTCCCTGGCTGCAGTGAACCAGGTCAAGACGCATACCCACAGCACTGGCCTACCCCGTGCCTGCTCTGGACTGGGCTGCCCATGATAAGCAGCACCAGCCAGGCAGAAACTTCTGCTGGGTACAGGGGAAAAGCAGCTGCCACTGCTGGGCCCTTCTTGCTGTGACTGCCCAGATCCCTTTCCCAGGCTGCCCTCTGGCTCCTCTCCACTACTACCACTGCCCCACTGGGTGGACCAGAGGTGGCACTGGTGATAGTAGTGGAGTGGAGCTGCAAGGCAGCTCAGGCTTGGACTCTGGGTGGCCACAGCAAGAAGGATCCAGCAGCTGCAAGGGGGAGATCGCTGCTTTTCTTCTGTGCCCAGCACAGCTTCTGCTTGTGTGCTGTTGCTGCTGCCGCTGCTCAGGATGGGCAGGCTGGTCCGGAGCAGGCATGGGGCAGGTTGGGGTTGGGGCTGTGCATGTGGGTCCTGCCTGGTCTGGAACAGGTTCACTGCGTCTGGAGCAGGTGTGGGGTGGGCCAGGGTTGGGGCTGTGCATACAGGTCCCCACCAGCCTCCATGAGGCCAGGGCTGGCAGTGGCAACTGGAAAGAGCCACCCCAGCCCTGCTGTGTGCCGGGGAGTAGCAGGATGTGCCATGGGCAAGGGACCTACTGCAGGCCAATCACAGTCCCTCCACAGGCTGGATCTGGCCCATGGTACAGATTTTGCCCACCCCAGTCTACACTGATTTTAGGACTACAAGTAGGTCCCTGGCCATTAAATGAATCTACTACTGATAAAAGAATCAATGCAATATGTAGAGCCCTGAAATTACATAATCTTCTTTTCTTCTTTCCCAAAGAGACAAGTCACTTACTAGATGTTGTGCTGTCAGCTAGGCCATGAACAGGCATTCATTTCTAGCAGTGGGGATTTCTGAGAAATTTTCACTGCTAGAAATATTTCTGGGAGAGGAAGCACAGGCAATTCTGTGACAATGTAAATAGGCTCTTCCAGTAGATATGCAGATGTACCGAAATAGGATGCTTTACCCGGAGTAGCAAGGTAGCTGACTGTAAAGGTAGTTTAACTAGTTCATCCCTCTGTCTAGGCTGCATTGTACCCAAGCCTACATAACCTGCTCCTAAAATCTTCCACAGCTACTCTAGATAATCTGTTCCAGTGTTTAACCACCTTTATAGTTAGAAATTTTTTTCTAATATCCAACCTCAATTTTCCTTGTAATTTAAGACCCCTATGTCTTGTCCTGTCTGTAGACACAGAAAAAAGTCTAACAAATTGGCCTTTGTTTAATAGGCATTGTGTTTTTAAATGTTTTAAAAAGCTTAAGCTCTAAGTTAAGCACTTAAAATATACACAAGACAAGTACTAGTATTAAACCAAAAAGCATCCCCTGCTGGGAGTTCTCAAAGTTGTGACAATAATAAGCTCTGTTGTGCTGAGATATTCTGGACAGGGAGTTCAGAGCAGCAAGCCTCCCTGCTTGATTTTTTTTCCCATAGTATATAGGTTATGTGGCAGATAAGTGCCCTGGAGAGATTTTTTTTCCCTTGAAGAAATGACAGGAGATTTGAAATCGAAGCACACTTTCTTCTGCAATTTTTTCTGTGGGAACAAAATTAATCCTTACTTCCTCCACATTCTGCAGAGGAAGTGAGTACAGAATCTTGAATATGAACAGCTGTTTCTAAGTCCAAGCAGACTGCAAGACAGTCACCGACAGTGGACAGGAATCTCATTTAGAAACAATCTGCTCTTGTTATGGTTTCAAAGGCTATGGTGCAGATAGCTCTGCTTGACAGCACAGGTCAAGAGCAGTTAAATGGTTAGGGGACTGCCCAGTTCTCAGGAAGAAGTTAGTGGCCATGCCACCTAGGAAAATTCAGGATAGAACCCTGAAAGCTTCCTCTGTGCTTGACAATCATGAAAGCTATTCTGGACCTACTGCATTGACCAGATTTCTGAATGCTACAACTTTGTGAATGAAAGACTAAATTTCGATTTTAAAATTGGGCCCAAAAGGGAAAGGACCTGCTATACTGTTACTTCATACATCTGTACAGGAGTTGCTAAAGTACTGATAACAGAGAGGAAGGTAAATCGGGGGCTAGTGTTTGATAAATATTAATGATGTGGAATAGTATGGAGTGCAAAATAGTAAAGTGTCATTAAAAAATTCTCAGAAGCTGAAAATTCCCAGCTTTGCTATGGGTTTGTAGCTCAAATAATAAATGATTCAACAACTGTACAGTTACCATGGGGATCAGTTCTCATTGAGCCTAAAATTACCAAGCTGCTGACAAAGACCTATTTTTAGTACTAGCAGATGTGTATCCTTAAAACTAGTGGAAGAGACATCCTAGCGTATATAGAGAGTGTGTGTGTGCACGTGCATGCGCTGAGTTTTCTAGTGTTAAAAGGTAAGGCAAAGAAAACTAAATGTCCAGTCTCCAAGAAAGAGGATACAATAAGAGTTTGATGTGGACAAATGAAGTTATCATCAGTATCTGATAGAAAAAATGAAAGATGTGACGTGATGACTAGTATGTAAGCGAGCTAGTGAGATTATCCTTATCAGTAAAGTCAGCTAACTTACTACAGTGGTTGAGGCATCTTATTTTCAGTACATCTAAGTATCTACCGGAAAAACCTATTTCCAGAGCAGTCTATGACACTGTAAATATAAGATCAAACTAGACATAAGCTTTTGACATACATTCCGATCACTATAATGCAAATCTTGAGTTCCAGAACACCAGTTACCATCACACAAGGGGGAGGTGCAAGGCTATCAACTAAGAAAACACATAGATTAGGGAAAATGCTAATGAATACTGATAAATGACATCCTGTAACAATGCCAAAGGCAGTGGAATGTTTCCTGCCACATAGCAATTCATCACACACTTGCTCAGTCACTACAGTGGAGGCAAATTGTACGTGTGAGAGAGATTGAGATGTGCATCAATGCTCTCAGAACCTGATCCTCTATCTTTGAAATCAGTGGGATTTTTATCACTGATTTTAGTGGAACCCCAAGACTCCCAATGCCTATTTTTTCTTAGAATGAGGCCAGGAATGTTTGTCAACAGTGACACTTAGAGTGTTCAGTATTTTGAACAAGTGTGTCAGATCTCTAGCCATGAGTGCATTCAAGATCCCAGCTTTGGATGTACTATATAAAGGGGGGCAAACTCACCTACTTCTGTGGGCTGGATCCAAACTGTGAACCTCCTTGCAGGCCAAATCCAGCCTAGAGCAAAAGGCAGCTGCAGCTCTGACCTAGAGCATGTGACAGCAATGGTGGTGGTGGTGATGGTAGCAGCTCCCTCTCTGACCCTGCTGCATGCCTTGTGTCAGAGCCAGAGCTGCTGCCATGTCAGCATCTTCAACTGTAGTTCCAGCACAGGGCACACACAGGAGGCTGCCAAACAGAGAGGTAGGACTGTGGCAGTGGTGACAGGCTGCCAATAGCCATGTCTGTCTGGACCTAAGGCCCCTGGATTCCATGGCAGGTCATACTCCCTTACCATATCCCCCAACTTCTGGTAGTTGGCCAGTAGCCCAGTGGGCCGGATAGTGACTTCACAGGCTGTATATTTGACACTTGTGTGCTATATTATGGGTTGTCATTTTCTGCGTGTTACCAATATACTAGGACAGAATAACTAGGCATCGTTGTAGACAGGTTGGTGAAGAACTCTGCTGAAATCACAGCTGTGGTCAAAAGCAAACAAGATGTTAGAGCTGTAGAAGAAGTAGGATAGAGAATAATACAGATAATATTATCATGTATTTATATAAATCAATGGTGCCTTCTGATTTGGACAACTGTGTGCAGTACAGATTATCCCTTAACAATAGGAGAGTACAGAAATAAAGGTGGCTCAGCAAAGAGCACAAAAATCATTAAAAGCTTGTGGGAGGACCATTTGTGCCAGGGAGTTGTATAGGTTTTGATTGTTTGCTTTTAAATGAAGATGAATGAGAAGGTACATGATAAAGGTACAGAAAACAATGAATTGAGAAAGAACGGTTACTTGCTTTACAGTAACTTGTGCATGTGCATTCTGCTCTTAGAATGCATATGCCCCATGACATTGAAATCACCATCTTTGGGCAAGAAATATCTTAGGGCTACACCTGCTCCCTGAGTGCTCATATGCCCCACCCAAAGAGCAAAATGAGTTGACAGAGTATAAAATATCTTTTCCTAGATGTTATATCATGGAATTGAGTGTTGTAAATTTGTGGATTGATCCCTAGTAGTTGTTCTACAAGGAGAACACTTCTAAAATAAGCTGCCTAGGTTTGGGTGGAATGAACCATGCTTAACCAGGAAGGCTGTCACCTAGCTAATCAGTAATATAGCTGTATGCAGTTTGAAACCCATCTAAATAGCCCTTCAGGCTAAGTACAGAATATCAAAAAGCCTGACACTGAATTGATTTAGTTTTTGCAGGTTAATCCG
Organism: Caiman crocodilus; assembly: GCA_030014935.1. Lineage (NCBI taxonomy): Eukaryota > Metazoa > Chordata > Crocodylia > Alligatoridae > Caiman > Caiman crocodilus. Next base: position 39,633,578 of record JAGPOW010000261.1, on the reverse strand, counting down.
AACTGCAAAGATTGAACCAATAAGCAAATGAACAAACATTTGCTTTTGAGTCAGGAAATGAAGCCACATGCCTGCAGTAAGCCAGAAGGCACTAGAGCCTCTTTGGCATATAGTAAGCATGGGCTGTGTGTTTGCTTCCTCTTTCTGCTGCCCCTGGGGTCTCTTGGATTTGCAGTCCAGAATCACAGCAGCAGGACTCTGCAGGGTTTCTCAACACAGCTTCTTCCTGATTCCAGGTACCTCTGGGATTTGTAGTCCTGTCACAACCAAGAATAAGCAAACAGGGCAGGGTAGCTCCCTACTCAGGGGAAGGAAAGCTTAAGCCCCCTCCCTGGCCCCAGACCCTAGCAGGGGGTTGCTGAGGACAAGGGGGACAATGAGCCCAGTGAGCCAGCCCTCACTGCTCCAGCTAGGGAGCAGAGGAGTGAGACCAGTCCTGCTCTCTGAAGCAGACAGTACAACCCAGCCCAGGGCTGGAAAGTGCTGGGATGGTGGGGAGACTGTGATTTAACTTGAACCAGGAAGGGATCTGGGACAGAAGTTTCATAAACCGGTTTGACCTAAATCAGTTAAATCTGATACCACATCCAACCAGGTTTATCTTAAATCAGTTTCAGCCATCTTGAAACTGGCTTATCTGCACTAAACTTCTATTCTGTTACAGGTTTAAAACAGGTTTTGATCACTTAAACTGATTTATTTGTTAATTCTGTCCCCAGCCTCAAATAAAATGGTCCAGTCCTTCATTCCCTCCACAAAACTAACAATATAGCAGAGGTCTTAAATGCCGTTCTTCTGCCCAGTAAAACTGCATGTCTAAAGAGCAGTCTTAACTTTCTCTGGAAAGATATTTAGCAAAGGACACTGGTAGATGGATCATCTCATGTAGGTGGAAGTCTGAAACACTGTGGGAATAAAATTTCAGATCGGGTCTAAGGTGACTTTTATCTTTGTAGAAAAACAGTGTAGGGAAGACCTGCCATGAAATATGTTTGCAATTTCCTAGTTCCTTGGGCTGAAGTGACTGTTACTAAGCTGTCTTCATGGACAGATGTAGTAAACAGTAGGATGCTAATGGCTCAAAAGGAGGGGTATTCAACCTGGCTGAATTTGCTGAGGGGAATGTTTCTTGCCATGGTTGAATTATTTTAAGGAATCTAGCCACTAAGGGTGGTAAAAAGTGGTTTACACATTCATATAACTACCACGGGCAACCTGTTCTCTCTCACACTCTTCTATCTTTGCTCTAGAGATATGGAACCCTAGATTCCCCGCTAAAGATGTAGGCATCATAAGAGGGGTGATTTCAGTGAGTAAGTAGGTGAACCCTCCCTTACTATGGTCTCATTTACATGAAGAGGGAATATGCATCCTCCAGTGGAGATGTGTCATGGGGGTCACAAGTCTTTATGTGGTAAATTGTTTAATCAGTACTGCAGAAATGTTCTGTGCCAAAGAAATACTTGTAATCAGTACTGCAGTGCAAATGCTTATCACTATAACAGTACTGACATGGGGAAAGCAGACGCTTTTATGTCTCACCATTCTGTGAATCTTAGTAGCAAAGCTATTGGTGTTATGAGTAGAATTTTAGTGGCAATTGTTGACAAGTTTCTCCAGTCCTGAGACTGTGCTTCATACCACTTCCCTTGGAACCAAAGTTGGTATCAGGACTTCATGCCTAACAGGCAGTGCTGCCGAGGCAAAATGGAGAACATGTGCGGATGCTCCCTGGATGGTACTAACTCAGAGAGAACAGAATATTTATGGATGCAAGTGGGGAAGCTCAGTTGGGCCTTGTGCTACACTCATGAGAGAGACCATGAGGAGATGTATGTCTCTGACAGATTCCTTGGATGGAGCTTTTGATACTATTCCTCTTAGCTAATAGGACTTAGAAGAGGAAATGCTTTTAGAGGACTGCTTGTCAAAAGCAGGGTGTGATAAGTGACAGGAGCTTCCAGGCTTCCTAAAGCAGAGGTTCCCAACCACCAGGCTGCACAAGCCACACAAGCCCCCACTTCAGACCCCCATCTGTCTGCCCAGGTGAGCAGCTTCCTGCCCCTGCAGTCAGATGTGGAGTTAAAGCTGGATAGCAGGGCAGCCCCAAGAGAGAGGCAGCCAGCTCCATGCATCCTGTCCCACTCCTTCTGCCATGGCTGCACCCAATGAGGCACTGCCTGCACAGCAAATACAAGGGCCCAAGCTGGACAAGACCCCCAGTCCCACCTGTGGCTGAGAGCAGGGGTGTGTGGCCAGGGAAATGCCTGGGGCAGAGGGTGGGGTGCCAACTCCACTGCTTGCTCCTAAGGAAGGCAGCGGAGCCCCTTCTTCCCAGGCAGCCCTAGCTGAGTCTCCCCCTGGGTCACCACCTGTGCAGCCCCCTCCCTTGCAGGGTTTCCTGGTACCCATGGCTGTAGTGCCCTACCACACACCCAGGTACAAACTTAAATATTTACATATATGAACATTTGCACATTTAAATACGTAAATTAGATTGTTTCTATGCCCAGTCTGCCAAAATTATTTGCGTAAGTTTGCTGGTCTGCAATATAAGAAAGGTTGGGAACCTCTGACTTAAAGGAAAAAGAATTCTGCAGTTAAGACCCAGAGCACCTGAATAGAGGTTAGCTGCAAGAGGGCAGGCATGGAGCTGTATTAAAGAAATGAGGAACATCTGCTACCAGGCAAGGGCCTGCAGGCTGCTTTGCTAAGCATGAGCTGAGAAAGCAGGCAGATCATCAGACACAGGAAAAGAACATGTGTGGCGAAGCTGCAGGCTCACATGACTGGACAGGGCACATTAAGCTAGTGCATGAGAGCAAGCAGTAAGTCTGATGCTGCATGCTGCAGAGGAAGGATTTCCTGGCCAGGAAGCTTGTAAGGCAATGCCTTCTTGACTACTGAGCTGCCTGGGAGCTGTAACTAAGATGCTTAAAACCTGGCTCTGGGTTGTATCCATCTATGCTGAGACCCTTTGTTAGAACCATTGTTAAGAGTCAGGAGGGGCTCACTCTGGGTTGTAGCTAGACTGCCTTAAGCCCTGCCAGGGTAAGACTCCAAGTATGAGACCAGCAGAAACAGAGCCAAGGGCCAGTGCCTGAGCAGGGCACAAACAAACCTGCTGGAGGACCTACTGCCCAAACAGTACATGAACCAGAGTCAAGGACCCACAGCCCAAGAAGGGTGAAACAAGTGCCCGAGAGGGGTAAGAATCAGGGTCAGTGACCTATAGCCCCCCCAGGAGGGGCAAGATCAGCCCAGAAGGGCAGAAATCAGGGGCCCAGCAGCCCAGAAGGCCAAATGCTGGAGCCAGGGCCCAGGATGAGAGAGATAAAGGACAGAGACACTGTTGACTGATGGGGCTGGAGCCAGGAGGGCTGAACCTGAATCAGTGGGCCAGGGCTGTAGGCTTGCAGCCAGAGAAGAGGAAGGCAGAAGCTGAGAAGGCTGAGGCCTCTATAAGGGACAGAATTATATAATTATGAAAAACCTGCAAGGTATGACCATGGCTGTAGGGAAGGTTACAGGCCATAAGTAGCCCAAAAGGCAACAGGTGTCCTGGAGTAGTATAGGCCAGGAGGACTCATTTAGTGAAGGACTGAATTTGAGCTAGCAGGGTCCAGGAAGGGGGTAGTAACAAAGGTAGAATGAGGGGAAACTCTAGGCCTCTAGGGCAGCTTCCCTTTGAAAAATCAATTATTACATCAAGGCATGGCAGATGAATGTAAAGGGAGCCACCTGGAGCAAGTGCAGGGCAGTAGCTTTTGGGCCACCAGGGGGCATCATGGTTGTCCTTGGGGCCTGGGCCTGGGCCTGCTAGTGGGGGCAGTAGAGCGTGCTATGGCATGTGATCAACTGATTCAGAAGCCTCTCTCACTCGGCTTGTGTTTTTTTTAAGAAAAAAGACCAAAAGAGTTTTGGTTTGTTTTTTAATTTCTATCTCACTCAAATGGAACAGGCATCTTCTGTGCTCATGACCAAGAATAAAAGCTGCATCCCATGAAGAGCAATGTTTGAATGATAGCAATTTTTGGAGGGGAGAGGGGATGTTCAGCAACAGGGGATGAAGTCTACTGGTGAACAAATAAAAGACATGGCAAAGTCTCTGGCATGTTTGGGGGCAACTTTGGGGGACAATCTAGGAAGACCAACACCAGTTTATTTCTTGGTTTAGAGGACAGTATGTCTTCAGTTATCTGAACCTCTTTAGAAAGTACCTGCAGAAAATCTGTTTGGATAAGTGAGTTACAAGATACTTTACCACAGAGTAGGCATATAGTATTGTATTAAAGCTCAGAAAAAGAGTTTGTTGTATAATACCAACAGTTACAGGTTCGTAAAATAAACATACAAATAAATAAATAAAAGCTTGCCAATCTGGGTAACAGAAAAGGTACTGTATATGTTTGAGTGGTGTCTGCACGCTTGGAATCTGGCTAGTGAGACATGCCCCTGCCTTGGAGACAACGAGCCCTGAGTCTCCCATCCACTTCAGGCTTGTACCCCATACTCTCTCTCTCTTTTTGATAGGATCATCCACTGTTGTCAGTATGGAAATCCAGACTCATCAACTCCTTCGGGGTCTAGCACAGAAACCCTCATTCCCTCTCTGCTGTTTGCTACTTCACCTCTTCCTAAGAGCATTCTTTCTCTTTCACCTTGTATTCCAACACCTGGGCAGTTCCTTGGAAAGCTGTTCCTCTCAAATGTTTCTCAGACACTCTGACCCCAGACTTCAATTCCCCTATATGTACACATAGCTCTCAGTGACACAATCTTCCCTAGTCACAAAACTTATTCCTGGCAAACTGCAGCAAGCAGACAGTTCTCAGTGTGCCACACTTCTTGGTGCGTATAGTAGTAACTTATCTGTCCTCTTCTGCGAGTAATCTCCAGATTGTCAGGCTCTCCCCACTTAAGTCAAACTCCCAGTATGTACTTGCAGTATATGACTGAAATCTCACTTCCTAGCTTAGTCAATAGCATCTGCTAAACTCCATAACAACACATTGCTTCTTGATAGGCCTGTCCAGGAATGACTGTTGGGACAATTTGCATGTGGAGCATAACTAGTGTTGCACTGAAACAATAGCATTGCTTCTTTTTAAAAACATCTTGCCTATCAATAAAAAGACAATTTACTATTTATTTATAATGGACTATCCTTTTAACCTTGCTTTTGAAGACAAGTTCTCTACAGTTGGAGTACTGTGTGCAGTTTTGGGCACCACACTTCAAGAGGGATGTGGATAACCTGGAGAGGGTTCAGAGAAGGGCCACTCATATGGTTAAGGGCTTGTAGGCCAAGTCCTATGAGGAGAGACTGGGGCATGTGGACCTCTTCAGCCTTCACAAGAGAAGGCTGAGAGGCAACCTTGTGGCTGCCTATAAGTTCATCATGGGGGCACAGAAGGGAATTGGTGAGGTTTTATTCACCAAGGCGCCCCCAGCGGTTACAAGAAATAATGGCCGCAAGCTAGCAGAGAGCAGATTTAGATTGGACATTAGGAAGAACTTCTTCACAGTCAGAGTGGCCAAGGTCTGGAACGGGCTCCCAAGGGAAATGGTGCTCTCCCCTACCCCGGGGGTCTTCAAGAGGAGGTTAGATAGGCATCTAGCTGGGGTCATCTAAACCCAGCACTCTTTCCTGCCTATGCAGGGGG
>JAGPOW010000261.1:39602503-39621367 GCA_030014935.1 Caiman crocodilus | reverse complement strand
CTCGGCGGCGCCGGGCGGCCGGCCGGCGGGGGAGTAGGGCGCGGCGCGGTCGCGGGCGGGGCCGCGGGGGGCCGGCGCCCGCTGCGCGCTCAGCTGAAGCACCTCGCCCAGCTTGGCCACCAGCGCGTCCACCTCCTTGGAGCCCGCCGGCCCCACGCCCACGGCGCGCTCCAGCAGCAGGAAGCGCTCGCCCGGCCGGCACGGCATGGCCGGCCCCGGTCGCGTACACGCACACGCGGCTGCGGGCAAAGCTGGAGCGCAGCCCGGTGCGCTCGGTTTGTAAACAATGGGTGACGCGGCGCTCCGGCCGCCACCACCGCGTCCGCGGAGGCGGGGGGGCGCGAGCGGACGAGCGCGGCAAATGGTAGCGCCAGGGCCGCCGGGATCCTCAGATGAACCCTCCTCTGCGGCGACAGGAATAGCCCAAGTGCCGCCGTCCCCCCCGTCTGCTCATCACATGGGCTCGCCCGCTTTCAAACCCCGCACTGAGGACGGGGCGGGCCCGCGGGGGGCGGGGCTGCAGGGGGCGGGCCGCAGCCCCGGCTCCGTGCCCAGCGGGTAAGAGGGGTGCTTTGCTGAGCTGTGAAATGGGAGTAAGCCATCGGCCGGTCTCCCTGGGCTGTCGGCCAGTCTGTTTTGGGAGCAGAGTCAGTGCAGCCACGCCTAGGGATCCCGTGGGCAGACCTGTGGGGACTCGCATATAGATCCTCTGCACAAGAAACGCGTGTGGGGACAGTCGCGCCCGTGGACCACATGCACGCCCCTGTAGAAACGGGCAGGGGGGTGCTGGCGCGGCAAGCTTCCACCCCTGCTCCTGGGAGGCGGCTCCTTCCTGCCTGCCCCGCCCGCCCCCCATCCTTGATGGGCAATTCGCTAGTATTTCATAATGGTATTAATGCTGCTATATGTGAATAGCCAAATGATGGCCCCTACAGCTGCTGTCTTATTGCACCGTTCACTGAAACATCCAGTATAAACGTTTTAACAATGTGCTTAATATCCACATTTAGACTTGTTTACACGGTTCTAGGTGGGGATGCACATTTATACAGCCACAGTTTCAAGAGTGCATCATTGTATGGTGATTCCCTGTCTGGCAGCATACCTCAAGATTTAATTTTGAGTTCTTATTAGTCCTGCAGCCTGTTTGGGCCTTTCACATTCAGTGCTCATAATTCTCCTGTTTCATATGCACACAATGTCCTTGTATCCAGTATTGTATTGATTTTTTTAACATTTTCTTGCATGGCAGGCACATACCTTCGCAATCTTATTTCCCATTGTTGGAATTATCAGAAGTAAGCATGTCTGTGCTCTTACTTCCTCTGGTTTTCCACCTGTGATAACAGCCCAGCACCAAGACTTATTCTCACTCTCCATTCTTTTGTATTAATTTATATTTATATTCTCATTTCTTTTATATTCAAACTCTCCTTTTTAGGCTGCAGTTTTCACCCTACTGAGGTTCTTGGGATATACATTTTAAAAAGGTACTTTCTGGTCTTCAAAAACCACATATAGGAGCTTGATTCTGCATACATATGTTTATATAAGAAACTGTATATGATAAAATCCCATCAAAACCAGTGCAGCTAATAAGGCACTACTAGTAAGCCATATTAATCTGATGTTAAGCAAAAGGCAGGGGAGGGGTGGCACCTTAAACTAACTCCTTCTGAGAGAGAGCTTCTTCAGGCTATTTTGCTGGATCCTATGAATGAAGTTGAAGAGAGCAGGGGTACCAAATAGAAAAGAAAAAAGAAATTAAAAAGGATAGGGAACCAGGAGTAGAGAGGGACTTTATTCTTTTCTGTTTAGTACCACTGCACTCTGCAAGTCCATTCATAACCTCTGACAAAATGTGCTGTAGCCTATGAAAGCTCATGCACTTCTGAACAAGTCAGTCTAAGGTGGCATTTCTCAACCTGTAGGTCGTAACCCAAAAGTGGGTCTCAAGAATATACGAAAGGGTTGCAAACTTTAAATTTAAAATGAATCAATAAGCTTTAAAAATGGATTCTCCTTTAAAGGAGACTAGTGTGGGAAACTGTGGCTTTTCCCTTGCAGGCTGGCAGAGTTCCATGTGTGAACACTTAGCCCTTCGTAAATGTAAGGTAGCTTTCTAAACTTGTGCATGGAAACGAACTGCTCCAGAAGAAACTGAGTAATAATACTTAGAAATTGAAAGGGACTTAACATTTCCTAAACCCTGTACAATTCCTGGAACTAGATGATCTAAAGCCTTGGAATCTGTTTCTATTTTTTTTCTATTATTATTATTACTATTATTAAATAATCAGATTGATAGGTTATGAACAGGATTACATGGCATGGTCTCTGTGATAGCAGAGGACTGAGCTCACTAAGCCAGGAAGTCCCTTCCCAGTCCTTTCTTTCTACATCTCTAAATTAATTGTTCCGTATCCATTGAGTTCACGTTTCAGAAACTTCTATCATACTTTTTCTCACCAAGATGCTATATATAATGATTCTCCTCTTAACAATAGATGATGTTATGTAATGTTACTTATATAAAGTAAATTAATCTCCTACCCACACTTACTTACATTTTGCATTTAGAATAAAGAGAGATCAGGATATCCTTACAAAAGAATAAGATGAGCTAAGATTTTTCTAACAACTGCTTTACTAATCCAACACCTGCGCTTGAATTCCAAGAACAGAAGATATTCCTTTAAAAAAACAGATAAGGTTGCTAAGTGGCAATAATGTATTTATCTGTGATGTTACCCCAAAACTCCATATAAAAATTGGGCCAAAGCTTTAACTGAATTAATGGTTTTGGATGTCCAAATTGAAACACGGTAAAGGACCTAAATGAGCAATCTCGGGTGCATTTCCACAAGACATTTCCTGAGGAATAGATTAATTAGCTCCACAGTAAACATCTTGGCATCTACACATGTAGGGCTATTAGGCTGGAATAAACTAATAAACTCCACAGCAGGGTAGTACTTGTAAATGCAGAATTTTTTACTCCACAGCACAACACTTGTAGATGCTGATGTGGCTGGGGCATGAGAGTGCTTCAGTGTGGAGGCTGCCTGCTGGCTAGCCCCACACTGGAGCACCTTCATGTCCCAGCCAGCCCTTCTGCAGCACAGTGAGCTGAGTTGGAGCTGCCCCGGGCTGGCAGGCTGGCCCCCTGAGTACCACGCCAGCCAGGGCTACTCCAGCACAGCTCAATATGCTGCAGTCCTGGGCACACATATAAACACGGTGCCGAGGAACAATAAACTTTGGCTCAATATGTGTCAGAGTTTATTGTATCAAATTAATATACATGTGTAGATGTGCCCTTAAAGACCTTAGTTACTCTAGAAAAATTAAATCTTATTTCATAACAAATACAAAGAAATGTCTATTTCCTCACAACATATGAACCTTGAAAATGAATTGATTTATTTCAAATGCATTGTTTTTTGGCAACCAAATATATTCTTTTAAGATGTCACCGGTGTATGGTAATTACATTACCTATGCCCTCTGGCTCGTCCAATCTTCTTTTGGGTCTCTGAGGTCAGCCCTCCCACATCCAAGGTCTTTCATACTCTTAGAATAAAATTCTCTCTACCCCGTGGGGATTCAGGTTCAGGAATCTTCCCTCACATGCAAAGAAACCCCTTCCCAAACCTGATCCACCAGAAGCTGAAACCCTTCCATGTATCTAACCAGTGTACTGAGTTTCCAAAATTCTCCACCAGCTTTTAGTAGTAAAACGATAATATTCCATGACCAGCCTATTTGCCTTAGTCTGGCTGAGCTATAGAGATCATTTCAGATGACATGTGAAGGTACCTGTTTCACAAGGTTTGTCAGGTTGCCTTGTGCAACATCACTAGTTCTTACTAGTCTAGGAATGAGAGACCAGGGCTGGGAAAAGAATCTTCTGCTTTTTTGGCTTACTAACTTTATACTGTTGTGAATTATTTTCTCTGTGTCTTAACATGTTTTATGTTACAATACAGGAATGTGACTAAGTAAAATTGAAAGTTAACATTACATCAGTCATTAATTCCCTGGCTTTTGCAGCAATCACTGGTAGAATCCCACAGATTAGAGAGAAAATTCCATGTGGGTGTTATCAAAATTCCTTAATAAATATTTGACATTTATTGCCATACTTTCAATCAGTAATTATTTGTTAACTAAACATTTCTCTTGACAGTTTTGTTAAAAAGCCTATCTACAATGAATATGTAAGACTCACAATCAATTAACCAATTTATAGTGATGACTAGTAATCTCTCTTTCTCTCAACATTTAGGTAAAACAACAAACTTCTTTCTATTTGCAAATGTATTAGATTTGTCTCAAATTAAGGTAGCACTTGTGCACCGACAGTTGGATGCAACTTCACTGAATCAACAAACTTGGATACCAATTTTAATCATATCTCAAAACACATTTCCAATATTTAACATTAATGGACAGAAGAAAGATATTAAAGGAGTATTATACCATTTAAAATCTGATTACCACATGGTGCACACTCATGGAAGCATGATCAAACCCTTAGATTATAAAATTCTACCATATCACAATTAGCAACATCTCTTACCTCTTTCCTGGTCTTTCTAAGTTAACTTCTTTAAATGTCTGGCTTCATGGTTTTAGCTACTCTAGCATGAATTCCATATTTTTTCCACTCTTAGACCAAACCTGAACTGTACCCTATCAACTGTTCTTGTTTAGCAGGTGCAACTGGGTTTGCTCATTCTTCTGTTGGGAGTCTGTGACCAGCAGACCAGTGCATTTATTTGTAATAATTACTTATTTTAGCAGTTGGACCAGTGCATTAGGAACAAAAAGATTTTGAAACAACACAACTACATACATTTATCTTACCTAATATGTTATTGATGGCAAGGTTAGCAGAAATAGTTTCCTCCAATGGCTGCAGTAAATATGTGTCTCAGTCTGGTTCCTTCACAGATTTCCCTAATTTAAGAGAAAGTGACCCTTTCTAACCTAATGTAGTCCTTTTGGTCATCTTGTTCTCCCAAGTCTTTTCTTGTCTTGGCATTTTCTTTTAACAGCCTTCAAGCATTTGTGGAGAAATGAGTCCTTCTTTGACCAGCCTGCTTTTCCTTACAGATCTCCTATTATGCCAGTCTAGTTCTTCTTTTAAACCACATCAGGATATTAGTAAATAAATGTCCTAATAACTCAGTGAACACACAGTACTCTTAATTTATTACAGAATACTTCCATTTCCAATAGAAGCAACAATGCCTTTGTGCATGTTTTGTGTTGCACTAAGTTCATTGTTAGTATATAACAACTAATAGTTCTTTAAATAATAAACCCTTCAATCTCAGCAGAGTATAAATAGGATTATTAATAAATATGAAGCAATTGTCTCCTCTTCATTTATACTCTTTAAATCCTAACTGGCATTTATTAAATCCTAACTTCTTTAAATAATAAACCCTTCAATAATAAACAAGCAGCAAGGGTTTCTTTTATTGGACCAACTGTATCTGAGATTTTACAAGTAATCCATTTGCTAATTGATTTCATGGTAGCTCCATGAGTCTGAACTAACTGTTGTCACAACCATGCAGTAACCATACAGACATAATGGGTATGTCTTTACTGCAGATTGAACCTGAGTAAGCTTAACTCAAGTGAGAGCCACCTTGGTTCAAAATACATCGATATTCTGTATCTATGCTACCAAAGCAGTCTCATGTGTGGAACTAAGATTTCCATGAGTCAGTCCCATGGTTTTTAGTCCTATAGCATGATGAACTATTCTGTAAATTATTTTGAAAACTTGTCTGTCATTTCTAGATGCATGGGAAGGGAAATTATCAGAAAAACACTGGAGACTAATGACACTCAAGCAGCACTATCTAGCTTATTCCCTCCTCTTAGGCTAGCCAGCTCAAGTCATGAGTACTAGAGCATTTGAGTTAAGGGCTTTTCTGTATATAGAGGGAATTCAGGCTGGGGTTTCAATCAAGTTATAAATCATGTTAACTTTATACTGAAAACAAGCCCAAAGAGCTTGCAGTCTAAGACTATTAACAAATGGATTTACAGTTCATTGAAATGGATTTGCTGATACTGTTATATCTGCAGTGTAGAAAAGAACATTAAAGCTAACATATCTTTGTACTTTGGGAGAAAAATGGCTCCACCAACATATCTAGTTTTAAAATGGTCCACTGGTGATGTTTCTATCTTCCATTTACTATTTAGTTTAGTGCTATAATAAGCAGGTCTCAGCAAGGGGTTGTTGAAAAGTAAACTTCCTGTAAGTAAGAACATGGCCTGTGGGAGCAGAGGGCCAGAACAACCTTGCTACACTTCTTGTGCCTTAGACTCATCCTGCCATTAAAATGGAAGTGCAGGCAAAACAAAATTAAAATAAAACAGGGGAAGTCTCTCCTGCAGTTCCAGATTTGTGATTCTTCTCCTCCTCCCACCCATTCCCCTATTCATATTTATGCATATTTCTGTCTTCTTTGGACACTGTTCAGTCTGGTATGGCAAATTATGGTACAGGAATTGCATTACAAAAAATAAAATGTTAATGATGATGATTAAAGTTTTTCCTGGGATTCCTATATGCACTCTGATTGTCACCACTGCCATCATTCAACTGCAGCAGTCTCCATTCTGTGTGCACCGATGCTGTTGCAACTGAAGTAGGTAGAATATTAAATTGAAGACTGCTTTTCTTGAAGTGAGTGCAGATTGCTCTTCCTACATAAAATCATCTTAGTAGAAAGAAACCGTATGATCCCAAAAGCCCTGAGGAAGAATTTGTCTGAGACATCAAAAGATGACTGTTAGTTTCATCTCTTTTTAACAATAGTGAACTGAAGTGGGTGACCACATAAATATTTTATATTTCAAGGTACCTCAGCTTTTAAGGAGTTGTATGGTAGTTTGTATGACTCAGAAGTAATTAATTCTTAATGGAAAAAGATCAATTCACACTAGAAGAATGTGCCATCAACATATCGCTGAGGATCTGAGAGGGTCACACTCCTGAAGGCATTAAGAGACCAATTAATACTCAAATTCCTCTGAGGCTATTCATTTCAACAAAGCCATGCCAAGGATAGCTAAAACACTAGGGCCTGTTTTCACTGTAGAAAACATTTTGATAGGAGCCCCAATTAACAGCTCACTCTAGCATGGCTAAACATTATAATGATTTTATTTATTTCATGTTTGTGCATGACACCATAGCTGTGCATGTTTCTGTCTTGCAATGCTGATAGGAACTGTAGATCTCCCACAAGGGTAAAATATAACTGTTGTTATCTTTACTTAACTTTTATGGATTATAAGATTCCTCTTCAAGATCAAGCTTTGTGGGAAGGTGGTTAAGCACTGGAACAGAATACCAAGAGAGGCTGTGGAATCTGTGTCACTGAAAGCTTGTACATGCAGGTTAGACAAACGTTTATCAAGTGCAGGCAGGGTTGATCTGCCTTGATCAGGCAGTTAGACTAGATGGCCTCCAAGGGTCCCTTCCTGTCCTTGCTGAGTTCTGATTACCTTAGATCAGGGAACAAATTTAGTTCTTTAATCATGATTTAGTTTGGAGACTATAGAGAAAATTCATGGAATAACCCTATTGGAGAAAAGCCAAGTTGTAGCTAGGTTTTCCAAAATGGTACATCAATATAGCCATAAATCCTGATACTGGATCAAAGCCCATGTGTAGAATGACCCACAGTATCACTTAATAAACTTAATTTTTATATTATAGCATCAGGCTTATAAAGTATTGTAAAAGAGGTAGAAAACAGAGATACTCCATTACAGAATTGACAGAAATGCATATAATTTTGGCAGAAAATGTGGAAGTAGAGTCCAAATCTTTCCCTTATTATGGAGACACCATTAGGTCCCTTTCACATTTTAATGGTACAATACACTTAATTGTAGTGCAGACGAGGCTTAAACAAAGCAAAATTGATTTAAATATAAATAAGAGTGCCTACATGCAGTCTTACACCCAAATACCTATAGGTGTGAATTGCAATTTGTTTCATTATTTTGTTATCTATTTGTATATCGACAAGTCCATTGTTTAAAAAAAGGCAAGGGTTTTGATGTAGTCAGACAACTTGAGTTGGTGCCGTTAGACATAGGCATATCCTGGCTGATAGATGGATTTCTGCTGCTCAGGAAATAAAGTTTATATTGGATCCTTGGGTTGTGACCAGATATTTTTATATGTAAAAGAAGTTTGGTTTGAGGGATATGGGAAAGTTCACTTTAATTCTCTTTATGAATAAATCAGGTATTATATCTGTAGCAGTTTGGAATTGCATGGGTCATACTTAATATTTTTAGAGAACATTTATTATCAGGGAATGTGAGAAACTATAAGTAGCAAGACCTCCAAAAGGTATGTAAAAGCCTAAAGTAGTATTCTCAACTGTTTTAGTTTGAAGGTGTCCTCCCAACACTTTTTGGAATTTAGAAACACCCTGGTTGAGAATTACTGAGCTAGAATCTAGCTGGGTCCTGGTGAGGGAGGCGGGGACAGGACCTTACCCCCACCGTGCCCTGCTTTCTCTACCATCTGTCCCCTCCTTGCCCACGATTTGTAGCTGAAGGGGCAAATGCATGTCTGCTGCCACAGCTGCTCCTCCAGCAACTCGGGTACCAGCTCCTCGAGCCACATGTACCTATGGCCCCTCTTGTTAGCCCTTGGAGCATGGGAGGCATGGAGTGGGAAGAAACAAGCCAGACTGAAAGGGGCCCCACAGCTGCCCACCTGCCTGTGCACCTGGTAAAGCATGATATACGGGATTGGAGGTGGGGAAGGAGGTGAGAAGTAATCATGGATGCTGCTTGTCTGTGGGATTCTGGAGCTTCTGGCAAGAGGTAAGCAACTGCTTACTTCTTGGCATAGTGGCCAGGCACTGTGGCATACTTGGAAGGACCTTGCAACAACCCAGGGTGCCTGGGGTGGAGAATCACTGGCCTGGAGTAAGGAAGAGGTTTTCCGTCTATATGTATTTTTTGAGTTCTGATAATATAATACAAAACAGATATGGTGTAAGCTGTTTGCTTTTTGCACTGATTTTTACATATACTGCTCCTTGAACCATCAAAAATGTGAAAAAATGCAGCTACCTCATATGCATTTAGCAAAACAGTTATGTCTCATGCACACTCTTATAGTTGTGTATACACATATGGGTTCCATATATGTCATTGAAGACCTGTTGCACTTCATAGCATGGATTGTAGAAATGTATCATGTTGACTTATTGAATAATTTCCTGCAAAATAACAATCGAGAAATAAGTAACATTTTGTGTGTAGGTGAATAATCTAAAACTATAGATGTACCACTTACAGTACATCAGTCAGATCTGCTATTTCCGTATTAATAGCATATTCAAAAGAATTTTTACTCTGCAATTGACAATTCATTTTTAAAAAATGTCTCCCATCTCTTTAAATGACAGTCCATATTTTGATGTTTATATTTGCCATCTGGAGATATTAGCTACAGTAGAATTATGTTCTACAGTAGGATTATGAGACAATGAAAATTAAATATAAAAAGATTAAAATAGTTTTAAAAAAGAATTGTAAGGAAATATGGGAGTTAATAGTATAAGGAAATGTAATGTTGGTTGCATTTACATGTATGGATACACTATTTATTTTTTGAACAGAGCAGATCAAATTTAGCGGGACCCTGTGAACCTAAAAACTGCATCACTGTCTGAAAATAGTTCAATATTTGTTATAAGTAAAACAAAAAATTACTGTGTTGAGGAGGATAATAATAATGCATTTTCTTTAGTTTTCAGTTTATTTTGTGCATTTTTCAGTATATTCTGTATAATCAGATTTACATTTATTCCAGTGGTATTAATTGTGAATCAGTTTCCCTTTGTGTATATATTGTTCACACAGCAATAGAAGAGAAAAATGTGTGAACAACATACGGAAATATTCCCATAAAAAGCACAAGAAAGGAAGGGAATACTAGATGCAACAGTGGAACCAGTGGGTCCTATACTTTTAGAAAGATAAAAACAAAAGACTGGAAGAGACTTCCTGGGTCAATGAATCCAGACTCTTGGTCTCACAGATAACCATGTTATATAATCCCTTATACATTGATGAAGCTTCATTTCAAAACTAGGTTTTTTGCCTCTTCCATTTAACTAGTTTTTAAATTGACTGTTTCTTTTACATCTTGAGAAATGAAAGTTTTAATTTAAGATTGAACTGAAAAATAATTTATAAAACAAAATAATAGATGTTTAAGATCTCAAATCAGTAACAATGCACAAATAAAGTGACATATATATGTATAGTGTAATATGAAAAGATAGAATGACAATACTTTGGCGTCATTATGAGATCCTTTGAGACAAAGATGTTGCTGCTGTTAGTGTTAACATAGTGTTTATTTTGTTCTGTACTTGCTTCAGGAGCCTGTGTCCCCAACAACAGTTCAGAGGTAATAGGCAAGTAGAAGTATGTAAAGTATGTGGCTTCCTGCAGCTCTGCATTCACTGTAGCTGTGTCATCAGCTGTTGCAGGGTAAACATAAACATGAAACTCAGATCTTAGCAAGTAAAAGCATTTCCATTCTCTAATGTAATGCACTGGACTAATACAACTTCATATTTGCCATAATATAGAATACTTGAGTCTAGTCACATAAAACAAACTCAGATTCAAACACTGATTCCAAACAGCAAAGCGAGTAATCGTCTTTCCCAAGAAATGTATTAATGTTCTTTCCAGTTATATCTGTTATTGAGAGTGGCAGGGACATATACAGTATTCAGAGATGGTTTGCATTCATTTATGGTTATATCACTGGGAGAGGCACTGCCATCTGCCCTTACCATTCCTCTCTCTACTCACTGGTCTTTGTAAGGTGATCCAAGCTTTGGTGGATCATATTATGATTTATAGCTAACAATCCTCCTCGGGGGGGGGGGTGTTCTATTTGTCATTAGTTTCTTCAGAATCCATTTTCTTATTGCTAATTTCTAGCATTGATGACTTTATTTTCTTAGAGCTTTGTTATTTTAGAAATCATTTCCTCAACAATTGAGGGGCCTATTATTTGATGTAAAGTACTAATGTTTCCTTGGAAAATACACATATGTTTTGGATGTAGAAAAGGTGGATTTTACAGATTTAATTGAAAGTCCAATACCCTAAATTTAGTTTTCTGTTGTCTTGTATATCATACAGTTATTTATACCTCTCCTAAGAGGGTGTTAATCATTACCAAGAGGCAGAATGCCTGAATTCTGGGACTTCCTAACTTGAGTGTTTACTTGGTACTTTAATATTATTTTATATAGAATTTTTATTTTAAATGTAATTTCAGATTCATATCCCTTCATGATCTAATGTCCTGGGCATGCTTTTTAGGTTAAGAAGGGAACACAGTGAAGATCCCCTCTACAGTAAAAAAACCATAATCTAGTTTATAAAAGCAGGGTAGATTTGCAGTTTACAGACTAAATCAGAAATATATATATAGCACAAGCTTTTGTGAGCCCAAGCTCACTTCATCAGATCCTGTGAAAGGAAAAGCTCAGAACAGTCTATAAAATGGAAAGATGTATTTGAATACAAAGTGCAGGGAGTGAGGTGGAGGGAAGGGAATGAGGGCAGTGCTGGGAGAGGCAAATAAACAAGGAGTAAACCCATAGGAACAAAGGGCTCACAAAATCTGATCCAGGTATAAGATAGTCTATATGGATTCTGTATCTATAGTCCCTGTTTAAGCAGTACTAAATACAATCCATTCTGTTCAAAATTTTTAAAGGTTTGCTGTCTAAGAACAGTCACCATGAGGTCACTGGTGTCCAGGGAAGTTAAAGTGTGTGAAATTGTAGAACAAGAGATATGCTGCTTTACACTTGTCTTTTCACAGCTGCTGATGAAATGAGCTTGGGCTCATGAACACTTATGCTAGATATATTTCTGATTTAGTTAATCTATAAACTGCAAATCTACCCTGTCTTCATACATTTACCTAATTTATGCAGTGTTTATTTTGCCCCCCTTCATAGTATCTGCTTATCTATCTAAGGATCCATATATATTCCCATTGGAGTCAGGGAAAAACTTTTTATAGAGTTTGATGGGAACCAGATCAGGACCTAGGAAGTTAATGCCCAAATTCTCAAAAATTCCCCCTCAACTGATTTTGGGCCCTTCATTTTTTCTTGTTCCTCCTCTTTCTTACAGCTACATGTTGCTCTATAACTCTTCATTGTGCTCTGTTTTATGCCTGAGCATATAGATCCCTACCCCACCATTCTGTTATGTTGTCTAGCTGATCCTGCATTACTCTCTACTACTCAGCCGAAGAACATGGTCTTTATCCAGCAGTTGTGTCCAGGCAGCTGGAACTTCATCCTGCATCAATGACTACATCAATGACTGCAGCAACTGCTGCATAAATGACTCTCTTTCACCTCTGCCTGTTTCTCATTTTTATGACATTTCTGGAAAAACAGGGCCCAAATTTCTGACCCTTTCTAGTTAAGGAGGAAAAGTGTTGTGAACAACACCTCCATGCCTTAGTCACTGCCAAGACTAGGTAGGTGCATGTACATGTTAATGTCATAAAGCCCAGCAAGTTATTGACAAAACAGTCAGCTGGAATCAAAACAATTTTAAAAAAACACCTCTGGGTAAAATATTGCTCTCACCGACAAGGATTTCACCCATTATCTTTATAACCCCTTCTTACCTACCTTTCATTTTCCCAGGATGAGCTCTGCTCAACACTCTCCAGGCAGTGCTTTCTTATTACTCTGGAGAAGGCAGTAAGAAGATGATCATTACCCTCCTCCTTTATTATTTACATTTTATTTTAATTAAAACATTTTATTTATTTCAAGCACTCCTGTAGGAATGACAATGGAACAATTTATATCTCATCCAGATGATAGAGAATGGCTCCCTTTGTTATTTGTATTATTTGTTAACTTCTGACTAAGTCTGCTATATTTAACTGCTGCACAAATTACCTCCCGGGGGATGATGGGAAGTTGTCAACGCTTATAGTTTGGGGTTATTCTTCACTGCCTTGTGCCTGGCTAGTCATTTATACTTGTGTAAAGTGTGTGTTAAATGTTACTCCCAAGGTAAATGAGTGGAGGTTTTTGATGGTTTGGCATTGTACCTTCTTTCTACACAAGTGTCAGAGGTGTCAGTGTTTTGCCAGCAAGACCCAATTTTTTTCCAGTATAAGCTGGTGGGTGAAGCTTTCCTGGCAAGCTTTCCTAAGTGATTATAAAAGGGACAAGGCAGTAGAGATACAGAACTCTAGCTACCTGTGTCTCTTAAGCCGAAAGTTTAAGGTTATTATGACAGGGTCACAGCCTGCACAGTTGCCGACGGGCCACAGGTGTGTCCCTCTCCCTTGGCTAATGTTGCACTTGGGCCTATTCACGGATCTTGACTTTGTTGTTTCCACTGAGTGAACATTTACTTGCCTGGAGGTGATGATCCGTGGTTTCTTGAGATCCCAGGTACAACTGCATTGGTGTGACTTCTGTGGGGCTCCTTCCCCCTTCCCCACCCTTTTCTACCCAGGTGATGTAATTCACCCTGGTGACATCTTGGTGTGACAATGTGGTCTTTTCTTCTATGCTAGGTGTCTAGTGAGAATTGAGACCATGAGGATCCTGCTACTGCCTTTTATCTTCAAAATCACAACTAGACAAGTAATGTACCTTAAATGGCTCAGATTGGGTGGCCAGGCAGGGCAACAATGCCTCTGCACTGAGCGATTCCTTTCTTGGATGTGGGTTGGTCTAGGGATCTTGGGATCAAGATCTAGGATCTTGGTGCTTAGTGTACCTCTCCCTCACCCACTGTTAGTCCCCTATACCCCCTAGCAGATTGCCATTCTCAGACAAGTTCTTTCCATCCTGGCACTAGTGCCATTTCACTGTGGCCACTGCCATGCCTAAGCAAAGCTCACTTTCTTACCAGTCTCCCGTTGGGGCACTCCAAGCCCGCAAGTGTACCAGCTGGGTATGCAATGTTGAAAGCATCCTTGCTGGGTTTTTTCACCTGTTTTTCCCTTCAGGGCCCCCTGGGTTGCCCTCTCCCAGCCCCACTTGACCTAGAAGCTTCTGAGTAGGCTTCTGTGCACATGTCAGTGTCCTGCTGTGTCTGGGCTGACCCACTCATTGGCTCTGTTGGAAGGGAAAGTGTCCAGCTAGATCCCCAGTGCTTCCTAGTGCTTCCCCAGGTGTTTTGGTCTTGTGGGAAGCAGCCAGACTCCTTCTGTTGGCAAGGCCATTGTCCATTTTTTCCTGGACACTTCAGCAGCAGGATGAGCATCCAACACTTCCCTGGGCCTTGGGGAAAGCCACCAGATCCCTTTGAGGAACAGGGAGAGCATCCAGACTCATTTCCAGCGTTCTGGTGCTCCATCTCCGGACCTGCTCTTACCCTGTTGCCCCTGGAGCCTGGGCCAATCAGCAAGGCTCTTCTGGTCAACACAGCACCAGCCAGCTTGATTGCAGCGCAGCTATCTGAGCCATGGAGCTGAGATAAATCAGGCAGGGGCCTGTTACAGTTATCTGTAAAACCTAGAATAAAACCTCCAAAACCACCTAAACAACATAGGTATTTAAAATCCATTTTCCCAAGAGATTTTGGATCAGATTTTTCAAGGCATTTAAACATGCATATAGTCACCCAGTAGAATTTTCAAAAGTGCCTCAGCACCTACTTCCACTGACCTTCTAGCCATCTTTTGTCACATAGGTCTAACATTTACCTGATGTTCCAACTTTCTATTATATATTCACTTTGGCCAGTATGTGTTTGACAACTGCTTCCTGAAGGCTGCTATATTCCATCTTCTCAGTGCTTGAACTCCAGATCTGAATCTAAGGGTAGGTATAGATGTTTGGGGAGGTTAAGGGGAGGTTAGATTGTTTTAAAAAGGTCACCCAAACTTAGTTCACCCAGGTACAGACCTTCCACTTAGAATGACTTAAATAGGATTCTAGGTGCAAACTGTACAGAAGCTCAGAAAGTTTAGAACTGTCTAAAAATGGGTAACTCAGTCCAAGTTAACTGTATTTTGGAGGTTGTCTAATTTAGATCAGGTTCAGTGAGACGAGTCTAACTGAACTTCTACAAAGTTCCCAGAGTAGTCCTGGAGCTGGAAAGCCCAGCCACTGGCCCCAGCCCTGGAGCTGCACTTTTCCCCTCTCTGGTACTGGGCTAAATTTTAGCTTCCCTCTCCTGCCCCAGACAGACAACACCCCCTGCAGACCAGCCACTGCCCTTCCCCCCAACCAAAACCCCCATCCTGCAAGCTGCTCTTAGTGCTGGTTTTAGTGAAGTAAGCTGAAGTAGGGGGAAGGGCAGGTAGGATGAAGTAGGTAGGTTAACCAGGATGTTTGTAGGGCAGACAATTTGGGGGGCTAAAAATAGCCCCTGGTCTTGGGGGGGTGGAGAGAGCCCTCCCATCCCTCCATGCCCCTCCACAGACCCTGCTGCCCCCCATATTCCTTCAATCCTCCCTACAGACTCTGTTTGCCCCCCAATTCCTCCCACAGACTCCGCTTTTCCCTGTTCCCCCCATGGACACCACTTGACCTTGATTCCCCCCCTTTCCCCCAAGCTTCCCATCCCGACTTACCTTAGATCAGGCAGCCATTTTTAACTTGATCTAAAATCCATCTAACTTCCCTGAATGTATGTACACACCCAGTATTGTAGTAGCATTTCCAGTTTCATAAGTGTTTGGGATCGTCACAAGAACTATGTTTACATACATAAGTATGCTTATATAAATAAATTCATTTACATAAGTAAATTAAAATCACTCATATCCATTAACTGAAGGGATTGTATGTCCACTTGTGTAAATTACTTCATGAAAGAGTTGGACAAAGAAATCATTGTAAAAAAACATAAACAGAATTATCCACATCTCTTATCAATTACCAAATGTAAGTTCACGTAAAAATTCTCAGAATTTATGGTAGTCCATTACACACTGCGGCAGTTTATCTTTATTACATTTCTGTAATTATTAACATATAATTGATTAGTATTCCTGAATCCTAACCATGTGGATAGCTTACCATGTCAATTATGAGCACTAGCACTTTTCCCATTAGTAGTATCATATCAGTACAAGTCCACTAGTGGAAACAGTAGAAGCTGTAGTTAGACTAAGAACAGGCATTGTTGCTGTCATGTAA
The DNA here is from genome assembly GCA_030014935.1 of Caiman crocodilus. Lineage (NCBI taxonomy): Eukaryota > Metazoa > Chordata > Crocodylia > Alligatoridae > Caiman > Caiman crocodilus. The sequence goes on along the minus strand of JAGPOW010000261.1, from coordinate 39,605,135 downwards.
TATAATCCCAGTGTGCGATTGTGTTACTCTCTTGAATGCAGTTTTTATAGATTTCCTTTGGAAATGGGTTTAAGGCCTCTCCCTCCTCCTCCTCCTCCCCAACAGATAGCATACAACATTTATCACTAAGGATTTTCAGCATATTATAAAGCAGATTTATCTAGATTACAACTCTGGTTAATACATGACAGTGACAGACATAAAAAAGAATTGTTTTGTCTGTTATATAAATATATTTTCACATAATGGGAGATGAATATGAGAATATCACAGTTTCACATGATAAAATCAATTTTGCAATCCTATAAAGTTCTTTAAAGGAAACCTGCAAAGGCGAAAAAACTATCCTCAAAAGTTTGCTTGTTATTTACACTAGAAATCCAGGTTTTTTCCTCCCATGTACTCTGTGCTATGTAGCACACAAAAATAAACATAGACCCTGCCCTAATGAATGTATTTGTTCTTCATTTAACTATTCTATTTTAAGACATGTTCAAAGCTACTCACTAATTCTGAAAGCATCAATTTTTGGTGTGCATAATGTAAATGACTCAGAGACCCTTTGACTCCATTGATCTTTACTTTTGCAAATCTTTGCAAAGATAAACTTGAGTTCCTAATAGTTGGTTATCAGTTAAATAGTAAACCCGTAGTAGGCAGCCTATTTATGACAGTGTTGTTATTTCTGCTGTTGCTAGACATAGAAGTTGTAACAGCACTTTCACTTTAAAAATTGTTTTTATTAGTTTATATAACACAGCTATAAATATTTTCTCTGGTTAAATTTGGCATTCAAAGTCACAAAGGACAAATTGTTTTTTAAAAGAAGGGAAAAAAACCTAAGCTATTTTGGAATAGGGTAAGATTCCAAAGGCTAGGAATTTTGCATGTTGCATGTTTGGTTTTTATTTAAAAAGGGAAGGGAATACGAAGCACATTCAGATGAAGTCTGAGAGAACAGCAAGCCTGAGGAAGACCTCTCTGGATTTTTGTGTTGTGATGGAGCAGTATAACTAACCAAAATACCACTATAATGATTCTGACAGAGATTAATTACATTAATCACTGTTCTTCTGACACACTTTCTTTGGTTTTGATGTAGATGTGAATCAGATCTGCAGGTGTTAAGAATGAGGACACCCACAGACATGAATGTGTGCCTTGTACAGGTAATACAGGCCAAGCCTTGCTCTAAAACCCATGGAGATTAATGAAGTGCTTTGCTTTGACGTAATGGCTGTGAAGTCAGGCTTTAAAGAATAATCTCATCAAAACCAATGAGAGTTTTTCTGTTAACCCCAACAGCTTTTTGCAAGCTGCTTTTGAGTTTGCTATTTAGAGCCCTCTTCTCAGTGCAGCTGGAATAAATACTGAATAGACATCTGGGTAGTAGTTCAAAGATGTTTCTATTTCCTCAATTGTTTGCCAAAATTTATGACTCTGTTGAATGGAGTTGTCTGTTCTACAGCAGCATCATTTCAGACTTGGCTGAGACTGAAAACGCAAATTTGGCTCTGAACTCTTGGCTCAGACTTGTAAAGTGATGACTTCTACTTCAGTAGGAACTGAAAGCATTTAACTCTTCACAAGAGTACTCAGCTCTAGGCAGAATCAAACTCAACATCGGCTATGCAGATCTGGCTTACTGAAATCAGGGGAAGTTTTGATGCTGGTTTCAATGGAATCAGGATATGTTCATGCGTCTCCAGCTGTAAAACAAAGATAATAGTACTTCTTTACTGCACAGGGGTATTGTGAAGTTTAATTAATTAGTGTTTGAAAAGTACTATAGTCTATGAGTGTTTAGTACTACATCACAATGGTAGAAGGAACAACCTAGATGTCCCAATAGGGCTCCCATGAGTCAACAAAATTACACAATTACACGGTACAGCAATAAGTGCATGATACTTGCTTTAAACAAACTGTAATATCACACATTTACTGGGAATGGGTGAAGTGGTTCAATTATAAGAACAGCTACAAATCTTAGCCTAGTAGCACCTGCACCTCACAGCTGCCTGTATGCCAGAGCTTCCTTGTATTAGCTGAAAAATAACCAGAGCAGTTATAGGTGAAATATCAATAACTTGATCACACAGAAGTAGTATTGATAAACACCCAGGAAAATGTGTTGTTATGAAATTTTGCAACACAATTTCCAGGATAAAGTGGCAGCAACAAATATCAGAGGCCAGATGCTTCCCTTCCTGCCTAACTGTATATGGAGTGTTCAATTCCTTCCAGAGCTGTGCAGCCTTTGGGAGTTAGAGCATCAAAGCATTTTTTTACAAAATAAGTAGAGAATAACACCCAGGCAATCCCTTGACTGAACTGGGGATTGCATCATATAACTCTTGACAGAATTTGATCTAAGACAGTGCTTCTCAACCAGAGTGCTGTGTGGTATGTTGCATTTTGCAAATCATAGTATCATAGTATCTAGGGTCAGAAGGGGCCTAAAGCAGACCATCTAGTCTGACCCCCTGCTAATGGCAGGAACGAGTGCCAGGGTCACAGGACTCCAGCCAACTACCTAGCTAATCTACTCTTAAAGATGCCCAAGGTAGGAGCAAGAACAACTTCCCTAGGAAGCTGGTTCCACATCCTAGCCACCCTAACTGTGAAGTAG
>JAGPOW010000261.1:39581942-39602403 GCA_030014935.1 Caiman crocodilus | reverse complement strand
CAGATGCATCACCCTGCACTTGTCCACATTGAATCCCATCCTGTTCTTGTCCGCCCACTCCTGCAGTCAGCCCAGATCCCGCTGCAGCCTCTCCCTCTCTTCTGGTGTCCCCACTTCAGCCCACAGTTTGGTGTCAATCCTTTGATGGGTGCCACAAGGTGTGAGGAGATAAGCAGATACGCATGGACTCAGGATTGCTCTTACATGGCCATTATGGCTGTGCGAGGCTTCGGTCCCTGATTCGATTTGGTGGAGTTTCAGCCAGATTCGGTGACCGAATTTCCAAATCCAAATCAAATCAGAGGACCCTTTAATCTCTCCAAATTGAATCTGAGCCCTCTGAATTGATTCAGAGAGATTCAGAAAGATTCAGAGATTTGGACACAGAGACAGCTTTAAATGTTTTTTCTCCATGCCTCTAGGTAACAGGGGCTCTTGATCACGGTGATGCTGGAGCACATGGTGTGTCCCACAGAAGCACAAGGGGCTCCCCAGCACATTCGGCAGCAAACCCAGAAGTGGACCAGAAACACTTCCATTCTGCTTCTGGGTCTGTCGGGGAGCACACGGTGGGGGCCCCTTCCCCACATCCCATCCCTGGTTTGCTGACTGGTGCCTCCTGGGTCTGGGAAGTACTCCTGGGAAGTAATTCTGGTCCACTTCTTGGTTCACTGCTGAGCACATGGAGGGACCCCCCGCACTCCTGTGGGATGCTCCATGCACCCCAGCATTGCAATGAACACGAGCCACGCCTGCTATCTCAAGGTATGTAGAAAAAACTTTTAAAGCTGCATCTATCTCCGAATTGCTGATTCTCCTAATGAGCATCAAATCTTCAGATTTGGATTTGGCTGAATCGAATCAGGGACAGTGATCTGAATCAACGAATTGAATCACTGTCCCTGATTCGGCCAAATCCAAATTGAATAGATCCCACTTCGCACACCCTTACTGGCCATCCCTTATGCTTACTGCGCAGCACCTCTGCAAGGAAGCACTGTAATTCTAAGTTAGTTTTTGAAATTAGGTGCTGCTCAATTTATGAAAATATGGAAGGGCTACCTCAAGTCCAACAAGGGGTGCCTCAGGTCCAAAAAGTTTGAGAACTACTGGTCTAATATTTTCTTTGGGTTCCATTCTACTGCAAAACTGTGTTTAGGTTCACATGGCCACATGTGAAGAAAGATAGAGATTGAGTGGTTAGAGTGGAGGATTGGAAGCCGAGTGTCTTGTTCTCTTCTCTACCATGTGACCTGAGGGAAGTAGTCTCTTTCTCTGACTCAGTTTCTCCTCTGCTGTAATAACACTGTACTTACCCACCTTCATAAAATGCTTTGGGATCCTTGCCTGAAAGCTGTTACATAAGTGGAATATTATTATGTCCTTTTGAGTTGCACAACTGCAGAGTTTTCAAGAGGGCTGGTAATATATGCTCTGTGTATCACTAGTACTGCACTATATTAGTTTTGTAGTACTGGCCAAAATATGCTGGAAAACGTGCATATCTCTATTGGAAGATGTAGTCCCTGCCCCAAAGAGAGAATTTAGAAAGACAGGTGATGAAGTGTAGTGGGAAGGTATATAGAGGGTGATAGCAGGCAGCCTTGTGTACGTGCATAATCACTCCATCCCTTCCCTTACACATTTATTATACATTTGTTAATTCTATTTTAATGTATCAGATTATATATTATTTAAATTAATGTTACAGGCAGAAGGATTCGTTGAAGCTAAAGTGAAGGGGAAGAAGAGGTTATGGGAATAACAAAGGCAAATGGACAGATTGATAATTTGGGGGGTTGAGAGGGAAGGAGAAGAAAACACAGAGATAATACATTGATAGTAGCACATAGCTAGTTCATACATATTAATTGTGATGTTCAGTGTTAGGAGATATGGGTATATAACAGAATCAACAACCAAGGGCAGTATAGGCAAGGAGTAAAAAATAGCAGGAACCTAGGTGTTAGAACTGGTTAAAGGCTCCATAGTTTTCATTATTGCCTGACAAAAGGGCACTAATTACTCCTTCCGTTTTGCTGGAATGAAGGGCATTTATAAACACCCATCAGTTTTAACCAGGTCTGTGCTTAATGGCACATATTAACACATTCCAGGATATTTTTAATGCATTCCAGCATATACATACTGTATATGCTTTCAATTAAATTGCTATAGTGTTTATACCCAATTGTGTTGACCCATGATGCAAGCAAAGTATTTAATGAGGTACTGCCAACATTCATAATTACATCATGATGTTCAGCACTTTTCTTAAAGCCTTAGCTCTTCAAATTCTTTATTTGAGAATCTCAGCTTTCATTTTTTGTAACTTAAGTTTCTTGTAGATCCAGGAGTACTTCAAAGCCTCAAACAACTGGCAGTGACTAAGTATAACCTCAGATTTATTAGCTTTGTAAAATCTAGTAATTTTTAAGAACTGATTCATGATATCTCAATGGCTTGACTGGCAATATTTCCATAATGTGAAAGAGTTATGGCAATTGCAGAAGTAAAAATGCACAAAGCTTTTACGTCACACAGCAGCTGCAATGTGGTAATGTCTCCACTGAATTTATCACAGCTTCCTCAAGCAGAGCTAGTAGCAAAGTGGTACTATTACTGTTACTTCTGATTACAAATAGGCTGCATCTCAACTATAAACAGTCCATTATATAATAGGCTGTACAGTGGAACACCTATTATATTAATAGCATTCAGTTCTCTGGCTTTAAAAATAGTGTTCTCAGGAAGAGAAGAAAAATCATTCCAGACTGACATCTGAAAGGAAATGTAGGAAGGAAATAACTGCAAGTGGCACAGCTAATAATGGATGATGATGTTACCCTTCAGGGAATTGTTAGGATTCATCTTGCAGTTTATTTTGGAAATAACCTGAATTCTTAGACTGCTGAGTTGGATTTTAGTTTCTCCCCTCGCCCATTGCACTAGTTTGGCTGTGCAACGGGGCTAGAAAGTGGCCATAATGGAGCACCTGAGTTCTCCTTTAATGCAATGGTTCCCAGCCTTTTTTTTTCTGTGACCCTAAATTGGGCACCAACAGGACCTTCCGACCTGGCACCATGGGGGCTGCTGGGAGTGGAGTGTAGCAGAGGCCCAGGGATGGGGGAGCCACCATTGCCCACTTTGTGTGCAGTGGTCCCACCCCACCTGCCCACCCACCCTTTACTCCTGGGCTGCACGCATGAGTGTATGTGTATGCGCGAGCCTTTCACAACCCTACTGAAGACCTCCTGCAACCCTGATTTGTGTTGCACCCCAAAGTTGGAAACCAATGTTTTTGCAAGGGAATCAGAAGTAGCATTGCTGGCTCTACACTAGGGTGGGCAATTATTTTGGGTGGAGGGCCACTTTCTGAGTTTTGGCAAGCCATCGAGGGCCACACAATAGGCAGCCAGGGGCAGATAAATATTAATTTTCTAAATTTTTTAGGGGCCCCACGGGCCAGATAGAATGGCCTGGAAGTGCATCCAGGCCCCCGGCCACATTTTGCCCACCCCTGCTCTACACTATCACCTCTTAGGCCACCCTCTCATGTGTAAGAGGGGTAAGATGAGAGGTGTGGTCAGAGCATCTTGGCTCAGAGTCCTGGCTCCTATAAGGTTTAAGTAGCTGACAGATTATAGGGATAGGCTATACACAGAATCTGAATTTAAATGCATTTTAAAACAAATTTGGTTAAATTAACGCAGAGGCCTGTGTACTAGTACTAGCAATTATAGTAGATTTTTGACTTAGTGGGCACATCTACACAAAATGCTTAGCTGCGCAGTAGCGTAGTTTACTGAGCAGTAAGTGCATGCATCTACATGTGTGCATGCTTACTGCACAGTAAAAATGCTTAATTGTGAATAAATTTACTCGTGATTAGTCACTGCACAATTATGCCTGTCTAGACACAAGTCATAAGTAAGTTTGCCCTGCCACTAAAGGACCAGCCTGAGGCTAGTCCCAGTGCTCTAGGCTGGGTGCCTCTCCTGCCCCAGGGCTGGGCTGCCTCTATGGCAGCCCCTGCCTCAAGACTTTAAAAGCCTGCAGGCATTGAGAGCCCTGGGGCACACCAGCTGGGAGCCTGAGGCCACTCCAGGCCCCTGTGTCCCCCTGGGCAGGCTACAGGCCAGCTGCCCTAACCTGCTCGCACCCTGGCACCTCTGATGTAATGGCTGTGAAGTTGCACTCCTGTGCAGCTGCCAGGTCCACACTGTCCAAGCCTGCAGGCTGCTCCAGACTTCTGCAGGCTCCAGCCAGGCCTGGCCATCACCAACTACAATTGTCAGTTGGGGAGTGTCCGCAAGACCATGCTTCTTATGCATGGACATACTTGCACCCTGAGATCCAGGCCCCAGTCATGCTGTCTATAGCCATACAGGCAGCCTGCCCGAGCCCCCACCCAGCCTGGCAGCCCTGGTGACACATCATGGGGGAGCGGACCCCTCAGGTGTCCAGCAGCGCATCCCACTGAGCTCCCCAGCAGCACCCTCCACCAGCAGCTCAGGGAGCCCGGGCCAGCGCTTGCCATGCCAGCTCTGCAGTCCCAACCCTGCTACAAAGTGCTGCTGGCCATGACACTACCAGTTGTCAGCAGCACCAGCTCCTCCCCAGGACATGCCCAGGCCTGGCACCCATCCACCACACCTCATCATCTGAAGACAACATCTAGGGCTGTGCTCCATTGCCGACAGCCATGACCATGCAAAGATGCCAGCCCCAGCCATGTGGTAACCCCCCTCTCCCCACCTCGACCTGCCCCCACCCGCAGCCTGGCCTGCCTGCACTCCCCTGGCCCTGGGTTCCCCTACAAAGCACACAGAGAGGCAGGAAACAGTGCCAAACTTTATTGACCAGCCCGTGCCGCCACAGCTGGGTAGGCACAGATGTCGGGTTTAAAAAGGGTTAGGTATCCCAGAGGCTACTTAAGGTCTCTTGCCTCATCTGCAGCTTTAATTCAATTCAGTTTATTAAGGATTCTGGCTGAAAGCCATGCTCCCAGAAACAACATGAAAAATATACAACCATAATATAAATACATCTAAGCACAAATAACAGAAATACAAATATAATAATAACATAGAGCCAACCATTATATAAACATTACTAGTATAAATATAGTAATAAATCAAATCATAAATCTATACACCATGTTGTACATAGATCCACAATTGACATAGTCAATTGCAGCTTTAAAAAGACACAATGAATTTCAGTTCACCCCCCTCACACAGTGGAAGGTTTTGGTGGATGGGCGAGTCCCCTTTAATGGTAAACACCTGTTAAATGCTGAGTGACAGAAGAGTGAGCAACTGCACAATGGGCACTTAATACCACCAAAAGGCTGGCAGTTCTGTACTGGTCAATGAGAACTGGCCCATTAATTGTTACTCTCCCAGCCCACCTGAACAGTGAACATTATCAAAGCAGCTAGCTGTCCTGTAGGGGTTGGGGTCATGGAGCAAGGACCAATGTAGGATACCTGGAAAGCTGACCAGACGCAAGTCACAGAGAGCTTGGTGTCCACACATAACACTGAACTGGATAATGGATTATCCAGATATACTTTTGAAATGTTTCAGGAGGTTTACATCATTCTAAACTGTCTCCCATGCCTGTACACTAGCAGTTTAAATTACATTTAAAATGGTCTAAATGTTATGTATGTTCAAATGCTACTTCTTCTACAGTGCTTTCCACCAGCTGATCCCAAAGTGCCTTGCAATGGAGGACAATAGCATCATCCCCATTTTGCAGATAGGGAAAATATGACACAGAGAAGAGAAGTGGCTTGTAAAAGGTGAGCCAGCCAAGGGCAACCTGTCTCTGTCTAGGACTCTTATTACTAAGAGCATATTTCCTCCAATTTAAAAGCCCTTTTATGCAAGGACAACTGCAGTCACCTTCTCCCCCAGCTTTATGGCAAAAATCTGATTTGTACTGATGCTGGCTAGCTGTTGTGCTGATTCAGTAGCCTCAACATGTCCCTTTAAGCCAGCAACACATGCATTAAGCCAGGGTTACCGTATTTCCAGTTCTAAAAAACAGGATAGCTGCCGGGGGCAGTGTAGTTTCTAACAGTTACAGTAAATAAAAGTGTTATTGCCTCAAAACTTAAACGTAAAACAAAAATAAAGCCACAGCCCTGTCCCCAACATCTCTGCTGGTGCCCCTCACTCCGAACCCACAGCTCCCTGGCCCTACCAGTGCCACTCACTTCCCACCCTCAGCCCTCTGGCCCTTCCAGTGCCCCTCACTCCTGACCCACTGACTTCTGGCCCTACTGGTGCCCTTCACTCCCAACCCACAGCCCCCTGTCCCAGACGATGTCCCTCACTCCCAGCCCACAGCCCCCTGCCCTCTCTCCTCCCCCCAGCCCTGGTGCAGGGGACACCCAGCTGCCCACATCCCTCAGGTGGGTGGTGGGGGAGTAAGTTTGGCCTTGTCATGAGCTAAAGGGAGGAGGAAGGGAGGCCTGTAGCACCCCCACCCCAAACTGGGGATCCTGACTATGGCTTGTCCCTCTCCGCCTTGGGCAATGTCTCCCAGCTGCCCTGTACACCAGCCCCAGTACTGCTAGCCCAGCCATGCAACTCCCTACTACCCCCTTTAAGACTCCCTCAACCCCCTTTGCCTGCTGCAGAGGCAGGTGCTTCCCCCCTGCTCCCCATGTCCTGCACACACACACATCCATACATCCCTAAACAGTCCCCAAGCTCTGACCCTCCACCTGCTGCCCCCCATAGACTTACCTGCATCCAGCTTCTGGGGCTGCTCCCACCACTCTGCCTGGCTGTATGCTGGCCATGTGAGTGTACATGCACAAACACACATAATCCCCCTGCCTCCAGTCACCCCAAGCAGCTCCTTCTAGCCTGCAAGGGGAAACCCATGGTTTCCTCTTTTAAAGAGGAAAATCTGTGTTTTTCCGCAGCAAGCAGAAAACCCGGATCCCTGGTGAACATGCATGCGTGCTGTTAGGACAAGCTGGGAAATGCAGTTCTACTAGCAAAATCCTGGACATTTGTTCATATTTCAAAAAACCTCCTGGACAGAGATTGGAAGACTCAAAAAGACAATATGTTTGGGAAAACCTGGATGCATGGTAACCCCAATAAAGCATCATATAGGTTTGAACCCAGAAATTAGAAACCCCATAATAGACAATTATGTCTCGGAGTGCCCAAACATACAGTTGCACCAGTTTAACTAAACTGGGATAAAATTACACTTGGTTACGCTGGTACAGTCCCACATGTAGATCCAGCCTGAAACCCTCCCCAGGCTTTAGGAAATAGGGAAGGGCAAAGTGACCCTTGTGCCTCCCCTCATTCATTGAGGTGAACACTGACACAGATCAGAATATGGCCCACTTTGTATTAAATGCTGAGAAGTAGGCCAAGTTAATCTATCTCAGTTTACTCAGAACAAAGGGACACTTCTTTTGATTGTACAGGAAAGCCCACTATCCCTGTGTTCATCATTGAGACAGCAGTCCTGGATTCTGCCCCATCATGGTACACACAACAGAAAGCAGGAAATCAGATTGGGCAGGGTAAGGCAATCAGAGTGGCACTTTGTAAGTATGCCGGGCTAATTTGTGGCACGCCTGCCAAAAAAGGTTGGCCCTGACTGGATTCTCAAGGTCTCTTCCAGCCCATGATTCATCTTGGCTGGTATCCTGTCTCCGACAGTAACCAAAGTTAGATTCTGTAAAGGAAGATTCATGAACCCTCATAAGGGTTAGTTTTGGAATACCTTCATTGTAGTGGTAGGCTTATGCCCTAAAGTGCAAACATTTACATTCTTTACCATTTTTATCCTATTTTATAGAGATTTAGGTGCTGCTCTTTATTTGTAGCTATTAAATACATAGGGAAAACTTTTGCATTTCATTAATCCTCTGATTCCCCTATCACATTGTGTCTGATGTCTATTGTTTGACTAAGAAAAGGACTATCACCATCTGAGAATGCAGTCAGTTTTAAACAATAACATCTCAGTCAAAACTGCTGTCTTTCCACTCATTATGGAGTTCACATTAAAATAGCAGCTGCAGGTGAAATATTTTCTTCTGATACTCTAATCCTCAGGACTGGCTGTTGCTGGTCTTCTGCCTCTCCTCATTAATGACTCCAGTGAGCATCTCAACATGAGACACTGACTGTGCAGTAGCCAAAAAATATGGTGCAGTTGCATATCATAGCACAGACAGTCCTAATATGCTACTGTGCACTATTATTACACTACTGTGCAGTAGCGTCATCTAAAAGATGTTCACTGGTGCTACTGTACAGTAACTCCTATTGCTGAGCATTTATTTAGTACTTACTAATACAAGTACTAAAAAAAAGCACAGTAATGATTGTGCAGTAGCATCTTGTGTAGATATGCCCAGTGTTACTGGGTATAGTGAGCACTTCATTTATAAACTTTCCCTCTGCTCTTCCTTCTGAACTTTTAGAGTTTCTGCAAATTATTTTCTTTTAAGGATATTTACTGATTTTTTAATAAATGACACTCTGTCAGGGCCAGAAAGAGAAGACATTCCAGTGTTAGGTGTATAGCCTACCACCTGGGAGACAGATCCAAGTTCATTCTCTACTCCTCTGATTTATTGTGTGCTATTGGCAAACACACCCTCTCTAAGATGTATCTCCCTATCTATAAAAGAGGAATAACAGTACTTTATTCCTCATAGGGGTGTTGAGATGATAAATGAGGCACCATATGTACTTGGGATTAATAGTTTAACTAGCACTGTTTGTCTGGAGTAAGATAACCCAAAAAAAGACTGGAAACAGAAAACTGAGTGGCTGTGAGACACAGACTTTGGGGTAGGCTTCCATGCCCTTTTCAAGGTCTTACTAAGTAGCTTGTAACTTTCTTACAATCACAGATTAAAATCTCTGAAGGGTCAATTTAGACTTTTTTCCTTTTCAAGGTTTCTTTGATTGAGGGGATTTACTTTGAAGTGAGATGCTTTATCTTAACTGCTTTGTGTAAAGTGACACTCAGCAGCCACATCCCAATGAATAGGGAGCTTTACCTCACTCCAGTCATTGCTTCAACAGGGAGAATTTCCAAACCATGTGCTCAGCATCATGAGTAGGTATCTCATGCTCTACAGAGCTGCTAACAGGCTCTTAGGACTGTGGGATTGTTCCCATGGTACATGGTAGCTAAAAAGAGCTGAAGCCACAGCATGCCATGTCTGGGAAATCAAATTCTAAAAATCTCATGGTTGTTATCTCACCATCCAATGGCATGCTTCTTTTTAGGTAGCTGGCACTGTTTGCAAACTCCTAACAGCTTGTTATGAATGAAACAGCTTTGTGCTGTCATGCTGGTAGGTGGGTGTATGGAGCCACATTTGTGCCACTGGATAGCTATGACTAAGGGTAGGGAAGAGGAGGAGGAAAGTGAAACCATGCATCTGTTTCAGGAGATTCACTCTGTGTGGAGTCATTTCTGGGATCACAAAAAGAGCATCACCTGATGGGAAAGGATTATGTTGCTGATCTGGGATAACTAGCAGTGGCTTCAGAATGAAAAAGGGCACTTTCCTGGAGATCTGCATAGAGCTGATCCCAGAGTTGCAGAGGTAGCACACCAGCGTGAAACAGTGTTTAGTCATTCAGAAGTGTGTAGCTATTACTACATGACAGTTCAATCCTTGAGCAGCTGCTGTTAACTCTTTATTAATTGATTTGGCATGAACAGATTGACTGTTGGGCTGGCGTTATGGTGGTGGACACCATATAAAATAGGCACCGTCACTCTGTTATATAGCTTACCAATGCTCAGGGATCTACTGATAGCTTTATATGCATGTGGTTCTCCATTTGCAATGGTGCAGTTGATAGAACCCAAATTCCTATCATTTGTCCCTTGGTATTCATAGAAACCCATAACCAATATCTCTGTTGTGCTCTAAGGCCTGGTCAATAAACATGGCAGGTTTGCCCATGATAATACAAGTTGGTCTGAAAAAGTTCATGATGGAATTTTTAGGAACTCTTGCCAGTTTTGCTAGCAAAATCATTTGGATGTTAAAGGTATCAGTGTTTCTTAACATATTCAGGGAAAGTCTGCTTGCCCTCAACTGTTATGGCTGATGAAGGCTTTTGCTGGACATTTTGGTGACAGAAAAGAACAGTTTAGCTACTGCCACAGCAGAGGCAGAAAGCCAGTAGAATGTGACTTTAGGAGACTGCAGAGCAGATGGCAGTCACTAATTGGAAGGCTTGAAACAGCTAACAGTCCCTCCCTCAACCTAAAACTGTGTGCTATGTTCTCACAACACCTATGGCAAAAAGGGAGGGCTGGGAGACTGCTTAAGAGATTTTCAGGGCACAATGAGGAGCTTGTGAGATGCCCCCACCTTGATGACAGTTGCACAGGAGCACATCATTCAGGACATTTTGTACAACTTTTTTGTGTAAAGAGCCTTATGGTTTGATTACATAGCTTGATTACAGCTTTCTGTCACTTGGTTTGTGGCACATGACACTACTAGCAATGTCATAGCCTCCTGGGCTATGGGAGTGTTTTCTGCTCAAAGGTCTAGTTTTGAGTGCTTTTCATCTCTTTATTCATTTTAAATTGAACATTTTATAGCATGTCAGTTAACTATAGGGGAGATGTCAGTGTCATAGCTGTGATGTAGTTTTGGAATGCATTAAAAGAAGCATTTTTTGTTAGACACCGGAGGTGGTAGTACCATTCTGTGTGGGAGTCATAAAGCCTCTGCTAGAGCACTATCCACTTTTGTCCAATCTAGAGTACTGCATTTGAAGAAGTGGGTAGAGAAATTGGAGAAAGTATAGAAATAGATGATGAGAAGATATTAAAAGGGTTGGAACACAAACCATGTGAAGAAAATTAAGGAAACTTGGTATGTTGAGTTAGGAGGAAAGGTAATTAATGGGAGATGTGATAGCAGTTTTCAAATATTTGAAAGGCTGCCATAAAGAAGTTGCAGAAAAATTGCTACAAAAGGCAGGGCAAATTAAATCAAAGAAAAAACTTCCGAACTGTAAGAACAGTTGGACAATAGAATAAGTCACCAAGGAAGGTTATATAGCATGTCTCTCATAGAAGGTTTTTAAGAGAGTGAATAAGTATCTGTCTGGGATAGTTTAGGAAAGTGAATCTAACCTTTACATAGACCTACTTGACCTTCAAACTTCCTTTTAGCTCTAGGATTCTATAAACAGAATCTATAGCCCTTCGTTCATTTTACATAGAATGCCAATGTAATATCATAGATTCATAGATGCTAGGGTCAGAAGGGACCTCAACAGATCCCATCCCCTGCCCAGGCAGGAAAGAGTGTTGGGGTCAGATGATGCCAGCCAGATGCCTATCCAGCCTTCTCTTAAAGAACCCCAAGGTAGGGGAAAACACCACCTCCCTTGGAAGTCCATCCAATTTTGGCCACCCCTACTCTGAAGAATTTTTTCCTGATATCTAGCCTAAAACTGCCCTCTGTCAGTTTATGGCCATTGTTCCTTGTTACCCCAAGAGGCACCCTGGTGAACAGAGCATCTCTGATCCCTTGCTGCATCCCCTAATGGATTTGTAGGTGGCCACAAGATCACCTCTCAGCCTTCTCCTGCAGAGGCTGAAGGGGTCCAGATCCCTCAGTATATCACTCTGGCAGTAGCAGAGGCATCTTCCTGCAGAGTGCTGGAAGGCTTGTACATTATTACATATTAACCTAACCTAACCTAACCTAACCAGGTACTTGCAAAACCTTGTGCTATACATCTCTGATTTAGTTCACCTGTAAGATGCAAATCTACCCTGCCTTCTGCTTGACTTCAGACTATCATGGCTCATTACTCAGTGTATATTATTGCCATGTAGGGTTTGCTTTTGCATGTTCTTTGTGCCTCCATTCTAATGTTATAAAAACCTAAGTCTATCTGTCTATTACACTTTATTCACACGATGATTGGCTGACAAAACAGCCAATCAGAGTGAAAACAAGCGTTCCAACAGGAACTGGCAGCAGTGGAGTGGCACTATGATGGTGGGAACACAGGGGCAGAGGGTGGGAGAGCTGCTGGCCTTGGCTTCCCCACCCCACTCCCTGCAAGCAGCCCCAAGGACTGGACCCTGCTCCCTGCAAGAGACAGAACAGCAGCAGCATGGGGTGTTATGTGGCAGCACTCCATCTCAACCCCCTTCTTAACAGGCAGTTGGTTAGTGCTTTCATAAAGTTGTGGAGCTTTTGCTTTCAGTGCTAATTGGAGCTAATTGGAGTCCCTGGGCCTACTGGTCTGCACAGGGTTTCTCATTCTCAGCAGAAGTTGTTACATCTGCTTTGTAGAGCCTTTGTAGACCTCTCTGAATTCTACATGCAGAGCAAGAAGGAACATTCTGGCAAGAATCAAATCTTCAAAAATAAAAGAAAATCTTCATTTCCATGTAGGTGCTAGTAAGGTTGTGCAAAGCACACTGTAATAAAGGGTTAGAATGAAAGAACCAGGAATGTTTCAGTTCATAAAACTTTGAATTTTTGCCTCACTGCAGGAAAGTGTGCAGTCAGTCTTGTGGCCTTTTCCCTTGGTGCCACTCATGAATTGTGGGAGCTGGAGTGGCATGGTGGCACCAACCTCATGTTTCAGTTGGAAGGATCAGAGGAGTCAAGTTCCCACCAGAAGCTGCTTTGACTGCTGGGCTGTAAGGAGCTGTGGCAGGGACTTCTAGTAGTGAACAAGCACTCCTAGGAGGAGGTAATTTCCAAGGCTGTAGAAGTGGGCCTGGGAAACCTGGAGCTGATATGAGTGCAGAGGAGTGTCACAGGGGGCAGGTGAACAGGGGGCAGCAGCTGTAATACAGCATAGTCTCCTACAGTGTTTTTCTGTTCATTACCTGTAGCATCTATACCTCCTTCTCCATTTGTAAAGTCTGCTTAATCACAGCAAGGCCCTGTTCTGCATCTATGAGACCCTTTTGTGCCAGCTGCCTTGTCACAGTGGGCTCCTTCTCCCAGTGCCATACCAACAAAATTTGGCACCTGGAGCAAAGCCCCCAGCAGCAGCCCACCCTTGGTGTGCACACAGTGCTGGGGGGGCACACGCCTCGCCCCATGCTTGCCCAGGAGTGCATGCAGTGGTGGGAGCCACCCTTCCCGTCCCTGCACCCCCCCAAAATGAGCTGCTAGCAGCTCCAGCCGTGCCCCACCCCAGCTGGGCAATGCCTGTTGGTGCCTCTTTACTTCAGGTCCCAGGGCACGCACCCCAATTGCTCCACCGCTTCCCCTGCTACTGCATTGCCTTCTCCACCAGTACCTTGGTCATGGAGAGAACTTCCCTCTCAGCCTCTCTCTGTCCTTTGTTTCTCCTTCTAGAGAGACACACTTTGCTCCTCATTTACCCTCCCTCATTTCTCTCGATGCTGGTCATGATTAAAGCTGGTGTACTTCGAGGTTTGTGTGCCTGAGCTGCAGACCCTTTAAATCATCTGTTGGGGAGCCAGGAAGAAGACAGCTCAGCCTTGCAATGTTTGAGCTCTGTCATAGGTGACTGGTACCTCCTGATATTGGGGGGTCACCAGCAGCCGACCTCCAACTGGGGGGGTCCCCCAGCAGCCAGTCACCACTGTCAGCACTTCTCTCAGCACCCCCACAATCTCAGGGGGGTACCGGCCATTGCCCCCCACTCCCTGGCTGGCAAGGGCCAATTTCAGGGGGGCACATGCCCCCCTCCCCATGCCTTCCCTACCTGTCACCTATGAGCTCTGTCATGTACTTTATACATCTAAACTTTAATTTCATAGACCTTGCAAACACACTCAAAGTTCCTCTATTATTAATGCTGGCTTGCAATGAATATACTGCATGCTGGGAGTTAACCTTGGTAGTTCCATAGCACTGTGAAATATCCTCCCTATTACTATGATTTACTTTATAAATACATTTGCACTGATAAACCTCCCCTTACCCCCCACAGTTTTGAGATTATCACCATATAAAATACCTTTTAAAGATATACTGGTATATGGATAAAGAGGTCTTTCTGGGATTTGTACTGATAATGAAACACCTTGCTAAGATTAGTTCTTATAATAAACTTACACTAACAAACTGAATAAATTGTTTGCTTGATCAAACATACTGTGGACTGGGCACTTCTGCTAGGGGAAATACATAAGGTAGCAGTGCCTGTAACATTTAGAGTAAGATCATTGTCTTGACTCACTACTGTTACAGCTGCAAGTGGCATATCATCTGTAACTAATGAATCAATAGATTTTTTTGTCAGAAGGGATTTTTTTTTCTGTTGTAGTACTAGTAAATGATGTGCCCAATGTGGTTAATTCTAATGTGAAAAAAATGAAGTCAGTTTTGGTACATTGGTGATCTTTTTCTTTTCTACAGCTGCTTTTTTTTCTTTTTCCTCTTCCACTATTTGCATATGTTTCACCATGCATGGGTCCTGAACACAAAAATTCCAGATTGTATGAACCATAACTAATGACAACTGACTGAAAGCAAGATGTCCTATGCTACAAATTGCTCATGTGAGGACCATGACTTGTTACTGATTGGTTGCATTTAATCCATGATAGTTATCATAATAATTATGCTTCAGTGCACATGCAGGAATGTTCAGTGTTTTGTATAATCATGTATTTGAATGCTGCATGCTTATGCTTTGGTTCTCTTTTCATTTTATGCCTGTGTAGTGGTTCATATGTTCACATGGCTTGTTTCACGTGGGTCTTGTGACTGTTTTAGACTGGAAGCCTGGGCCCTGTGGGCCCATGGTTTAAGGCAGCTATTAAATTAGTATTCTGACTTCTGGCAGCCTGCATGTTCTCAGGGGCAGATGACTCACTGGCCAGGTAGATGGGGCCTTAGGTTCCCAGACCCTTTAGAATAGGTTGTTGGCCAGCTCCTGTGCATTGAAGAGCTTCTGATGGTCAGACACATCTTTATGCCAGAAGTTGCATGTTGTACAGTCTTTGGTTTCCTATTGTCGGTTGGACATGCCTGAAGGGAAGGAGGTTGATGTTGATGACTTGTGTCAAAATCTTGTCCAATTCCTCATACTCTGGACAGGTAGGTAGGATGCTACCTGATGTTTGCCCTTTTCCCTCTTGCAAGCCAGTTTTAAATTCTTAGTTTTAACATAGCACTATGTGGTGGTCCAGCCATTAGCAGCCCCTTCAAAAGCATCAGTTTCTATATCTGTACTCCCCAGTGGTATATGTTTTTGCCTCTCCTTGAAATGCAAGGACCTCAATTAGAAGCACAGTAACCAGGAGTGACACAAGGCTATCAAAAATGTTAGGTGTACTGTCTAGTCTGCTGACTCCCGCAGCCTGCAAACACAAATGGGCAGAACTGGATTGTGTGCCAGCATCCAAATAGGGAGGCAGTGTTCAGTTACCATGATCCAGAGCACTAGAAGCCACTCAAGTAAAGAAATCAGCTGGTCAGGACAGCAAGCAAGCAGTGTGAGAAGGCAGCTGGAGGGCTGCCAAAATACTTGGAGAACAGATGTGACCAGGGGGCCTTTAGTACAATGTAACTTACTCAGATGTGAAATTGCTGATTCCAAGAGGATTAAGAACACTATAGCAATTTGCCAGTTCTGCTGTTGCAATGAATTAGTATCATTTGTATGCATGGATACAGCCCGGTTTACAGCCATGTAGACACAACCAAAATGTAGTAATTTATATTTGGCTAAGAGGTTATTTTGGGTGAGGTATGGTCCTGCCTGCTATAAATGGCCATTAAAGTATGAATTCTGTTCTGAAAAGCTTCTTCACAGAGCATTGTGCAGTTGCACTATTTTGTTCCTGGTTAACTCCTAACAAATTTGCTTACTTGACATGTATTACCGGGCCTGCAACTATTAAAATCCCACTTGGCTTTTTCTGGTTCTCTCATCATCAAGAATAACGATTCTATGGTAGAAACAAGCCCGATGATGATGCAGAAACCAGAATAGAAGTCAGCTCATGCCATCTTGGCTGCGTAATTTCTGCAGTATTAGCAGGGACAAAAAGTAACAAAAATTATTTTTATTTACTTAAGTCACCCTGTGTAGCAGCCTGAGTATTAGGGTACCAGAGACAAGTCTATTGCCATTTAGGAACAATTACTTTTCACTTTTCAGAATAAAGCTGTACTTTAAAACTTCTGAAGCACTTTTTTTGTAGCAGAAGGGGTTGGCCCTGGTGCCCTTGACCAAAAATATCTCCTTCCCTTATTCTTGTATGATGAATATATGCCAGCTGGCTACCACTCTCCATTCCAGAGATGGCTTCATTTCAGTGCTGTTGTTTACATAAGATTTGTGAGGTGATTTAAGGTCCTTCGGGATAAAATGTCTGAAATAAATTCTAAGTATTCTTTCCAAAGAAGTAATCATTAAGGGCTCATGCATGCCAACAGGCATGAGCTAACACTAAGTATGGGTTGGACAGAGCCCTCTTGCCCCAGAAAGTCTTTTACTCTTTGGAGAAGATTTTCTCAAGGCATTTCTGAAAATATCTCAGTGCTAATTAGAGATATGCCTTTGCTGTAAAATTAAAATTGGATCAGAAATCCAAACACCCCAAATGGCTGAGCTTGTTCGATTGCCAGGTTTTAGTCTGACACATTATTAAATAAGAACTGTTTGCAAATGGATTTGTATTCAGGTTAAATTTTTTAAAAGTCTTCCTGCATATCATGCCTAGCCTGGTTTAGATCCAGGTTTTTAGTTTGTGGTTGAATTGGTCATTAATTCTAGTAATGATAGTGATAGCGTCTTTCTTTCTGGCCTTAGGACAAGTGCACCTACAGTTGGGAATAATGGGGCCAATTCACCACTTCCATACATAGATACAAAACTACTGGCCTCCAAGGAATTTTGCCTGCTCACATGAAAAGGGATTTTAGTCCAATGAGTTTATTTATTATTATTTTAGTTGACTTAAAAGCACCTATCCTGGGCTGTAAGCAATATAGCTAGGATGCTAATTGCAGTATTCACAATGTAGTTAGCAAATAACCCACTCAATATATATAACTTTTGGAATAATAAAAGTCATATACCCTTGCAGATTACCAATAGCCCTTAAAATATCCCACCCCCAAACACTTAGGAAAACAAAATGGGCATTACCATATGGGTGGTAGATTAACAAATTTGGTTCACCAGCAATAAGGATAAGTGATTTTTCAGAGGCAAGGTGTGCACAAAAGTCCCTTGGCTGTTTTAGACCCTGGGGGAGGGGGAGTTTGCTTGAGCACTTTCCCTAGAGCTGGAATGGGCTCATTTGGTTGGAGACTTTTCCCAGGGATGATATTTATTTATTTGAAATGAAATTTGTAAAAACAAGCATTGGCTAATCCTTGTGCTATAGGATCAGTGAAAGCTGAAATTTCACCGGTATCCAGACAGCTTGTACTTCTCCAAAGCCAAACAAAGAATGCACTGAGAAACCCCATGCTACTGTTTGTAATGTTGTAAATAGGGAAATCAAAAGTCTTTCAGCTTTGCCTCCTGCAGCTGACTCAACCTAGATGAATGTCACTGCTTGTCAGAGCACCAGTGGGGGTAGGGGCTAAAATGAAAGCATGTTTCTTTTTTCATGAGACTCTGAGCTTTAAAATGTGCTCAATTTTAAAATGTACAACAGTAGCAGCTCATTTTCTTTAAGGCTGGTTCTTTCATGTGTGCCTCCCACCGGCATGGTGACAGTCAGAGTGGCAGGGAGTAGGGCTGCCTAAAAGAAATGCCACATAACATTTCCTTGTCTGAATGCAAAAATAAAAGAACAGGGGGTTCTTGCCCCTGGGCAAGAAAAATTAACAGAGGAAGAAACAGCAGGCACAGTTTAAAGATAGGGCTTTAAGATGCTAAGAATGGGCCCTTCAATTTGCTAGAGTATCTAGGCTTGACACCCCCCCCCCCCCCCCAGAACCTCTTTTTACTCCCATGAGTAAAGACTGCTAGATGAAAAACTCTTGTAATTCAAGAAAGCTCTCAGGAGACATCGGAATGCAGTGGTAGTAATTCATACTGTAGTGGTTCATAGATCACACGATAGTTTTTCTGGATGTCTTACTATGGCTTCACAAAGCAAGCTGGACTGTTGTGCCAAGAACAAAAATTGAACTGCTAGGTTTACAACAAGCAGCAAGATAAACCTCAACATTTACAAGAATGAGTAGACTGTGCAGGCATTATCTCTGTAGCATGGATTTAATCCCAGTCCCATTTAATATATGAAATACCTTCATAGCTCATGATTGCAGAATCTGTCTCACTCCTGGTATTGGTTCCTACCTCCAGTTTAATTGCTGAAAGAAATGACTAGTCAAGAAAATAGAACCCTTATTTTTGCACACCACACTAGTCTGAATGTGTGTTGGGACAGTGCTATGCCTAAACTGCCTAAAATGACTTGAAAATCAAGATACAATATTGTTGTTTGAGAGGCTGCCTCTGGCAGTAGCCGCAGTGTTGTTACCATTTGTATGCCACAGGGAGGTGGTTGTCAGAGACCAATATTTAGCTAACCATCTGGGGCTGGGGGCAGCATGGAATCATAGAATCTTAGAAAATAAGCTTGGAAGACATCTAGTTGTCCCCTTGTCCCAAACCAAGATCAGTAATGCCTAAAACCATACGTGCAAGTCTGTTAACATGAATGATCGTCTTGGTCTCAGCTATATTATACCAAGATAGAAATGGATGAGTCATGTCTGCCATGCTGGTGTAAAGCAGGAAACAATCTACTTAAGACAGGGAGTTGCACTGATATAAAACTGATAGAACTAAGAACAAATCAGGCCCTCAATGGCATTGTAAAAGTGACATATGCGTGTTTACCCACACAAGTTTATTTTACATTAATAGGAAGTTGCTGAGATGCCACTATAAGCTTAGTATAAAGCTAGGCTTCAGTCAAATTTTGTAATACTTTTACGGTAGTTTTGGAATGATGCTGTTTTAGGGGTGGAGCAGGTTTTAAAGTTTGGGTGGAACAGGAATCAAAAGTGGGGTGCAACTGGACCACTGCACCCCTCACCCTTGCTCCATCCCTGCTCACTGGCACAGATAGCCATGTTGTCTCTAATGGAGCCCCTCCTGTGAGTGAGAGAGAGGGATTTGGCTCTACCATAATTTGGTTATTGCACTTGTGTTTTTTCTTTGTAATTTCTTGAAGCAATCAAGGACATGAAAGAAAAGTTTCTGTTTTCAAAACATGGCAATCTTTGTTCCAGAAAAATATCTGGAAGCTTTCTCTTCCTTGCTCAGCTTCTCATTTCTCTCTCAGCCAGATATAGACAAACTAATTTCAACACATTTTAGTTAAAATAATAAAGATGATAATGTCAAGGAGCTTGAGTGCCTAGTCAAGAGACTTAAAATAGGTGATCTCAGAACCAGTGAGAAATGGAATTCTTAATGGAAGTGCTGACAGATCCCTCCTTGTTGAGGCACTACTGGGTACCACAATAATTATTCTGTTCTAATCAAGTGCTGTGAAGTGTCAGCTTCACTGGCATAAAAAAGAGTATTAATGGAATCCCAGCAGAACAAGAGTGAGATTTGTAAGAGTTACACCATATATTATGTCCTGACTTTTATAGAGGTTGCTCCTTTTTCTCATCATCATAAGCAAAATGCAGGATATGGGCCAGTGTGGCATACTGTATTGCAAGTGTGAGAGCAGGTGGTTATGATTTCAACTCTTGTCCTTTTCCAGAAGCTCCCATACTCGTTTTTCCTTTCCTTGAGTCCCTCCCCTTCCCCTCAGCATGCACACACTCAGTTACCCCTCCTCATTATACTGCTACCAATTCTGAGTCCTTATATTGTCCAGTTTCAGAAAGAGAAATGTATTTTATTGCTGGCAATCCTGGCATCAGGGTTCTGGCAGCTGCAGTGCATCCAGGGATGGAAGAGGCACTGTGTGTGTACACTCTGTGCATCTCTGGGATCAGCTGTGTTTGGGATGAATCAATTAGGTAAGTTAGAGAATAAACAAGTGATAGAGAATATGCCAGCTGGGGTTGTGGCAAGGGTGTGTTTGTGGATGGCACACAAAACTAGGCAAAGGTGGTGATTTCTCAGGCTTTTTGGCATAAGTACAAAACTTCCCAGAGTTCCTGGTGGTTAGTAAGGATCTCTTCTTAAAGACATGTAACTGATACTTAAGCATGTGAAGCACCTATGTCTTGTCCAGATGGCTGTGCTTGTGGGAAGGAATATAATACCAGAGAATCCACCCATCTCCCAAACCAGCTCTGCTCAGGAGTGGTCTGAAAGCTGACTGATCTTGAGTAGACAAATTATCTCTGACCTCATATAATATCAGAGATCTGAGGAGAGGCGGTGGGGTTGCGCTCTATGTCAAGGAACGTTTCTCTGCAGTGAGCATTAACTTGGGGGCGACTGAGGACCAGGTGGAAGCAATTTGGGTCAGGCTGCAA
>JAGPOW010000261.1:39553592-39581249 GCA_030014935.1 Caiman crocodilus | reverse complement strand
TTTTTTCTACTTGTCCAGACTGAATCCAGATGTACACATATACAGGACGCCTGTTCCAACGCACTAGAAATCCAGCATGTCGGAGCACACTCGATTAATTGAACCTGCTCAAGCATGTAAATTGACATGCACTGGCAGCCTTGCACATCATGTGTATCAGTGGTGCAGTGCACATCAGCGCTGAGAAAATGGCAGTGATGTGCTTTGAATGAAAACACATTTGATGTGATTATGTTCAAAGCACACTGCTGCCATTTTCTCAGTGCTGATGTGCACTGTGCCACTGATACACCTGTTTCCAATGCAGCGCCGGATGCTTTTAATTAGCACGGCTCACTAATTAGAAGTGCCTAGTACTGAATCAGAAGCACATGTAAAAATACCCAATGTTTTCTATTTGCAGTGTGGATAGGTCCTGTTTAGTACATAAAAGTCATGTCATGATCTAGAAAATCTGGCTGTGTGTAATGGAGCCCTTACCCCATTGTTGAGAAGTGGGAGCAAACTCTGGGGCCTGCTGGCCAGACAAGCCCGCAAATGGAGACTTAAGGGTGGAAAAGAGTCAAACAAATACTTATCACAGAGTCAGCAGTGACAGCAACACCTTACCTAGAAACACAGCAGGTCTCAGCAGCAAGGGGCCGTGCTGAGACTACTCCACCAAACCAAATCAGAAACCACGTGTAGCAGCTCTGGGAGACAGGTGACCAGCAGGGGCTAGTGGCTAGGGAGCCATTTAAACACAGGCCCTGAACAAGAACAGGGCAGTCTAGCCCTGCAAGCTGAAGGGGAAGGAGCTCCTAGCCCAGAAAACTTCAAGGGAGCTCCTGCTGGACTCCTGAGCTTCCTGGGAACTACCGGCAAGACCCTGAGAGCCTACAGAAGGATGTAACCCAGAGCTGGGGGTTATGTTCATACCCAGGGAGGGCTGCCATGGGTATTTGCTTACCTACCCTGATAGGAAATGGAAGGTTTTCATTTTTTGAAGCAGTAGCATGATGTTTTCCTTTAAAAGTTTGTTGACTAGGAAGGGAGAATTTGTGTTAAGTGGTTGCTTGCTGCATCTTAAGTTATACCGGTAGTTTACTGGGACTGTGAGGGGTGTTTTTTGGAGGTCCCAGTAGTGTGCTAGGGGCATGTGATCACCTTGAGCTCTGCTGGGGCAGACTTAAGGCAGAGTGAGCAAGCAGAGGCCAGAGCAGGACAGCATTTGGGGTCAGAGAGCCCGGCGTCTCGAGCCGGGTGGAGTTAAGGCCCAAGGAAG
Organism: Caiman crocodilus; assembly: GCA_030014935.1. Classification (NCBI taxonomy): domain Eukaryota; kingdom Metazoa; phylum Chordata; order Crocodylia; family Alligatoridae; genus Caiman; species Caiman crocodilus. Next base: position 39,579,985 of record JAGPOW010000261.1, on the reverse strand, counting down.
GCCAAGACAAGGCTGGGACCTGGGTCTGGTGCCATGGGCCTAGACCATAGGAACGAGCCAATAGAAAGAGGGGGCTGAGGCAGAGAAAGTCAAGCCTTAACAAGCATATATGGGTTCCCTGAGACACATGATTAGCCCTTAAGCCAGTGAGCAAGGCCAGGCTTGGAGAGCCCTGGGGCAGCCTCCTTTCCCTTAAGGACTAATACATCAAGATGTGGCAGGTGAACAAAGGGGAGGGTTCCCCAGAAGTGCAGACCAGGTTGCGGCCAAGCAGCCACTGGGGAGGTGTGTGTGGGGGGTTTTTTTTATAGAGGACCTTATCCATCCCTCTGCATCATAGAAGCAAATTAATTTTTCATGGAGTAGATGGCAGAAAATTTGCCCCGGGGGCGCGCACACACTGCCTACTCACTGATCTCTGCACATGCCAAAAATAAATCTACCTTACAGCTTGTCTATACCACAGCAATAGTATATCCCAGGAAACATGAGACTGAGCAGGTCTCACCCACCAGAGCCCACCAACATGTTCCTGAACTGGGAAAGACACCACACAACAGGTGCTCAAAGTAGCACTCTTTGATTCAGAGTGGACACATGGAATATATGGGTATCTCTTATCCCTTTGTGCCAGGGCAATTTTTGTTCTGCTTTTTTTCCCCCTCGCTTTTCTCAGTCTAGGCTACTTTAGGACTATTGAGTATTGTGTGGAAGCCCATGTTGGGCTTCACCTAAAATTTCCAAGTCCAAGAAATCAACCTCCACCAGACCTCCTTACCCATCCTTGTGCTGTCCCTGGACAAACTGCCATCCCTTCTGTTTCACCTAAACTCAAAAGCACTATGAAAACAATGTGCCTTATCTTTCCATCTTCCACATTGTCCTAGGTGTTTTTGGTGAGGTGTCTTTCATTTGCTTGAAGTTGGTTTCCTGGGTGTGTAGTGGGCAGAACAACTAATTAGAGACCAATACCTTAACTTTGAACTTCAGAAATACCTTAATGTGATGAAGCAAGTGGCTCCTGGTTGAGCATGTGGTGCCCTGTGAGAGAAGTTCAGAAGGCTGCTGGCCTCCTAACCAAGACCAGAGGTAGGACAACATCTCTTTAAACTATGAAAAATCCCTGGAGAGCACAAACATACACTGACCCCCATCTGGGCACTACTTGCAAATGCACTCAATTTTTATTACCCAAATTTAAAATCTGAGAATCACAGGCAAATCAGCAGGAGCTGATCAGGCTTTTAGACTGACTAGCTGGTATCCATCCAGGTCCTAACAGGTGCAAGCCCACGTTGCTGGAAGAAACATGACAGTACTGTCATAAATGACATTAAAACTAGTAAACAAAAATACAAACAAGAACGAACGCACATTACCAGAGCTAAGCTAGTATCGGTAATACTTAAAACAGAACAATACAGCCATCAAATCAAAGTCAGTCATCTTTCTAGTTTGGATCTGTGCTACAAGTCAAAGCTTGTCTTCCAGGCTTCATCTAGCACAAAAAATTACTTTAAAACCATCAAGACAACCTATTTAGGAAACTTAACTTTTAAGATGTATTTAAGGCAAGGGCGGGCAATTATTTTGGGCAGAAGGCTGCTTACCAAGTTTTGGCAAGCGGTCAAGGGATGCATGCCCCAGCCCTGAACACCATCTTGTGACTGGAAGTCCCACCCCCTAATCCTTGACCTTTGCCACCAAAAGTCTCTCCCTTTGCCCCTGCAAGTACTCCTTTCAGCAAGGGGGTTTGCCATCTCAGAACCAGAAAAATACCAAATTATATTCTAAAAATTGACTTCCTACAACATTCATTAATTTGAGTTCAAAAAATATTTTTGCCCTGATTTACATGTTTGTGCAGTGTACATAGAGGTGATCACACAATAGATTAAAATTAAATCTTACTTTTGTATGTTGTAGGGGGTGGGGGGAGAAGGAGGGTTGGTATAGGTTTGTTTGGGGCTGTGGATGTGTGGGTATGTGGGATGAGGGGGAGGGTCTGAGGGGATGTGTGGTGTTTATAGGAGGAATGGTGTGGGTGTGGGGTCAGGGAGCACGTGGATATGTGTGGATATGGGGGTTTGGGTGGGTATGGGGTTTTTGGGGAACTGTCTGTAGAGGAGGGTAGCTGAGGCATGTGAGGGGGTATGGGTGTGAGGGGCTGTGTAGGTGGCAGTATAAGGGGCTTGTGGTGCATGTGTATGGTGGGGTGTGCTTGTGGGACTTACCCTATGAACATACATACACACACACACACCCTCCCACTCCTAGTCCTGATTCCTGGAGCAGCCAGCAGCTGGCAGGAAAGCAGGGAAATGGCAGCTACAGGAGGTGGGAAGGGGCAGTGAGTGGGCCCATGGAAGTGCAGGGCCCAGACCAGTGTCCTGGGGCCAGTGCCAGCAGGGCCCAGAGCGGTGTGGCAGAAGCGTGGGACCCCTACCCTCCCCCAGCACAGCCCCACTCTGGGCCCCACTGATGTTGGCCCTGGGACACCAGCATGGGGCCCACACTTCTGCCCAGCTGTCACTGTGCTCCCATGAGCCTGCTCACTGCCACTGCCTCCTGCCTGTAGCTGCCATTTTCACACTTTCCTACTGGCTGCTGGCCACTCCAGCATAATGTGGCTCCGAGCTGTATGGCCGAACTGCAGGACTCAGCAGGAGCTAGGCCAGCCAGGCCCCAAGAACTGGGGTGATCACCCAAAGTCTTCCTCTGCCTCCCCGCCCCCCCCGTGCTTATCTGAATTTCCCTCTCTGGCGCAGGGAGTCAGGAACAGCCCCAGGGGCCCAGGCCAGAAGGCTCTGCTAAGCAGGAGAATTCCAGGTAAGGAAGCAGGTGTGGGAGAGGACTAGGGGCAGGGCTGGGCCAGGCCCTGTGGGCCTTGCTTCTGGACTGTTGGGTCCTGCCGGCTTCCTCTGGCTCTTACTGCCCCTGGCTTCTGTCAGCTTTGACAGGCAGCCAGCGGCAGATAAATATTTATTTTCTAAATTTTTTAGGGGCCCTGCAGGCTGGGTAGAATGGGCTAGTGGCCCAGATCCAGCCTGTAGACTGTGTTTTGCCCACCACTGATTTAAGGTCTGTACTCCTCTTTCTTGCAACAAACACCACCCACCTTTTTGTGCAGTACTTCCCTTATGCCAGTCTCTGGTTAATTATCTGTGTTTCTGTGTACAACATGAACTAGTTATTCTGAGAGGCTGGGCTAATTAGTCTGTCACTAGTGCTGCACTGGAGTAGCTGGGTTTGACACAGGGTGCCAGATGAGAGAGGAGAGCGTTAACCTCATCACACAGGGGGATTTCATGGAACACTTTCATTGCTCTTGTGGCACAATACTGTGCCCTGGCATGCCCTTTGGGAATTACTGATGTAGTCTTAGTCAGAGTCAGTTTGTACATAACCCCACAGAAAAACGGTCCCTCCTCTGGAATGTGTAAAATCTGAGAGAAAGAGAGAATTGGGGCATGAGCTTGGGATATGGGAAACCCTCTTCTCTGCTCTACTACAGACTTTCTCGTTGACAGTAATTCTCAACCAGAGTGTCGTAGCATCCTGGATGCCACCAGATCCTTTGAAGTTTGCCTCAAGGTGTGAGGAGGTAAGTGCAGGTTCACGTTGGTCCCTGTCTGGCCAGTTCTCCACTCCCACTGCCTGGCCCTTCTGCAAGTAGGTAAGCACTGTAATATATACATTAATTTTTTTTAAATGGGGTGTCCTTTAATTCACAAAGTTATGGGAGGTGCTTTGAGTCTAATGAGGAGTGTGTTGGGTCCAAAGTGGGTGAGAACTACTGGTCTATGACCCTGGCAAATCACTGAGGACTTGCTATGCAAAGGTATGTAGGTGTGTATAATTGCAGAGAGGGGGTTAATGGAATTTTCTTATTAGGCAGCTATTAGCATTGTTAGGCACCTAAATACTTTTGACATTTGATTTGGCTCTTAATTCCTCCACACCTAACACCTCTGTGTCTAAGCTGAAGATAAGTGCACTTCCTCACTTCACAGGTCTGTTGTGAGGAAAAATATATTAAAAGCTGCATGAAAAACAAAGGCCTAAGATGGTGAGACAGAATAAGATGCAGAGTGTAAAAACAATAGAATGGGACCAGGAGAGGAAGCTGAAGGGACAGTGATGGAATATGGAGTATTGTAAACCATATGTGTAAACTTAAGGTTTCTGAAATATTTGACTTTTTGGCTTTCTAAAAGAAGTGAGCTCCTCCCAACTGTTAGCCAACCCAGCCATCATTCATCGAAACATAGAAAGGTAGGGTGGGAAGGGACCTCAGGAGGTCTAGTCCAACCCCCTGCTCAAAGCAGGACCAGCCCCAACTAGATCATCCCAGACAAAGCTCTGTCTAGCTGGGCTTTAAAAACCCTTTTTACTTAAAAATCATTGCTCCACTGATTGCTTGCAAGTTGTTGGGAAGGATTTGAATGGGAATTGTCATAATGGGTAATTTAGCTACTGGTGACTGTTGTCATATTTATTTTTCTGGAGTGTGTGGAGAATCCCTCTATGTACCTACATATGCAGGCTTACTGCTAGTCTCAGGACCTCTGTACTGTGGTGGAGGGTGAGTATTACCCTGTACGCTGCACAAGACTGTCAGCACCAAAGTTGTCTTTGCAAAAGAAATCAAGCGTGTAATGTTTTTTGCAAAGAGGAGAAGGAAAGAGAATATTTGGACCCACTAGCTTGGTATAAACATAAAGGGATTTTGCATGCTTATATTTCTTTCCTCAGAGACAAATTACTGCTTTTGGTTGCTATGGTTCCTGGTTTCCTTGGTTACCTCTTGGGGGGAGCACATGGGGATAAGGGAAGGGAGGAGGAGTCCAAAAAGGTGGAAGCCAATTGAAAACAATATAGCGAATGTTGATTATGTGAAGGGCTTTTACTAGGCAAAACAACAAAAGGGAAGAATGGCAGCCTGTTGGCAAAGATCCAGACTTAGTTTTGACCTTGTAGATAGATTTTTTTTTAGACTTTTTTTAATTTAAAGAAGTGAATATGTTGTGCAATGAAACTACGGTACAGTTTTCACTGAAGGTTAATATTTCAGATTCCCTTGAAGTTTGAATCAATGGATAGCGCATTATTATATACAAAAAGAAATTCCATAATATATAAAACAGTCAGGCTGTGTTTCACTGGGGAAGCTGATGACATCTGAAACTAGGTTGATGGAGTTGTTCCCTACAAGGAGCACTCCAAGTTAGTTTACAACAGTGAACAAAGAATATAATGTATCTTGTCCAAAATGTGAGATTGGAGGATTTCACCTTGTTACTCTCTATTGCTAGGTCCTGATCCTGCAAAGTGGTAGGATTTTAAACAAGGGAATGTGAGAAAATGAAGCTTGTTAATATGACTCAAGGTATTCAGTATTGAATCCCCTGTCCATAGTGAAAGCCCTATTTTTTTCAGCTGACCATAGTTAAGGGAGCTGTGAGGAATAAGGTATAAATTAATACTGCAATGTCTCTTTAGAAGACTGCATGTATCAGTTATTAGAACAGAAATTCATCCTGATCCATGGTGGCAGAGTGCCAAGAAAACCCCTCACCTTTTTGCTAATATCCTTTTCCTTGGTGGTATATGTCTGGCCATATAGCACAGCCACTGGAGCTCATGTAATGCACCAATTACATTGAGTGGACAGGAAAATGTTCTAGCCGAGTAGGAAATAGGTCAGAGGAATGATTTAACTAATAAATTACATTAATGAAAAGTTCTTTAGGGAGCTCTTGGGTTTATAGTCCTACAGAGGAGAAGAGGGTCAGCAGGAGCCAGGAAAATACTAGGAGAAGGGATGTTGAGGAGGATATGGCAGAGAATGTGTTTGCAAGGGACAGGGTGAAGGAGAAAAGAATAGGGAGCTGAAAGACAGTAAACTTGAAAAACAATGTAAGCCAAGCACAACATCTGTTCTCTCCCCTTTTTGTGCTTAATGGCAATAAGGGCCTGATCCAAATCCATTCAAATCAAGGGGAATCTTCCCATTAGAAGGCTTTTGACTCACACACCAAATCTAGCATTAAGGATGTAAATACAGATCTAGGGCAAATGAAGCCATTGCCAGAAACATGCTTTGCCCATAATTAATAGTACCGTCTTCTGATTTAGGAGGTAGTGCCAAAACTATTCAAATTTATACACAAAGGGAATATCTGGAACCTTATACAGCATCCACAACTTACAAAAAGTATATCACACATAATATTAATAATCTATACCTACACAGAGAGAGACAGGTGTGCATGTATAAATCATTAGACCAATATTGCCTTTATTCCCAATTAATTTTCACGGGATCTTAAAGGGCTAATTTAGTGGGTTTTAATTACAGAAGTTGGTAGGTCCAAAAGAGGAAAACTTACCAGTAAAAGTTTGCAAGGACTTGCTAGAAATCTTGGCTAAGTGGGTAAATTTAAATACTTATTGTTTTGGCTGTTACTTGTCATAACCAAGTCAGCTGAGTGTCCAAGACACAATAGACCGCATGGAGCCATTACTCCAAATTTGGTCACGTTCCGCTTTATTAGTTATTCCTACCTAGCAGTCTGTTATTGGCCACTCCAGACATATAAAAGTTCATGCAGCTTCCGCCCAAGTCAGAGACCTTCGAGCATGCGACAGACTAATCACGGAGAACTCTGTAGCGCGACCAAGGAAACTTGGTGGACTGATCACACACCAATATCTCTTTGTCACTGGGTCCTTTTGACGCACCCTCACTATCCTGCAAGTTCCTTTTTGTTCAAAAACTCATTTACTAGCAACTCGTTTACTTAACCATGACAATGCAAGCAAGCTACGTCGAGGCCTGCACTGCCATTCCACATGGCGTAAGTAAAATAATCTTTTAAAACCAATAAGCTGTCTCACCTCTCCATCAGCGGCCGCCTGATGTCTAATTAACTTAGTGATCCTCTGGATGGCTCTGGCTGCCTGAGACATTACTATAATTGAAAACTAACTTCAATATATATTTTCAGCGTAACACTGGGAATTGGATATACACTATGATATTGTGTGATTATTAATTATAGAAATGGTACACTGATTTTCATGTACACTACTGAAAATTTACATTAACTGAGTTAAATGACTGATCTTAAGCCTCTCTTGACTGCTAAAGACCTTGACATTTATGGAGCTGGAGATAGTAAGAAGCTGCCTTCTAATGTACAAAACAGTTTTCCTTTCAAGTTTCAAATTCTTCCTCACTATGTTCTCTCATAAACCCTTTCAGTGCCTATTTTCCAAGAAATATTGTTTGCATTGTCTTATGTAGGTATCTGAGACCAAACCATACTGTATATATTTGAATTAGACTGTAAACAAATTGGGATAGGGACCATGTTTTCCATATGGGCTGGTGTTGTCCTATATACATTCAAAAAAAGTTATAATGATAGAATATAGTCACATTACTGAAGCAAACTGTAATGTCCATGGGATGATATTTGATTGTGGTATCTGCAAATATAGGAGTGTGACTGTTGAATGTGCAAGGTAAAAATAATTAAAAATGTTCATGATGCATCCATGCTTTGGAGCTTTGATCTACCTGTTTCATAACAAGTTAAATGCACAGAGTTCATTGCTGCCTACAGGTGAATTCCACTTAAAGCTAATTCTCTGAAAACAATAGAAATGTGGCCTTTATATGAACATACAGTTATTGTTGCAACTGGATTAGAAGTTTTATGGTGCTGAAAATACTCTTCACCATTCATGACATGTTATAAATCAGGCCTTTTATGTGTCACAAGCTGAGCAATAAAAGCCACAATAGATTTGCGGGTTATTGCTGCTCTGATAAAAGGGCCATTAATAGTTGTAAAAATCTAAACGTTAATGGGGAGATGTTGTAAATACTGTAAGTGAACAGAATGAAAGTGCATGATATACCTGTCATCTGAGGTCACTTCTTGGTAGTTTATAGCTCTTCTCTAACAATGTGTGAGCTTTCCTTCTTAGGAATAGGAAAATGCAAATCAGCCACTCCTACTTATAAAAACAACCTCGGGGGCAACCCAAACAGTCCTTTATAGACCAGTGGTCTGATAGAACCCAACGCAAAGCCCACTAAAATCACTTTCAACCTGGCCCATAGCAGACAATACTCAGAAAGAGCACATATGAAAACAGAAAACTGCAGACTTTCCTGTAACTTTTTCTGACTGATCTGCTAAAAAATGTTGATCATTCTGACCCTGTAACTGCCATTGAGAAAAATTCTCATCAAAATCAAAGCAAATTTTGCTTAACTACAGGGCCCAGGAACAACAATTTAGAAGCTTGGGTTGTTTTATCTCCTCCCCTCAGCCCCACACATACACACAATCTAACCAACAGGACACAGACAATTCAAATGGTCTTAAAATAGACACTGGCAATCCCATAGCTTATTATAAGTTGACTCCCCATACTTTGGAGGAAAAACTTGAAATTTGGCACGGTGTTAGCCTTTGTGTCAGTGACTATTGACCCTCCTTCAGTCCCTAGCCAAATTTATGCACGTCTGGTAGATTATAAATATTAAAATAGATTCCATTCTCACATGCTCAATAGAGATTTGCTAGAGCTTTGCACCTTAATTGCCTTAAGACTCTGTCCACACAGGCATGCTCCAACTCACAGGTCAGTGAACTATACCTACAAAAACAGCCTTAAGGTGCTGTGGGTTAGTTCACGTCCAAATACTAGCACCAAGAGTAGATAGCCTCTCTCCTGTGATCTTAGTGCTGTCTGTGCTGATGCCCATGCAGTGTGGAGACAGGATTGCTTCATCTGAGATGCAGAAAGAATAAATCACTTGGGGGATGAAGGGAGGAGTGATTTTGGACAAGGATCCTGAGGAAAGGAGGCTGAGACTGGAGAGGATAGAAGAAAACTGAGACTGGGAATTGGGTATAGAATAAAAGGGTGGCAAGGGCAGGAGAGATTCTGGGAGTTCTAACAGTTCTAGGTCTGCTGAGGAGCTAAATGGATTTCTTTGTGAAGACTCATGCTTGAATTTATCGGCTTTTGTCCTCTGTGGGCTCCAGGCTCCCTGGCCTACTGCCCTCCCCACAGGAGCCCCATGCCAGCTATGCCACCATGGTGAGGCACCCCATGTCTGCCCATCAGCAGAGGGTGGGACACAGGGGACTCCTTTGGATGAGAAGGAGAAGAGTGGGAGTGGGTAGGGACGGGAAAACAGTTTTCCTTTCATGTTTCAAATTCTTCCTCACTATGTTCTCTCATAAAGCCTTTCAATGTCTGTTCTCCAAGAAATATTATTGGCAGGGGAAATTGTTTTCTTTATGAAGGTAGTGAATGTGGCTTGAGAAGCAAGATTGGGTTGAGCAGAGAGGAAGCTTTACTAGGTGAGATACAGGGGGGCAAAAATGGATGGTGGGGGTGCTTTAGAATCTGGAGGTGTTTGGGGGCATAGGTGTGCCAACTTTTATTTTTGCTGGGGGGTCCAAGATGATGTGCCCCCTGTCCCAGTGGCATGGCTAGAGCAGAGCCAAGTGGAGTCTGTGGTGGGGGCAGCAGTGAATGCAGGCTGCCTGCTGTGGGCTTCCCTTTTGTCCCACCCCCTTGCACCTACTTACTCTCACTGTACCTATTCCTCACTCTCTCACAGAATGTTTGTGATTGTCCTACCCTACCAACTCCCTTGCTTTCACAACCTGCCTTTACTTTGATCATAAAGTAAAGCACTCCAGGGTTAGCAAATGCTAGAATGAATATTGCAGGTATAATTTGCTTCCCCGTGTTCATTTGTGGCCTGCCTGATTTGATGTCATGGAATCTGGTTTGCAGAGGTGCTGAGCTTTAAATGTATTGATGATATATAATCTGAAAACATCAGACCCTGGATGTCTGAAACTGGGTGCCTAAAACTAGGTCTTTTGATCTCAAACTCTTTGTGCTTAGCTCCCCAGTGAAAAAGGGGACAATATGTCCCTTTACAATATCACCCTTACCCTTCTGATGACTAGTGCTTGTGAAACATTAAAACACTGTAGTGATGATCTCTTTAAAGGTTGTATATATCAAATAATGCCTGGCTATACATAATTAGGAGAAAACAAAATATTGGCAAGTTGCTCATTAAGTGATCCCCACCCAGCACCCTCTTCACAGAATGAGACAGGAAAACTGAGGGGAAAAAATAGCACATGATAATGTGATTATAGATTGCATCATACATAATTGCATGAAGGTTGAATGGGCAAACTAATTTCCAGCATTTCCTAGCTTGAGAGCCTTACTTTGCAACCTTAATAAGTGTTAGCTTCTGTTGATACTGCTGCATGTTGCACACCATACTGCAAGGCCAGTTTTCTCTGACCTCGTGAGAGAGGCAACGTTCAGTTCCATTCATACAACAGGACTTGACCAGGCACATTTTTAAGTGCTTTTAGTAGCAGGTGATGTAAATGGTAAAGCATTCTGTAATGGGGAAAGAAACAAAGGACAGGTAAATCATTTGTCAATTTCTCATTCTATCATATGAAACCAAAAATTGTACACAGTATTTCTTAGCTATATTTATATTTGCTGTAACACTCACTCACTACAGCACCTTGAAAGAGCTATGCAGCCTAAACAGAGTTGTCTGAACAATAAAAAATAATGGCTACTATTGGTACGAAAAAAACCCACCACTGAATTCTTTTTAGTATGATCTGTGAATTGTCTTAATTTAACTAGTGCAACAACTGCCAAACATTAATTGAAATACTTCCAAATCTTTTCACTTACTTGAATCAGAAGAGCACTAAGAATATGTGGCTCTGTGATTGGCTTTGTATTGGCATGTGCAAGCAGATAGGATCTAGTGGTCAAGAGAGAGATTTTCCATAATGTTTTAGAAATTAGGTATGAATGAGTGATCCATAGTTTTGCTGAATTTTCTAAATTTGACTTAAACTTTTAAATTGAAATAATATAATTTTCTAAATGCAAATAAATGTAATTTCTATCCATTTTAAAAGGTCCTTTACTGTGTGATACTTTAACCCGCAACTGAGGACCAAAATCTCTATCTGCATATGTCTTGATATGTAGATTATTGTTAAAGCATCATGATTAATTTATTATATATTAATATATAGTAATTAATTTTTTTTTTTTTATGTAGGATCAGAGTTAGTTCTGCCTGCAGACAGCTCAAGTGGAGAATGGAGGTCCATTTGTTGTGGGTAGTAAATAATGAAGTTCAGAAGGGGACAAGCTGAGCGAATATTGGATTTTGAGTGATTTAACCACTTAGGTTGCTTGTAGACGTTAAAATAAAACAAGTACAATAAAACAAAACCCCCATCCCCTGAGCTTTACTGGAAGTAACATGTTACTTTTGCCTGACTTTGCAACATCTGTATAGATTGGGCGCTTCATCAGGGCATTTTGGCACTTTTACCTAATAGCTGAGTGAATAAGCTACATAAAAGTGCCAAAAAGCCCCACTACAATGCCTGATCTATATGGATATTGGGTGAACCAAGTCCAACTAATGTACTGCCTCTTCTGGGCATGTGCTGGACTTGGTGCAAGAGCACGCCAAGTGCTATTTTTGGAGGAGTGTGTCACGGGATGGGGTCCTCAAGGATGGCCATGTTACCCCTACAACCCCTCAACCATGCCAGTTCAGCATGATGGGCACCCTCTATTTTCACCCGCCACATCTTGATGTGATGGTAATGAGTAGGGAGACTGCCTTTAAGCCTACTTGAGCATGCTCTTGATGGGCTTCCCTGAACCCCATGGGTCCCGGATCCCTTGTGGGTCCCACTTCAAAATAGGTGTCCCGGGACACCCTAGCCTAATGGGCTATATGCATAGCCCAACCACCTCTTTACCATGCCCCAAGCCTCGCAGATGGCATTGATGTTGTCCAGTCTAGGCCTTGCTGTGATTTGGCCCCCTTGTCCTCTTTGGGCTCTCCACAGCCCTGTGTCTGCACCTCACTAGTGCCTGGGTCTGTGCCCCCCCCAAATACTGCGCCTTCTCTGGTGCCAGGATCTCTGTGCCCCAAATGCCATGCCCTCTCTGGTACTGGGGTCCCCCCCAGTGAGGCCTCCTCCTTCCCCAAATAGCCTCATCCAGACCACCGGTGGTTATGAAAAAAACAAACAAAACATAAGTCCCTGAGCTATAACATAACACATAAATTCCCACCCCTTTAACAGAATCAAACTTTGCCCTGGCATGCCCAGAAGCTAGACTCACCCTCAGGCCTCTTCCCCTAACTCTCTCTAGGAAGGCTCCTTCCTGCTTGACTGCTGGCAACAAACTGCCTTCCTGGCCTCAGCCTTGGGGTATATATATGAGCTGGGCCCTGCCCCTTCTGGTCAGTTGACTGCTGGCAGGTGCGGGCCAACTACCTCGCTCTGGCTGCCCTGGTAAGCAGCAGCTGGGGCTCCCAACTGATTGCCAGGGCTCTCTCCCTAGCAGATTCAGCCTTTAAAGGAACAGGACACCTAAGTGCTCTGCGACAGAGTGAAGGAGGTTTAACATCTGCAAGTGGCCTTAGTTACATGTTCTTTTTGTAGTTAGTGATGAGCTATGAAATGCAGATTTTTTCTATTGAAACAGAAAAGTGTTTGTTCTTTGTTGGAAATAATTAAAAATTTCGAATGAAATTGAATTTTTAGTTCAGAAAATAAGTTACTTCCTATCTAAAAAAAATCATGGGAAATTGTTGGTCAGCAACATATCACAGGTAGTTTGTTAAAATATAAACATCTGCTTTATTTTTCCTCTGTACATTACTTACTTTTGCAGCCCCTATTGCTTGGCCAATATCAAAAAGTCTAGTCAGTTTTACTTTTTGTTTCTAGTTATTCTCACTTCCTGGTTCTTCTGTGTTTTCACAGTGCCATACTGCTAAGTACAAATAAAAAAACCCTGCTGATCCAGAAACACGTGCAATTCTATTAAAATACTCTTGTTAACAACAGGCTTTGTAAAACTATTTAAACTGAAATGTAAATGTAAACATTGGCTATAAGCTACTTAATTGTGTCTCCCTTGCAATAATCTGTTTTGTGTAAAAATTGAATTGTCAAAGGTGAAAGTGGCCTGCTGCCCTTCACAGAGCAGAACTTCCGTGAAAAACATTGTGATTGTATTATCATAGTTACACTGGCCTTAGATAAACTAGAAATAGTGAGTGGGCAAGAGGCAAGCAAGAAATCAATAAGTCATTATGAAAAAAAAAGATTGTTACTACTAGGAATGGCACAGAAAAAAGAAAGCAGATCATCTGAACTGTTGATCATTGAACAATATAATAAGACAAATTAGTAGTTTGGAACTTGATGATACATGGGAATCACAAATAGTTTAACAATCTCTTTCTGAAATGAGAGTCATAATAATATTTAAAAAATAATGTTGCATATAAAAATGTTCCTGAGTAGTCCAAAACAATGATTATTAAGTAACAAGTGAGAGGGCTGTATGTACTGTACTATTCTTCAGTAGTGATTCAAAACACAGTATCTTGAAACATTTCTCCTGGAGTGTCTGAGCTATCTGTCTGGAATAATATAAGTTTATTTATTTGCTTGTTTTAACAAAGGTAGCTACATATTAGTGTAGTGTGCTTAGTTACTTATATGGGTATGATAGGCCTAAGGATTCTTAACTGCCTCAAATAAATTTGGATCAAATTCTCTTCTTTGCTACCCCAATGCAATTCCATTGATTTCAGTATATATTTTGCACATCTAAACATAATGTGACATTTTCCATAATTAACATTAAAAGGAAAACTTTAAAAAAATGGATTGTAGTATTGAGCAGTATTTGTCAAACAGCAAGAGAAATGCAATTGTAAGTTGTCCCAGGGCAAGAGAGACTTTATTTGTAGACTTTCTTTAAAGTGCAAGTACTGCTGAGGTGAATATACTACATTATAGATATATATGTTTATAATATATAAAAGGCACGTGTACATAAGACACTAACTATGCAGTAGTTTAATAATACTGCGTAGTAGCATGTCACAACACAGACAGTGCTAATATGCTACTGTGCAATATTATTAGGCTACTGCATAGTAGCATCACTAAAAAGGCATTCACCAGTGTTGTTAGTGTGCAGTAACTCTGGTTATTGTTAATTTATTTAGTATTTGATATACACTTGTACAATTAAGTACTAAATTAAATGTGTACTAACCACTGTGCATTCATGAGCATGCAAATGCACCCTCTGTGTGTAATGTGTAAATATATTCAAATATATACATGTATAACACACACACACATTGTTTAAACCAGTAATTCTCAAGCAGGCTTCTGCAGCACCCTGGGGGATCTTGAGATCCTTTCAGAGGTGCTGTGGTATGTCTCACAATATTAGGACTGTTAGGTGTGCAAACATGAGTCACGAGATAAACCCAGAGATTTCTAAAGGAATTTGTCATGTAAAAACATTCGGACTGACTGTAGTCTTCCTGAGTTCTTTGCAACAGAGAAATTGCTCTATAATTTTTTAGTCAAAAACCATGTCAAAAATAAGAGCTGATGTTTTCCAAGGGGTGCTTGACTCTGCTGAGGATTTCTTAAGCTTAAACAGGTTGAGAACCTCTGTTTTATAGTTTATTGCTTCAATTAGCTCTTGTTTGTAGAATTGAATGACTTGGGAACAAGAATGGTAGTGGTGATGTCTTTAACTTCCAGGTGTGCCTCCATCATTTACAGTAATGTAATTAAGGCGAGGCAACCAGGGCATCAGCCTCAGGAACTCACTTCTCCGTGCTGCAAAAATAGAAGCTACAACTGCTGCTCTTCCAGCCACTGTGCCTCCACCAACTGTCCAGCTGTGGTGGCTGCCCAAGGCCCCATCACTACCCAGGGTACAGATCTCAGCCTAGTTCATAGTGATCAGTTGTTCACAGCACACAAAAAAATCCACTCACAAATTGGCACCAGTTTGCTGTCTTGTAACCTATGCCAGAGACTGAATGGGCAGAGAGGTTGGTGCTTCCTGGACGGCATCAGTGCAGTCAGGCATGGCAACATGAAAAAGCACATCCTGCTTTTCTTTATTCTTAACCTTTTGTGTGGGCAAATAGAAGACTTCAGTATCTCAGGCTATTAAGGCACTACATTTCCTACTTTATTCAAGCAGGGAAGCTTGATTGTTGATTCTTCATTCTATTTCTCAGGGTGTAGCCCTGTCCTTCAATGATTTACAGTCTCAAAGAGATTAATGTAACAATTAATGAAAAAGTCTCTTTTCCTTATGTAATTTTCACATGAAAATGGTATCCATCCACATTAGGTTACATGCAATGAGATAAAGTACCTAACACCTAATGTTTATATTCCAAAGATGCAGAGAATAGGAGGTCTGATCTTGCCACTTCAGACACACACACATTTGTTCTGGCATCCATGAAGGCCTCCTGATTGATATATGTGTAACTTAAAGAAACAAAACTCTACTATGCGTTAATCATTCTCCAAAGTATCAGCTGTTGTGATATCGATATGATAGTACAGTATATGAAACAAAGATTAATTAGCATAATAAAAAGGTTGCTTGAAATAACAGCCTTCCAGAGATAGCATTGATGGTAGAGGAGTTTGAATGTGAGTAAGAAGGCTGGCAAATGAAAGAGCAACATCTGACTCGCTAAACTACATACAAGCCTTCCAGCCTGCATCTGTCTCTAGAGGCATCTTCTGTGAGTGGAAAACATCCAGCTCACCATTAAACTCTCCAAAAATAAAAGAAATTCAGTGGAAGACAGGAGAGACCTTTAAGTCTGAACTTTTTCAATGTCAGTGGGGGTGAACAGTATCTGTATTCCTTATTTACCTACCCTGAAAACTGATTAGTAGATCTTGTGATAGTTATTATGTATCTACAGCTATTAAAAATATTGTGCAATTTCCTATTACAGTAATTTAGTGCTGTTTATTTATAAATATAAAACACCAGCATTTATTACCAGAATTGTGCACTACAATCAGATTTGTTGCTTGAGAGATAGCAAATAGGAATACTACCCACTTATTTTCAAACAATTATTCCTAGAAGTACATGTTCACATTATCAGTCTGTTATTCTTTGTTACAGTCAAAACTCCAAGATCAAAGTGCCACAGGCTGAAAAGAACATGAAGCATCTATAGTAACCCTTGCAATAACATTTCTAAGAAATGGAAACCCTGCTGGAAGTAGTATAGGTGGCGCTCATTCATCTTAGGGCATCCCTGTATTTTTATTTTGTGTCATATGGGTCAAATCCAGCTTTGGTCTCTAAAACCATATGGGTCAAATCCAGCTTTGAGTAAGAATCTATTCCTTTTATGAGAGCTGGGGACTGCGCTCCTACAACTCCCATTTGATTGAGGGCACTTAGCAATTCATAGGTGGTAATCAGAACACCACAGGTCTGGTCTGATATACACAACATCACCCCACAGAATTCAGTAGAGTTGTGTGAGGCAAATTTTCACCCCATATTACCCTAAAAACAATTGACAAATGGAGGGTTTAATAAAAATGCTAGATTTTCCTCTCCTGTTCCAACATTTTCAACCTGCTCTAATATCAGCTACTTGGTTTTATTATCAG
Organism: Caiman crocodilus; assembly: GCA_030014935.1. NCBI lineage: Eukaryota > Metazoa > Chordata > Crocodylia > Alligatoridae > Caiman > Caiman crocodilus. The sequence goes on along the minus strand of JAGPOW010000261.1, from coordinate 39,563,378 downwards.
TCTTTCTGAGAAAGCACTGGATTTGTACAGTGAGGCAGCTTGTTGTATTTTTAAGTTCCACCTCTCTCTGTTTACACACACACACACACACACACTACCTCTGCTGCTAATTATATAGCATTTCAAACTAAATCTTACCATAGAAAGTAGGTGGTTGGTTTTGCACCCTACATTTCTGGAATACATAATCAAAACAAGTCCATCACATTCTTTGAATATAAGCCATTATCTTTAAAAACATCATCAGCATGAGAAGAATGGATATTTTGAATATTTCATATTGACATTTGCTTTCTCTAAGTGTAGTCATATCCTGCTTCCCTTACTCACATAAGTTGCCCTAGTTATGGTAGTGGGACTCTCTTCATAAGTAAGTCAAGGCAAGTTTGGCTATGTTATTGACTACATCATACTGAAATTAAGATTGCATGACTGCTGTTCCCTTGTTTAACCGAGATGTGCACAGTATCTTATGAGTCTATCTCTGAGATAATTTTTCTATGAATAAATTAATAACTGAGCCATGGCTACACAGTTCAAATAAAGTTTCTCTCTGAGAAAAAATCCATATTTTCTCTCTATCTCTCAGTCTCTTTCACCTGCCATCTTTGTCTGTCTCTTTCTGACTGTTTGCCAAACATGTTGAATTCAAGTGATAAGGCAAAACTTGTTGCCAGTTGCAGTTTAGCTGTGTTGGTGGTAATATCCAGCTCCACTGAAGAATTGGAAGGAAGGAATTATCTACTCAGGTAAACTAATATCACTCACTTTGTAATCCAAAGGGCAGGACCAAACTCTTCAACGAGTTCAAATTACGCAATTCTGGGAGTGATGAGAACAACTATAGTCAACAATTCATTTTAATGTTGACGTGTACAGGAAAAAGTAACATAGTAAACTAAGCTTAACCACAAAGCTTTGTTCTCAAGGTCCTCCCATCATAGTAACAATGTAAATATTTAGCACTTTTTCTACCAATATGCAGCAACAAGTCAAATATTTGCCCTAGAAAACAATCTGTATAAAATCTCTTTATACACTACTTGGATATGGTAGATTTTCCATTTACCTAATGATCAGGATATCTGAGGAATGCTTCAGAAAGCATCTGTCTAGTCAATGCAAAAGTCCGCATCAAAATTAAGCAGTACGCACAATCTCCTTTTACCATGGGGTCAATAAATACAGGTCAGATGTAAGTCCTGAGTTTATCTGACCTTTTGCCTGCTATTTGCCACAACAATCCTTGCTGCCTCTGCACATTTCATGGAGAGGTAGGAACAGCAGCAATGACAACTTCCATCTGAGGATGGTAACACACTTTAAAATCAGGATGGGCATTTTCCCTCACAGATTGAAACAGCTTATTTTGAATTGAATAAGCTGAGATCACCGTCTACCTTGTTTACCAGTATTGTCTCAGTTTTTGCATGTGGTCCATCTGGGATTCTACGTAGTGTGCAGTGTAGAGATACCAAACCTAACTGGGGTGCTAGAAGCAGAATAGCCTTATTAGCTGGGAAACAACATAGTAAATTAGCCTGCACAGCTATTCTGCATCTGGTACATAACAGAAGCTATATGTTTATACTGGATACGCTGATGAATGGAAAGACTACTGTCAGAGATAAAAAGAGAAGGAATACATTGCAAACAGATACACTGAATTCTAGTGTATCCCCAGTAACACTGTGAACAAGATTGTCTCCAACAGACCTCTTTTCTTGTTCAAGAGATCCAGTTTTGCCTCTAAAACTTAATTACCTAACTTCATTACTTATTCCTGGAATCATTTCTAAAGCTGTTACCAACTGTAGGTAACAACTCATTTACCAAGCAAGAAGCAGGAAACAAAATATTATGATTCAGAGCTTTAACTAGTCTAAACATGACAGGCAAAGCAGACTTTCGTCACTAGTGATTCCTAGGGAAAAGCTTTTATGCAACAGTTTAGTTTTGTGTAATTATAAGGTGATGCATGTACAGCTTGCTTGTTAGATCTACTTATTCAATTCATTTTTCATAATCTAGCATGCCTCATAAAAACCATTGTACAGTGTGACAGACGTTGCAATAAAAAACAATAATTTCAGAAACTGAAGTTTAATTCATGCCACTCCAAGGCTTGGGAGTATTGAGAATGATGTCAAAGCCATGATGATGCCAACCATTATTTAAGACATGCAAAAAGAAGAGAGCAAAGCTGCCCTTCCTATAGGAACCAATACTTCTGTGTCCAGCTGGATCTGCTTGACCTACTTCTGCTGCTAAGAAGATTACAGCTAAACTTCCAAAATTGCCTGGAACTGGGAATCCCAATCTGATTGGCTTCTTTGAAAATTGCACCTACTTTATGACCTGTACACAATCCAAGCAATCTTTTGCTATTATATAGAAAACTCAAATTCTAGTACATAATGCAGTTCAATATCCCAGTAATAGTTACAGAAAAATGACCCACTAGTGTTGTATGTTGCCCACACTGAAATCTATTACACCTTATTCCATGATCCTCTTGCAAGTCTATAGTCCCAGTTCAATGCTATCAAATGTTCAATTAATGATAATCTTCACATGTCCAACACAATTTATCCTTATTTAAAGCTTTGACCTCAGGTGAAACCAATAAAGTTGCCCCTCTTTATGCCAACAATGAATGCTTTCTATCAAGTAGAGAAGACTGTATGTCTTCAGTGAAAGAAGTGTGCACAGCAAGTATTAAAAATAAATTGCAATTCTTTTCTAAAAATGCCAAAGTAAAAAACACACCTCCTTATTCATAGGTCTGATTTCTGCATGTAATTAATTGTAGCTGCTGACTTGAATGGCAGTGACTTTTTACTGATATCCAAGCCTGTTAGCCCTGCTTTGCATTGACACTGCAGTTAATGGGGGATAAACAGAAATCTATATTTCTTTTGTTTCATCAACATAATTTTTTACTAAACTACAACCAGTTACACCTATCCCAATGTATCCAGTGCACTGTTATAGAATCAGTGTCACTGAGAATTTAAAGACTATGACTTCACAGCTGTCTGCAGAAACTTTGGCTAAGGAGGATGATGCTGCACATGTGGGAAAAAAACCAGTTTGCTTCCCAGCACTTTGGCTGAGTGTGCAGGGCTGGCTGCTGGGTAAAAACACTATATGTAAACTTAGCAAGTTTCATCTAATCATAGAGACAATAATCATGAAATCCCTCAATGCAGTTTTAAAGAGCAACTTCAAAAGTCACGTTCTTATGTATGAACAGAGTGAACATGAAAGACAGTGTACTGACTTTGTATTTTTTGTCCTGCAGGTATCACAAAATAGTCCTAAGAAACTGTCATAAGCTGCAAAGAAATGGGAGGTTTGAAGGTACAAATTATGAAAGGACAGTCACAGACAGGGTTCAAAATGAGAGAGAGAATTCTAAGTAGCTAGGAGCGTCTGAGCCAAAATGTAACCCATCTACCTAAAGTGTAAGACCAGTTGAACAACTAGGTAAAGCCAGAGACCAGGTAAAATACTTTATGTTTACACTGATGGCCAGGTTCTATTCTACCTATTAAGCATGTGAGTGGACCAAAGTGCCTAAGTTAAATTCTTTTCCACCCTGCTCAGGTCTCTAAAAATCCATTGATGCATCTACTTTTGTAACAGCTGCTATCTTGCCCTTAAGACTGAGTTGCAAAACAGCAATGAGGAGGAGGGTGACCTATGCTCCTTTTGTACTAAAGTGTTTCAGAGACTCAAGCAGGGTGAAATAAGATTGGACTCAGATATCTAAGTCTACTTAGGGAGGACTAATGAAAGGAGTAGAATCTGACCCTAAGGCCAGATCCAGATATGTAGGCACATGCAGTTTGTGGCACAACAAACCTCTTTGTGGTGCCACAAACCACATGCCTGGCATATTAAAACATGCTCTATGCTGCAGATTTGCAGTGTGGAGGCAAAATTTGCTACTGGGAAATCCCAGTAGCAAAAAAATAACACTGTGAAAAAAGTGGCACAGTGCATGCCACAAGAGCTGCCAGAGCTTCTTTCCTTTAGTTTCACCCCAGTTCCTTCAACATATCAGGAGCTGAGAGAAGCACGGAAAGGCAGTTTTCCTGAAATGGGGCATTTTACCCTGCACCAAAATGCATATGCTGGGGTGTATGCAGCAGCAAAAATCGGCATAAATTTGTGGGGATGTGCCCTAAGGCTGTGTCCAGGTGAGTATGGACATTTGGTTATCTGGGGACAACTAGGAGCAGCAAACTTTGTAACCTCTGGTGCACAGCAAGTAACTTTGGGTGGGGTAGGGAAGGCTGGGGCCAGCAACTGTGCTGGCCCCAGCAGCTTTACCTGGGCTTCTGGGGGCCGGGGAACCTGCAGGCATGTTACTCCTGCAGCTTGGAGCCTAGCTGGCAGCTGGAGCATGGTTCCAACTAACCAGACTTTGGTTTTGGGTGGCATGTGCTGCTTCCACATGTGCCACCCTGCTTTTTTTGTGCATGGGTTTCTTTGATCTCTGAATCTCCAGGGCTAGGGACAGATATTACACATAAAGCAATTTAAGTGATCAGAAACTGGTTTAAACCTGTAACAGAACAAATGTTCAGTGCACATAAACCAGTTTGAAAATGGCTAAAACCAGTTCAAGATAAACCTGGTTGAATGTAGTATCAGACTTAACTGATTTGGCTCAACCAGTTTATACAATGTCTGTCCCAGACTCCTCTCTGGTTTAAGATAAACCAGATTCCCCCAGCATCCCATCATGCTCTCTGGGTTAGGTGGAGCTCTTTGCTCCACAGCAGGGCTGGCCCCTCCCCTCTGCTCCCTGGCTGGAGCTTGGCAGAGACTACAGGCACAACAGGGTCTGCGTGGCTTCCCCCTGCCCTACTTCTACCTTGCTGCTTGCTGCTGAAGCAGGAATCCCCCCCTTCCTTCCTCCTGCCCATCTCCCACAGCATGGACTGCAGCACCGTGTACCCTAGGCATGTGGCATGCTAGCTAATGCTGGTATCTGTGTGTGTCTCTCCAAATTTCACTGGGACAGGCAGACAGAACAGTGACTGCTTAGGGCTTTTTGGAGCTAATCAACAGGTCAGATGGTAAGCTGTTTAAGAAGAGTTTGAGCTAATGGAGAGAAGCTATTGTTTTGCTGATGGAGTGATAAACACTGTTATCAGCCCCCTGCTGGCTTGCTTGCCTGTCAGTTTGCTGCATACAGTATAAAGAAGCAGGGAAGGAGATTGAAAAGCTCCCTATCATCAACAGATGCATGCACTACATACACACCCTTGTCTCAGAGTGGTAACAGGGGTCTGGAGTCTAGCAACACTCCCACCCCTTGAGCAGTCAGCGGGGAAAAGCTTGGGATGTTGCAGGCAGACCTCCCTAATCAGAGGTCTTGCCCAGGCATGGCCACACCCCCTCTCAGTTCAGCATTATGCAAGAGAAAGGAGGGCTGCTGTAGCACACCCCAGCTTTTAGCCTGAGCCACTGCAGGCACGTGCCTGAATTTCCTTAGTCCAGAGAGAATGTCTGTCCAGTTACAAACTGGTTCAGCCTAGCCATGTTAGACAAACCTGCAAAGATCGAATCAATTCAGGCTCATGGGTTTTGAATGCCTGTCCCTAGCCCAGGGGTCAAAAAACACTCCACCCCACTGCAAGGTAGCATGAAAAATGCCTGAATGTGCAGTGTGTGGCGCTGCAGACAGGTGTGCAGCCCCACATACTGGATGGGAATGCTCATCTGGATGCAGCCTAGGGGTTTATGGCAATCATGCAGGAAGAATCGCAGTAGTTTGCTTTGGGTATGAAACAAAACCATGGAAACAAATTATTTTGATGATATTTTGGAAAAAGGAACCATTTGAAGAAAAGTGGGAGATATGAGTGGAAAATGACTCCACCTTTGCTGACCTTGAGAAAAAAAAACAGAACTGATTTAAAAAAATGGAAGGTTTTTGTTTTTTACCAAAAAGAAGAAGAATTTTTTTCATTAAAATGTTGGTGAAAAAATAACCTGCTATTAATTGACTATAGAACGAAAGTTATGGCCTGAGTTGAAGAAAGAGATAGTGGAGCAAGAGAAATGAACTGGAAGGGCTTTATGGGAAGTTGTAGTTTAGCTAAGAGCTAACTATGGTCGTGGGTATCAAAATATAAGTCATAAAAGAATGCAGAGCTTGTCACTTACATCAAAGTGTTTCAATTTTGGCCAATAATAAAAGAAAAATTCAAGAGGAGAAAATAGATGGAAAAATAGAGGAGGTCAGTGGAAAAGCCTTGTTCTTCCTCATGGAGTTAAATCAGAGCTAATGATAAGAATGGTATCAATTTGTTATTATCATTTATAATTATTTCCAGTCATTCACACAATGTGCAGAACAGACATATAGGCATAAGTTCTTTCTGCCATGAAGAACTTAGCGTAGAAAACAGAAATACCCAAACAAATGAGGAAAAGGAGGAAGTGGTACAGCAAACAAGTAAAGACACCAAAATGATGACTGGCTAAGTCACTTTATCATGATGCTGGATTTAATGTGACATATAAAACATTTTCATTTGCTCCTTACCATTATATTTTTACTTGGTTATTTTTAATAGGCATAGGGTTATATTTGAGTTTGTGAAACAGTGATTTTCTAAAAAATAGCAATTTTAGGTTGCATATGGAAAACCATCATATTAAGGAACAGAGGAAAAAAGTCCCGCTGTAAACCAATTTGGTGAGATTGAATCTGAACTGCTGTACTCAGTTTTGAGCATCCCAAAGCCAGACCAAATGGAGTGAGCTTAGAGACGAGCAACAACAAAGATTAGTGAGCTAGAAGTTAAGCTGATGAAGAGGGTGGAACTTATGAAGGTTAAAAATTATTATTGGATATAGAGAACTACAGGCCAACTAAGGGTGCTAATGATAAAAATGTACAAATGTTGGAAAGGTAAAAGCATAAAAAATAAGAAGGAATCATACAAAGTAGTAAGATAGGAGGGACATGAGAAGTGATGGGATGAAATTAAGAATGAACTTTAAATCTATTAGATTTAGAAGTGATTTTTCAAATGTAGTGGTAGAAATTACATTTGGGACATTTTAAAGAAAAAAAAACAAAACAGTATAGCAAACATGCTGTAGGATACAAATCTAAAACCAGCAGGAGATAGTCTAGAATAGGGTTTGTCAACCAGGGGTATGCATACCCCTGCGGGTACTTGGGAGGGCCCTTGGAGGTATGCACAGACGGGCAGGAATGGAGTGCCACCACCTAGTACCCCATGCCTCCACCTCCCAGGAGCGGGGGTGGGTTAGAAAGTGTACCCCGCTGCTCTGCATGTGGACACATGCCAACCCTCCCGCTCCACGTCTGGCCACCGGGGGTACATTTACTAAAAAAGATTGAAAATCCCTGGTCCAGAAAGACAAACTGGTATTGTATTTTTAATGCTAATGGAGGTGATGTGCAAATCATGCAAAGACTCCACTGGAAGTAGAGGTTATATGTTATCATAGGATTCAATGCGAGGGATGAAAAGGCTTGAAAATGTAATCTGGTTTTCTGACGTCAGCTTAATGGTGTGAACATAAGTCAGCTCCACTGACTGCATTCCTGGTAAGGAGGTTTACAGTGAAGTAACGGACTGAAGAATCTTGTTCCCTTGCCTCTAATTTGGGGCAATCTGAAAGACAGAATGATCAAAAGCATTGGAAGCTGCCTTCAGATGAAGCTGGGGAGGAGAAAAATAAGGTGAGAGAATCCTGTAAATTGCATCTGATATGCAGAGAATCCTTCAGGAAGACAGTTTTTTTCAAAGAAAAGGGTGGTGGCTTATTCACTATAATTTATGCAAATGAATGACTCCTTGTGAAAGAGCTACAATATGCTCATCTTCTGGTTAACAAAACGAGCTTGTAATTAAACAGAAAATATAGGATGTCATAACTCATTGTATTCATTAGGAATTGTTTGACCTGCCAATTTTTTCCTATTCAATCTATGCTGATGACTAAGATGGAGGTAGAAGAACAACAGCGCACCCTAGAACCACAAGAATTTTATGCAATTTGTCACTCTATGTTTGTTTGATCTGTCTTCTTTCCAGTATGAGATTAAATGTTTCATTCCATATTGTTCTTTTCCCCAAATTTCTGCTTTTCTCTCCCACACATATTTTCTTACATGTCTTGTGATAGGCCCACTGTTATAGTTTTCTTTGCTCATTCTTGTTTGATATTAAACATGTTAGGCACTGTACAGAACAAACAGAAATATGTGTCCCTGCCTCAAAAAAGAGTACAAGCTAAGGTCTCAATCCCGCAAACATTTATGCATTTGAGTAACTTTATGCCTCTGAATAGTCCTATTGAACTCAATTAGACTATCTACTGCATGAGGTATTCACATGCAAAAGTATTTGCAGAAATTGGATGAAACAAACACACACACACATGCTGTGACAGCTGAAAACTGTATCTAAGGTGCTTGCTGAATGCTCTGTGAGGATTAGACCAGATGTTTCTTATTGTTTATGTATGGAGCTGTATATTGCTGCTAAGAGTTTAATTAAAGTAAAAGAGTAGTGAGGACTTGCATGTAGTGGTGCAGTTAAAATTAACCTTATCAGAAAAATGCAACGGCTTGTACTGGTATTGGTCAGTCATAAGAAAAGTTCATAGTGAGGGGCTGTGACTCCACAGAGCAGCTCAGAAGTTATAAATTGACTAGCACATCTGGAAATTGTCAGAAGGAAGATACTGCATTGTAAGAGAAGCTACCAATTTAGAAATTAGCTGCTGACCTGGATTTGGCGGGTCCATGGATCTTGAACAGCATGAGGACTGAATACCAGGGTCCTTCCTGGTACCCCTTGGACAGCGCAGATCGGGGACACCTGACTTTGCTGCACTTTATAGAAGAGGAACTTGTTGTATATCAGGCATCAAAGGGACTGCCGAAAAGTTGTTGATGTGAATTATTATTGTCTGTCATTGTTGTCTTGTTATATTATGCGTAGTTGTGTGTTTGTTAGGTCAATAAACCTTTCTTACCTTTTTACCCCCGACCACTCTCAATCCTGAACCTTCCCACTGGCGGCTGGGACACATGCACACACAAAACCCACCAAGCATGAAGCAAGTTGCGAAAGGACAAGATTTGAAGCATAACACTGTACAGTCACTGGTATAGTTATGTGAGTGCTTTAATTGTCAATTAAAAGTATGAAAGCAAATTAGTATTATTATTGATTTGTGCATATCCAGTAAAGCATTTGTTTAAACATGCAAGAAAACAAAGTTTAAAAGAGGCAGATGAGCAAGGAAATAAAAATTTATTTATTTTATATTTATAAGTTTATATTTATAAACATATACTTATATTAAAGACATAAGCAAGTCTTTTAACTATTCCATAAATTAGCAGCTGCAAAAATATTATAAACTTTATTAAAAAATTTGGGCAACCTCTAAATCTCATTTTATGTCACAACAGAATGTGCAAATTAATTTTATTTTCCTTAAAACTGCTAGACAACTCGCCAAATTTGTTTCCTAGTTGCTGATCAGACATTGGCTGCCAGAGACAATTGCAGTTCCCTAGAGGCAATTCTCACAAACCTCTCTTGATAGCTTGTTAGGTTAGTTGCTCCTGGAACATTTAAATAAATAAACAAACTAGTTCTTCACTATGTTTGTGCTTGTCTTCCTAAGTAGGGACCAGAACAGCAGCCTCCCTGCTGGGCCCCCCTCGGGCCCCGGGAGAGGCATGTCTGGGCCAGGGGTTAGTGAGGAGCTAGT
>JAGPOW010000261.1:39504008-39553492 GCA_030014935.1 Caiman crocodilus | reverse complement strand
TGGAACCAGCTTCCAGGTGAAGTGGTACAGGCTCCTAGCCTGGGGATTTTTAAGAGGAAGTTAGATGAGCACCTTGCCGGGGTCATCTGACCCCAGTGCGCTTTCCTGCCAAGGCAGGGGGTCGGACTAGATGATCTGCCCAGGTCCCTTCCGACTCTAGATACTATGATACTATGATGATACAGAGCCATTTTGCCCATAATACAAGTCAAGGTTGTGTCTTATGATAGTGGAGAATTAGTCCCAGCAGAACCCTGCTCTCACCTCCTCTTTCTACCCTGTTTCCACAACATGCCCAATTTACCCACACATTCTGAAACCAACCCAGAACAGATATGATTTCCTTGGTTTCAGGCAGAAAGCTCAGTGTTGAAGGCCCCAATGCCATCTGCCATCTTGGTGGAGTCCAATGGCACCTACAGTAGATACCCAGAAGACCCTTTGGTACTTTGGCAGGTGGTGTCTCTCCCTTGTGAGAGACAGGGCCTTTCTGTAAGGCAGCTGAGCCCCATATTTCCAGAAGAATGGTCCTGTGCCCAACACGCAATCACCTCCCACTTCCTGTGTGGCTATGGCCAACTTAGGAACTGCTCCAAGCACGGGAGCGGGGAGGCAATCCTGACACGAGTGATAAATGCAACCGCTTCTTTTTACGCTTTTCTATTGTAGCAGCTTCTTGCTGGGGAGACAGGATTTTGAAACTGATTCTGAGTCAAGCATTGCCAGCTCCTTGGACAGCACAGCAATTGGCAGACAGCTGGGGTCTGGCGCCACATGGATGCACGGGGATCTCAGCTTTAGGTCTTTTCTTTTAAAGCAGGGGCGTTGGGTTTGTGGCCTGCAGGCTGGTAAAGAGATGGCAATTCAGCCTCGCAAACCCTGTGAGGTTAGTAAAGGGACGGAGCCTGCTGTGGGCATGGGGACATGTTGCCCTGTTGGGCTCACGTTGGCAGAAAAGGGGAAGCAATGGCTGCGTTAACCCCTGTTGTGGCTGCTTTTTCGGGGACCAGGGTCCAGCCTGGGGCAAGCTTGACACGGTGGCTGTTGAGGCAACGCGGCCAGGCTGACAAGCCAAGGTCCCCAACCATCCAAGCCCAGCGAGAAACCACGAGACACTTGGAGGATCCTTAGCTAACAGCTGACCTGACCTGCTACCCGACTTCTGGCCTGACTCAGGCCCGTGTGTTGAAGGCCTCCATGGCCAGCCCCGCGGGCACCCACCCCGCCCCCTCCGCGCGCCCCGGGCTGGAGGCGCCTGCGCAGACGCGCCGCCTCCTGGTCCGCCGCCGCCGGATTCCGGCCGGGCCTGCTGCCCTCGCGGCCGGAAGTGAGGGACCGCCGGTCCCTCCGGTGCAGTCCCCGCTGGTGGCTGCGAGTGCGGCCCGGCCCGTCGCCTCGGACAGCAGCGCCGCCGGCCATGGAGGAAGGTGAGCGGGGAGCGGGGGGCCTTCAGCCCGGCGGCTGGGCCGCGGCTTCCCCGCCCCGCCGCAGCGCCCCGGGGAGCGGCGCTGTCCCGCGGTTCTTCGCTTTGCCCCGCGGCCCCGGCCCCGCGCTCCGCTCCTTATCGGGACCGTTGCTGCGGCCCCACTTGCGCTGCCTGAGCCCCGCTCAGCAAAGCGGGCGGTAACAAAGACGCGTTGCATTGAAGCGCCGCCCCCCCGGCCCCTGCATGTTTTCTGTAGCTGGGCACCCCCTCGTCCTTCTGGCTGAGGCGATTCCTCGCAGTGCTACAGGATTGCATTGGGCTGGCTGGCTACAACTGTATAGTGGATGCTTGGGAATCACCTACTTTAGTTTAAAAAACCCTTTAAAGAAGCTGGACGGTAAAGGATGAGCAGTCTTCAGCTCACACAGTTGTTTTCTTTCTCCAAATGAGACATGTTAAAATGGAAGTAAAGTGCACGCCTTTAAAAGTTAGTGTAACTGATAGAGCAAGACACCGCAGGGTCTAAAGAGCAATGCCTTTCAAGTTAGGTGGTGGTCTAAAAGAGGTGCTTTAATTCTTCTAAAAGTGACTGGCTTTTGATTTAACTCCAAATTACTCCATGAAATTCTTTGACTAGATCAGCGGTGCTCAGCCTACAGCCTTTGTGCCAGCTCTGGCCCATGGCATGGAGGATCAGCAACCACTCACTTGGCCCATCGCATCCTGTTCCTTTATCCTGTACTGTGCCACTAATCCCCCCTGCAGCCAGCGATAACCTCTTCCTCTCCCCTCCCTGTCCTCTGACACTAGCCTCCATCTTTTTCTCCTCCTCATCTCCCCTCTCCTTTATGCTTACAGGATGAGTGGTGGACTGTGGTACAACCTGGTGTGACCAGGCTAATCACTGTAAATGGTTGAACTCCACTAGAGTAGAGGAGGGGTCAGCATCTTAGGGGTGGTCCAGCCAGCACTGCCATTTGATTTGGCCCATGGCCGTGGGGCTTCAGCAGATGAATTAATCCAGTTTGTGTCAGAAACACAGGGAGAGTGTCCGCAACCAGCACTCTTCCCTCCAGTGGTGGGGGGAGGGGGCCTTCAGCAGCAGTCACTTTCCCCTGCTGCTGTGGGTATGAGTGCCAGCTGCACATTCGCTCCCCATGGTGCATTGGGGACAAGCATTGAGGCAGCTGCATGGTAGTGCTGGCCTGAACTGGGTCAGTCCAGCCCACAGCTTGAAAAGGTTGCTGACCCCTGGACTAGATTGCTCGAGACAGTTTTAAGATCTGTGGTTTGGCCAGATTGCCCTTTAACAGGGTCTTCAACTTTTTTAATCTTTAGAAAAATGTATACATTGTATTCTCTCAAGAACCCTTGTAATCCTAGGCTGTTTGCAGATGTGAAAGAAAAAAACCAGCACTTTACTTTCAGCTTGGTATGCCTGTGTCAAGCACAATGCGTACCCAGAAGAGGCATCATGTTAGTTTGACCCAGCTCCTCTGATGTCTGTATAGGTTATGTGCTTCAACAGGGCTTTTACGTGCTTTTATGTAACACCTGATTGTATCAACTATTAGATAAAAGTGCCAAAAAGCCTGGCAAAAGCACCTGATCTATACAGATACTGGAGAGCCAGGTCAAACTAACATACTTCCTCTTCCAGTAAAGTGCTGGGTGTTTTTTTTCGTTTTTTGATGTGCTGTTGCATCAATCAATAGATGTACCTTTTTATGTTGACTCATGCCCTGTGAATGTGTCTGAAGGTGTTCTATATATTATATTGCAATAACTTTTGAAATTACCTTCAGGAACAGCAGATTTGCGGCAAAGAAAGAAGCAAAACTGCTCAGAAGCTGATAAGTTGTCTTCAAAGGAGAAAAAGAAAGAAAACCCAAATTTAGGAAGAACACCAAAATGTAAATTCCAGTATTTTCAGTTAACTTTTCATTGTTCTTTTAAACTGCTGTAAATTGTATTTCCAGTATAGTAATTGTTACTGTTTATTTTGAGGGATATTTTTGGATAATCAAAAAATATGCAGAGGAGAATTTAATTGTGATGAAACTTCAAATATAAAGAAAAGTGGTAATGCTAGATTGCTTTAACTTTTTGCCACATACTAATTGCATTTCCTATAAAAAAATATTTCCTTAAAGTTGCACCTTTTTGGTCTATTTAAAACCAAACCCCACCCCCCACTCACTTTAATTCAAGCGTAAGTACACAACACTTTTAAACGTGGAATTATCTGTCAGTATACAAGTTGGGAGTGGATGGTAATTCTGCAGGAAAATAGAACTAAAATAGATTTTTTAAGCAATCCAATAACACAAATTGTTGTTCAGTGTAATAGACTTATTAAATCACCGCACTGAATTGAAATGTTTTGTGTTAAATGTGCCTGTTTAAATTTGAGAGTACTTGAGCAGAAATGGAACTTGACTGAATGATATAAACTGGTAAAATCCAAGCTAGCCCTGTCCTATTTTCCAGGAAGAACAAAAAAAAATAGATAAGGTGCTGGAATCTTAACATACTGTTACCCTTCTTGGTGTATATACATTTTGAATGAATTTTACCAAAATCATGTAAAATTGGAGTTGAGTCCACTTATCTTTCTGGAGGATGTTTTTCCTTCAGTGGATTGTTTTGAAACTCACAACTGTCAATTAAGAGCAATCATTCAGCATTGTATATAGTATTTTATTTTGCTATGAAATTCCCATTCAGCAATAGTGCAAATGAGGGGTATAGTCCTACACAAGGAGTGTATCTCTAGTTCAGTGGAAATTGGATTTGTTGCAGGGTCAGGTTTTTTAACCTCTGCAAAGATCAGTGTCTGCAGACTAGCTAGGAGTATGTATATCTGCAACAAACAGCTGCTGTGGTATCACTTAGGTGTTCTGGCTGTTTATGTGGCTTTTATTTCAAACAGTGCCGCTTCTCAGATCAGCTGTGTAAGATGAACTCAACTGATTGCTAAAGCTTTAACTTCAAAGGCACTGCTTCTTCAATCATCCTTATTTTGGCAGTCTGCTGCAAACTAAACATGTTGCGTATCATCCAGGTTTTCTTGTATTTTGGTTTCTGTGTATGTCAGGGGTGCAACTGTTGGATTAATTTTAATGACCTTGGCATTCTGAATTGTGTGTAGAGCACTAGTCATATTGAATTTTCTTTTTGATTTTACTTCGTTACATTAACAGAGTGGAGGATATTCATTTTTCAACATTTCTTTACAGATGTATTATTTCAGCGGTTTGCAAAGCTTTTCTTTGGCTGTCTTGCAGCTGTCACTAGTGGGATGATGTATGCTGTGTACCTTTCAACCTATCATGAACGAAAATTCTGGTTTTCCAGCAGGCAGGTAAAAAAATAGAATAGTTCTGAAATAATTCTGAGTTGTAATGTCCCACTGATCATGAAGTCAAGTGAAAACAAGAAGTTTGAAACGCCCTAACTCCTTCAGCCTTTGCCTGTATATATAACTTAATCTGTTGTATCCTCTTTGGTATTGATGCTAGTCTTAATGTCTTCCTTCATAAGCGTCTTCATGCCTTCCTCCATGCTGCGTGATATGGTTGGAACACCCTTCCAGAATCCTTGATAAAAGCATTCACCCATGATATGATAATTCATATCATTCTTGAAAACTAACTTCTGTAGCAGCATTTTCCTAGTAGTGTGTGCCCTGTATTTTCTTTAAGGAGAACCTCCATAGGTTGCATTTAAACTGAGTAATCACTTATAATGACTGTGTGCCCTTCTTGGGGTTCACTGTATCCTTACTCATCTGTTAAGTTTATCATTTAGGCTTTCTAAGCTGGGATCTTTCTTAGGAGTCAGAAATCTCTGCTGAGTTCCGATTCCAGAATTAAGTCCAATTTATTTTGTGATTTCAGGCAGATTGCTCAGTCTCTGTATGCCTGTTTTCCCACATAAAAACAGAAATACCTATAAATGTATCTAAATTAATTATTTAGTATTTAATTAATTAGTAGTTATGCAGTGCTATTCAAGAGAGGGAAACTGTTATATCTTACATATATTTTCAATTTCAATATAAAATAATTAAATATGTTTATATTTGTCATTCTTTATCTGATGTCCTTGTTTTTATAATATCAAAATAGATTTTGTGTGTGTTATCTTGCTGAGAAATTGCACTCTATGGTTAATATCATCCAGATACTTTAAAAGGCTCTTTAGAGCCATACAGTGAGTTCTAGCTTATATTACTTTGGCAAAAGCCACTACAGACTATAAGATCTGTAATAGAGTTACAAAGTTCATGTTGATTTTTTTTTTTGAGCTATTCCTGAAAGGGCCGGCAATGAGAGGTAGTAATTGGTCCTGCTTTTAGATTATTTAGTCATTTTGTTTGTAGATGGTTTTTGTGAACCTTTCATAAAAAAACATAGTTCTTCCATTGTAAGAAGCAGATGTGATGGGATCGATCTTAAAGGCTAACCGTGGCACCTCCTTGCGGCTAAATTAGTCCTTCCCTACCTACTCCCAAGGCTACCACTTTATCTTTACCTGCCATGCTTTTGGATGATATATGTTTGGAAGGCTGCCCCTAGAGTATCAGACTAGGTCTTGGGTGCTTGCCTTGACTGGTCTTGGCCACTTGCTTCCCTAGTCTTTCTGTCTGCTGTATGCCCCTGGCTCTGGCATAGCTCTTTGGGCTGTAAGCCTTGCTTAAAAACAAAACAAAGCAAAAAAACCATGGCTTGTGTCTCTCTGGCACTAGTCTTGGTGTCTCCGTAGCCATATTAATGCCTTGAGTATTGCTCTTTGCAGCTGGCCCTACCTTGGCTTCAGCCCCCTGGCCCTTAGTCCACGACTCACAATATAGAGCGTCTTCAAGGTCCCCACCCTGGCCTCCAGCCTCCCATGTAGCCACTCCCAAGTCTTGTCCTACAAAATAATGAAAATAAAACTTAACCAAAACAGCTAACTTCTCTTTGACAGGTGAACCCAGAAAAGTTGCTCTTGGCCCAACCAGCTATTTGTGGTACTTGTATCTCCCTGCAGATCACTTAATTCAGCCTGTTCTCCATGGGGCTTGTCTTCCTACAACCCTCAGAGCCAAAGTAACCCTCTAGTCCTATACCTATAGCTATATACCACTTAATTCCCTCCTAATCACCTGACCCTTGCTTCTAAGAGTCAAGCACAGGGGGGTCCCATTAACCAGTCTAGGCTTGCTTCTATGCATCCAGTCTCTTTAGGAGCAGGCTCACAGTTTTGTGGCCAGCTATTCACAATCAAGCAGCCTCTACGCTGTCTTACAGCACTTAGCTCTGCTGCTTAGCCATACTCTTGTTGGGCACAGACAAATTACATTTGTCATTCAGTCAGCCCCTTGAAATCTCTCTAAAGTCATGCCCAAACAGAAGAGATTGGCAGCAGAGTCCTCTGAGCACATAACAAATTAGCTCTCATTGTATGCTCGTATTATTAATGTCTGTCTGCCACACAGCAGCACAGCTGCTCTCTTTGGATGGGAGGGGGAGAAGCCAGGGGAGGGAGGTCCACTCACCTTGACTGGGCTCCAGTCTACCTGTCATTCCCCTCCCCCCCCGCCCCGACTTCAGCAGGGCTGAGAACCTTGGAAGACTTCCATCCCCTAATTTCTCCTCCCTTCCATCCAGAAACAGAAATGGAGCTGGGAGAGGAGGGGTATGGAGTCTGGGTAAGATGCAGCCTCTCTCCCTGGATCAGCTCTAAATTGGAGCCGATCCTCCACCCTCCTGATTCAACTAATGTCTACTGGATCAGAGGGATCAGTCTAACTCACGGTGATTTCTATGAATCGTCATGAGTTATACCCAGATGCTGCACTTCTGTCTCTGCCCCTTGTCTACTTACTAGCAGTATTCTCAGCTTTTGCTGCTGCTGCCTTTTAGCCTATTGCCCGGATCCTATTTTTTGAAACGTCTCTTTTTAGCCAGTTTTCTTGAGGTACGTGGCTTGCAGCTTTGGAGCTGCTACTCCACTTACCCTCTTGGCTGCCTGTTTATACCTGTTGGCCCCTGGCCAGTTGTCTCTTTCTTCTCTTAAAGTAACCAGGGGGTAGAGGCCCCCTGTTACAGCAGAGCTTTGGAATTCTTCAAGAAGAAACCCCCTGGATTACAGAAGTACCATTTTTTTTTGTCTCATGATTCATGTTCAGGAGTTACTAACATACAGATACAGACATTGTGATTTTTCAATGTGTGTCATTTGTGTTACTGGCAAAAATTCTTTTGAGTGTGTCAAAATAATATGAATGTTCCATGGCTAAACCCATGTCTTCTTCTAAATAGCAGCATTGGGCATTACACTGGAAATGTCTGGAAGCTTCTAGAGCAACTGTAGTGGTGTGATTAGGAGGACAGAGCCATGTTGGGCTTGGCCTTCCAGGGCTAAATCCATTAAAGAGTTTGGCACCAAAATGATTAGTTGAGTACTCTTAGGTTACAAAGTCATTCTTGCTTTTTTTCTCTATTCCAATAAAGATCTAATTATTCCATGCAGGACAGATACTGTCCTCTCTAGATTATTTCTGCTGTGATCTTTAGGATATTCTGCAAGGAAGTAGAAGGTGTTGATTTCAGTCCCTCCTCAGCCTGAGGAGGGAAGAAAACAGGCATCATTCAGGTCCTGAGGGAGTGCCCTACCTGCTGAGTTTTTTTTCAAAGTTCCAGCTCCACCTCTCTGTAGCTGTTTGTGTGAAAAGTTTGATCTGTTAAAAAGGTGTCTGAGAAAGGTGGAGAAATGTTAAATATGTTGGATCCAGAAAGGGGCTTCAGAAATGTCAGAACTGAGATGTTTTGGGCATGTCTGTAAGTGGATCTTAAAGAGCCTAGAAAACTTCACTGATGAAAACTGAGGTGTACAGGAATGTTATGAACTTTCAGGGATAGGCAGCAGTTGAGTGGGCATTTTAAAGTTTACAACTTTTAGATTTAGGCACCTAAATGATTTGTGGTTCTTGCCCTGACTTACTGTGTGGCCTCACACAAAATGCTTCTCTTCTCAGGCTCAGTTATGTGGTCTGTAAATTATAGGAAGCAATAGATTTACGGCAATAATGCTATAAAAATTAATTCTTTGTAGAATGCTTTGAAGATGGCCAGTGGAGTTTCATAGGTTGTTTTTGTAATACAGCACACCTGAAAATGTTTTTCTTTTCTTAATAAGAACAAGTTGTTAGCAATTTAATATATATTAAATTATTTAATTTTCTTCTAGGAACTTGAACGAGAAATTACTTTTCAGGGTGACAGCGCCATTTATTACTCTTTTTATAAAGACTTGCTAAAGGCTCCATCCTTTGAAAGAGGTATGACAAACATCTATGTTTTTTTAAACTTACAAAGTCACATTTCCTTTTTAGAGAGTTTCTCTGAGACCTATATAGGAGTATAAAACCAACCTTTCCACTTTGCAGGAGTTTTTAAACTAAGAGTCAAGTGCTAATCTAACATTTCCAGACCTTCTCTAAAAGATACCTTTGAATTACTCTTAACACATGTGTGGCCTTGAGTGATGAATCTTATTTTGACATTGAACTGTATGGGCAAAAATTCATGTGAAGTGCTTTAAATTTTGTCCTAATTTGAAGCATTCCTAATTGAACTGCTTTAGGACTGTAGAAATATACAGGCCTGTCCCAGTTAATACACTTCATAATGTACTGGAGCTGATGCTCTTGTTCTGTTCCACAACTAGGAGGCTGATGAGCAGGTATCCTAGCCTGCCTCTTAACCACAATCCCTGGAGGCTTCTGAAAAAAGCTGAGTGGCAACAATAAAGCCTAATAAGTATTTTGACACCCAGATTTTGGCTCTGTGCTGCCTGCCATTACTGGGCTGGTCAGTTTCATGTGCATTGCCTTCCCTGTGGAAACAGAATGGATGTATTCCACCTCCTTGATCTGTAGTCTTTGGCCTCCTGATCATACTGATAGCCCTTTTCCATTATGTCTGCCATCTGGTGCATCACAGAATGGAAACTCAAAGCTCCATGATCTTGATACTTAAAAAGTTCCTTTTTGAGTTGTATGTATAAGAGCTATGTGCCAGAGAAGGAATAAATGAGTCCATGGAGGACAGCCTTCTCTGTCTCTTCAGATTGTGTATTGTTGCTTCTGGGCCCAGAAGCAACAAGTGTTGATTGTTGGGAGCAGATAGTCCTGAGGACATTGTATGAAAAGCAGTGGCAGCAGAACTGCAGGATGAGCAGGGCCACCTTCCTTGGTCTGCACAGACCTGACTATTGCTCTAGGGACAGGTCACTGATACAAGGGTGCCCAAGAATGTGGAGAAGTGGCTGGCAACTGCTGCTTGGAAGCTGGCAATCTCTGATTGTCTCCAGTTTTACAGAGGCATAACAGAGCAGCTTCATGCCCTTGTCAGCTTTGCATGGAGCAGAGCTGGCTGTTGTGGTGTTGGGGAGTAGTTATTTCTGTGCTTCTTTCTCCTACCTCCCAAAGGCAGTGCCCAGGGCTGTTCCTATGCTTGTTCCCCCTCACTTATGCCACTACTGCCAGCTGGTCACCAGCCACTTTGATGCAAACAAGTCCATAGCTGCATTGGCTTTATAGGTGAAATGACACACTGTCCAGCAGGTACAAGAGCCATGCTTCCTCTGCCTCATAAGCCTAAAGGAAATCCTAGATAGATTTGCCTGGATGGGCTTTTTAACTTGTGTGGTGGCCAATTAATGGCACCCAATTTCCCAGTGCACTGGTACTTGGAGTAGATTAATTGCAAGGGGTACTTCTGCATCATGCTGCAAGGCATTGCAGACAACTGGGGGTAGTTTACCATATAGCTACAGGATGGTTGGTCAAAGTCCATCATGCCTAGGTCTTTAAGAACTCAAGCATAGTGTCCCTGATGATGGGGAAGTATTTTCCCATGGTGTGCCCATCATATAGCTGGAGGGGGGTGACTGTTACCATTTCCAGCTTGGATACCTGCTGCTGCTATGACTTATGAATCTCTGTGCTAGAAATTTGGATCTTTGGAAGGAATTCTTCAAGTACTGGCTGAGTAGCTGCTGATTAACCATTGAGTGTGCCTTTGGACAGCTCAAGGCAGGGTAGAGGGTACTGGCTGTGCATCTGGACACTAGCATGTGGTACCCGCTTTGGATAATTGGGCTTGTATTCTGCACAACATCTGCCAAGCCAAGGGCAGGGTCTTTCCAGAGGTCTGGGTAATGGAAACCCAGAGGATTGTCAGCTGATAACAAGGTCCCAGAGATTGAGCCTCTGGAACACTCCAACCATCAAGGCATTCTCATGAACTACATCCAGTGACTTGTGGCTTATTTGGGAAGAGGACACAGCTATAAAGCCCAGTCAGATACAAAGGACAATTCATTTTGAAATGGAAAAAATCTTTTTAAGTATTCAGTGTGCTCCTTGTGCTTTTGCAAACTGGGGTGTGCAGAGGTGAAACTGGGAGAAAAGGAAGAGGAAGATGTGCTTCCTGAAAGTGGCCTCTAAGTGACCTAGCCTTGCTATCACCGGTTTAGTGAGGACCCTAGGAGGTGCAGGAGTCCTTAGGGGTAGTGTGATGGGATGTCATGCTGTCTTGTTGAGGGGAGGGATTGAAGCAAATGGAGTTTTATACCATGCTGCTTTTCCCATGAGGTGAAGTGTCCACAGCCCTTTAAAGTCCAAGGACTGCTGTTCCTAACCCTGTCTCCCTGAGTCCTCCAAGAATGATTTTGTTTTGGAACTCCCTCCCGTGTTGGAGTAGAGGCTCTAGGGTCTTACAGTATAGTAGGTTAGTGAGGGTGTATAGCAGGGCTAGCTGAAAAAGTCTCAGTAGGGAAAGTTGGTACTTTACATGAGCACCAAGGCTTGGGGCCTGCTTTTGGTGCAACTGAGTAGGGGAAAATGTCTGGACTGGAGGGGTAGGTGGGAGAAGTGTGTGAAGACATAGGCAGAAAGAAAAGGGAGGTGTGTCCGGAACATGAAGGCTTGTTTTATGGTGGAGGGAGAGTTTTTTGCGGGCGTGGAACATAGTGGCATGCTTGACCTGGGAAATACTCCTCCTGGTCAAGTCAGCATACTGATTCTTGTGGTATTCCATGTGCGAATACCAACCTTCTGCAGCCAGAAGTCTTCTTTCTGAAGATGCTACCATTTCTGCTAGCATCTCCTCTTTGTTACTACTCTGAGCTGCAGCTTCAGTTTGTATTTTTGTCTTTGGGCCCTCAGTGGCAGCACCTGTGGTAGCAGTGGCAGCTATAGAAGTTGATTCTAGAATGACAGTAAATGGACAGTCTGCCTTTGCTACACTGGTACAACTTGATGATGGGTGAAAAACTTTTCCCAAAAAATTTGGCATTCCTTCTCAGGGCCTTTGTTTACTGAATGCTCCCAAGATGGTGAGTACACCAAGCCATAGGTTTCTCCATGTGGACCTTGGTCCACCTGTGACTGCCAGATGTAGCTGCCTTGAGTGATTCCCAGATTGCAGGCTCAGCTTGGGGAAGGTGACCATCACTTGGACTGCTGTAGGTCTTTTCCCTGTAATCTCGTCAGTGTTAAAGAGCCGTGGTTTGTCCTTGCGCCCTGGTGTTCCTCAGTTTTGCAAGCCTTCATTATTTACACTGACATGGCAGTCTTCCATGTTCTGAGTGCCAAATGACAGGCTATATACAAAGTCTCTATTGGAAACCTCATTGCCTGTTCTGTCTTAGTGCTACAGAAAACTGTCCTGCCTCAAGATGTTGCCTCTTTGCAGGGCCAAAAAAATTACAGAGGATCCTGTAAGATAAAAGATCAACCCTTCAATAATCCTATAAGATAAAGGATCAACCTTTCAATAATGGCTGTATGAGTACCCCTGAGGAGCTTCACATACCTTTCACTGGTGGACTGGAGTATAATGTGGCTCTCTGACACTTCCCTGGAATGAAAAGTTTGTCAATGCCCACATGCTGGTTGTGTGCCATGGATCACCCTGTGATACTGAAGGATGCTTTGCTGTTTTTTTGGCAACTGTCTCATCAATTACGTCATCCATTATCCATCCTTGCAAGGATTTTCTGCACCAAAGCTTATATTCTTTTGCTGTACAGAAAATGTGTGCTGTAGCTCTCTAAGGACCCCATGGAAATGCTTGCATCAGAATCTGGGATGCCATCCTTGGGCATCCATGCTGTCTAAGTGAAACTTTTGGAGACCTTCACACCTGCATGCTGCCCCTGCTCAAGCTAAAACCTACAGATATTTTCTGTGACTTCTAAAAGTACAGTATCAAGGATTTAGTAACTGATGAGACAGACCACTAGTTCCAGCTGTGTACTGTAAAACCTTATCCTTGGTTCATTCCCATTCATCTGCTTCAAAGACAGCCAAGACCTAGGTAATTGGTTGAGGAGCAGGGTGGGTTTGATTTATCTCAAATGTGATTTAAATCATGATTTAAATCTTTTTCAGGAAGCCTAGATTTAATCATTTTCTACAAAAAGTGCATTCTTTTTGTTTTATAGCTTTTATTCGTTTAACTTTTTGAAACGTGGCACTTTTAGAGAGAGGTAAGGGCTTGACTGTCTGTGCACAAACTTGCAGAGAGACAAGCTGATGGGTAGTTAATCAGGTTTGTTATCGCTCATCTCCATATACTGCAGTTAATAAGGATGTTATCTCAGGAGACACAAATCCAGAGCTTGCGAACTGAAGCTAAGCATCACAAAAATGCTTAATGGGATCTTCTAGGCTGAGCACTGAGTCCAGTTGGGTAGAATGGTTTTCTTTAATCTTTACTAATCTATAGAGGAGCCTCTGGGAACCCTCTAAGATTGGGTCCCTAATATAGTCCATGGCCTGTTGTTGACCTATTTATAAAACTTTTGTAAAAAAGTTACATGAATATATTGTCTCAAATAGTATATAATTAGAAGTTATAATCCCTATTTCATGATATTTTTGAGTTTTAATATAGCTGAAATTAAAACTATTGTGTATATGTTTTTTTTAAAAGCATCCTAAAAATATGATTCACTAAAAAATATTTGATTAAAATAAAAGTAAATATTGATTCTTATTCACCCAGGGTGGTGGTGGGCAGGGGCATCCTACATTGGTTTACTCACTTGACTATTTATGATTTCCAGCACAGCTTACATTTCTAGAAGGAGTCTTTCTGCAGGGAAACCTGACTCATGGAGAAGGGGAGCCATGATTCATTTACATTCAGTCTGGTTCTGATGGTTCTTTCTCAGGGTCCACTGGGTGCTTTCCTCTTCCCAAGTGGAGTGAGGATCCATGGTCTCAACTCACTTCCAGCTGTTGGAGTGTTTTGTATTTGTAAGCATTTGGGGTGGGTGTTTTTAGTGCACTGTACTCAAAGCTAAGTTCCTAAGGTGGTCCATAAAATACTGCCTGTAGTGTGCTTTTTGCAGTCGCCTTCAAAAAGATGAGAACACATATGGGGCAGTCGCTGGGATTCCAGGGAAATGGAATTGGGAGCAAGTCCCAGGGAAGCCACCTTAGGGCTCTGAGGAGGTGAGAGGCACATCACCAGGGATCTTGGTCATCTCTGATTAAAAAAGCAAAAAAAAAACCCCAGTTTTTGGGCTAAAAAAGGTATCCCAAAATCCAAATTTTTCCTTGATCAAAACAAAATATCACTAATACATATATTAATATATATATGTACTAATATTTATATGAGCATTCATGGCTGATACGAGTATAACCTCTTCTTAAGAACTTCCAGTGAAGGAAGTTCTATATCATTGCTATCCATTTTCTTTGGGTATTTCATCATCATACTGATTTTTAGAAAACTGAAAGAAGCTTTTGCCAGTTAGATATGGACTTTTAATCTGCATCACTCACTTGCTCTAATAGTCAGGTTTCCTGCTCTTCTGTTTTTAGAGCACTGTTGTTATGATTTCTAAAGTGGCATAAATAATTTGAGGAATTTTTTTTGTTTTTTGGTCCTTAGGTGTTTATGATCTGACGCACAACAACAAAACAGTATCACTGATGACTATTAATGCAGTGCAGCAAATGACCTTATATCCAGAGTTGATTGCCAGTGTATTGTATCAAGCATCTGGTAGTGAAGTATGTATATTTGCCCTGCTTTGTTTGTATTATAGCATAATGTGTATGTCAGGTTTTGTATGCCATGTGCAATCATTTTTTTTTTACTTGAGTGTATGTGATCTGAGCCCGGCATTGGTATTAAACAGCAACACTCTAAAATGTAGAAAAGCTTTGGCCTCTTTTCACTTTCCTCTGATCTGGCCATGGTGTCTCCTACCTTAAGCTCTACCACTTGTATTTTTCTACTCTTACACTTGGAAACTACTCTGCAGTCTCATCTGCCATGTCTCCACCTTTTTCAAGGTCTTTCCTTAAGCTTATTTTTTCACCTACAAATTATAAATCTCACTATAGTACGATATTATCAAACTAGAAAATGTAAAATTAGTGAAACGTCACTATGTATGCAGAAAATGTAAAATCTTCGTCACAACAGATGCAGGTTTCCCTTGCTTTATACTGTACGTGCATTCCTGGAAAATGGCGCATAACTTGAATTTGCATAAAGGGAAACCACTTTACAATGTAACAAATAGGGACATGTTCCAACAGCTTGACTGTACTGACCCCCAGACCCATTTCTACCACTTTTACAAGACAATTTTGGTACTTCCCAACAGCAGACAGTTCACACAAGCACAGAGCAGTATCATAATGGGGGTGGCAACTACAGACACACGTGTCATAGACAATGAGTGAGGAGCACAGATCCACACGAGAGACTGTATTTTGGTGCGCTTCACTCCTACAATGTACCACACAAAACGACTGACTACAGGCTTCCACCACAACAGTTGCATAAGAGTGAATTTGCCTTGCATATAACGAATTTTTGGTATAAAAAAGGTCATTGCGTATGAGTGAATTCGCACATATAGAACCCGCATAAAACGAGGAAAACCTGTATTACATTGTAGCATCATTAAGTTGTTAATTTACACTGCCTCCCACCAGAAAAAAAAAGCGTTTCCATATTGTATACTTAAATTATAAACTTTAAAGGACAAGGGACCATCTCTTCCCGGTTTATAAAGCACCCAGCACACTGTTAGCACTACATACATAGTAAATAGTAGTAATTTACAGTTTCAGCTCAGTTGCCGCTATGTCTCTTCGTTTTTATTTGTAATTTCAGGAAGTTATTGAACCAGTGTATTTCTACATTGGTATAGTTTTTGGACTGCAGGGAATTTATGTGACTGCATTGTTTATAACCAGTTGGGTTATGAGTGGGACTTGGCTGGCAGGAATGCTGACTGTAGCATGGTTCATTATTAACAGGTAAGAAAAACATCTTCTACATAATCTAGATTGTCAATAAGGAATTCTAACAATATTATTACAACTGGCCAGTGCATTTTCAGTGAAACTTGTTTTGTTAGAGTACATTTTTGTTGAAGCTGAAATGCAGAGATGTATAGATTTTGATGAAGCTTTTCATGAGAAGGTTTCTGAGATGCAGAGTGGACTTTAGGGGGGTGGTGTTTTACCTAATTCTATTTTGGGTCAGACAGACATATGAAAATGTTTCTTTTTTTTTTTCAATGGAGAAGGAAAACAAAGTTTAAAACCTTCAAGGTTACAAAATACAATTGTCATTCTCTGGCCTGCAGTCAGTACCGCAACAGGTGTTTTCTTCCTTCGAACAAAATGAATAAATATTTGCTTTCTAAAAGCTGCTTTTTTTAATTTGCACATTCATATGCAAAGTAGAGTCCCTTCTTACCTTGATGACCCTGCTATCCAAATTTGTTTAACATGTTTCACGTACATGAAAATTCTCCCTGCCAATACAAACTACTGTAAAAGCTAAGAGATAATTAGCTGTGTTAGTCTGAACTAGGGCAGAAGACAAGGTGGAGGTACACCTTATAAACTAACTGAATCGGAGATGTATAAATCTTTTGAGCCATAGCTCACTTCATCAGATGCTATGATAGGTTATGCAGAGAGCCAGCTATCATATATAGCAGTAATGATTTAAATGTAAAAGATGGAGAAGAGGGGAAAGGCTTATTTATCTCTGATCCAGTTAGTGTTTAATAGCAGTCAGCAATTTTTTCAGGTGGTGAGCTTGAATGATCCAGCATCTTAGGTCAGAGTTGGGCAGATAGACGGGTGCTAGGTCTCAGCTCCTGCTGCGGCTTCTTCTCTTTGTTTTGGTGGCATGCCTGTGGGAGAGGGCCCACAGTGACAAGGAGAGAGTACCTGCCACTGAAGCCCCCACCTATTGATGCCCCATGTCTCTGGATGGATCAGATGGCTCCCTGGGCCATCGGGTGCCAACCCCTGATCTGAAGGTGCACCTTTACTGTGTTTTATGCTATAAAAGCTGGCAGCAAAACCTTGTGATGACGGAATGAGAACTCGAGTTCTGCTCCTACTTTGTCTCTGATTTGCTATGTGTGACTTCCTGTGTATCAGAGTTGTTAGCAGTTATTAATCACTTGGAGATTCTTGGAAGAAAAGAACTGTGAAAGAACTGTGAAGTGTTGATATATCTGAAGCTGAACTTGTTGAGGAACACTTTCTTTGGAAGGTATAAATACATCACTGTGGTTGGCAAGTAAAAAAATTGTTAATCAGCTTGCTGGAAGCAGTACCTGTGGAAAAATAATGGTAATGGTGAATGATCCATATTTTTTTCTCAACAGCTAGCAAAATGAAGCAACTTTGGAAACGTGAAGGCTTGAAGTAGATAGAGCTCCAAATTGGACCACTGTAGGGGGTCATCAGGAGCAAAAATGAATTTTCAAAAGTACCTGATATAAGGGAGTATTAGCTGAATAAAAGTGATTAAGCACATTGGATTGTGTTTAGTTAGAAATCAGTAGAAACAAGGCTTTAAAGGCTTAAATCGCTTTTGAAAATTGTGCTAGGGCTTTGAAATATTTTAGGTGCTTTTGAAAATGTTACCTTTGACTCAGTTGGCTTGAATGCTGTCAAGTCACTTTATATGGAAAAATCCTTCCACTTTCCTGCTCTGTGCTTTCCTTCCATCAGTAATCGTCATCTTGTCAGTAATAGTTTCAGAATAGGATAAATTTGCTGCTGTTTTGGTTTGGTAGCATTACTCTAGAGTGTTCATACTTTTTGCATAATGCAGCTTTGAACAGTTTGAGAGGGTACTTTTTCTAAATTGTATTGTATAATAGTCAGAATCTGTTCTTTCTATCAGAAACCATATTTCATTTTAATGTGAAAAGCAGCCCTTATGGGCACAATCCTATAAACCTTAGTTATGTGAGAGGTCCAGATAATTTTGTGGAACTCTCCATTTTGATGCTGTTTTAAAGTTATAATTATTACTTGTAGTGAAATGGCTTTTGCTTCTGATAAGAAACATTGCATTTAAGCAGTCATAAAAGAAATGGCTTACTAGTAAGTCATCTGTAACTTAGATTTTCCTTAATGATTTTATTTCATAAACAATTTAATAGTTTTGTTCTTCTGTACTTTGTTTTAGGACAGATACAACAAGAATTGACTATTCTATTCCTTCAAGGGAAAATTGGGCTTTGCCATATTTTGCATGTCAAGTTGCAGCTCTTACAGGCTATTTAAAAAACAACATACATTCTTCTGCTGAGGTAAAACAAATATAATTTCTTTAAAAAATGCAGTTAGGAGAAATGTGGTCCAGAGAAGTTATCCCTGTCATGTCATTGTCTTACTAGGCAGAAAAAGAAGTGGAAATTGTTTGCTCTTAGCAAAGCAGCCATCTGAAGCATTTGTGTCACTGCAAAGAGATTCTTCTGTCTTCTAATGCTATTGTGTAGGTTTGGAGTCTTGTACTGATGCCATCAACTCAGGTCACTTTTGAGACTTGTCAATTTTTTTTCTTTGTAACATTATGAACAGTTTGGCTCTCTTGTCATCTTACTCAGGAACATGATGGTGGACTTGCTTCCTGTCCCTTTGTCAAGGGATTTTCTTTGGACATGTCTGATCACTGTCTTAAGAATGACACTTTCTCTCGTTAACAAACCTGGGGTAAACTTGGGAGGGTGGGGATGGGGGAAGAAGAATTCAGCTAACTAAAACATGACTATGTACCGGTGATTTTTAAGACCTCTTTTTCATGCTCATCCGCAGTACTAAAACATACAGAAAATAAAACTGCTTCCTGAGAAAATATTGGCTAACATTTAATTAAGTATTTTTGTTTCTTAAACAAGTAATTTCCATTCCTAGTGAACAAATACTTTGTTTTAATAGTTTCTCAGTTTTTAGCGGTAGAAATTCAGCATGATTAAGGTAGTTTTTTTTTTTTGTTTCCATAGAGTTTTTGCTACCTGTTGGTGAGTGCTGCGACATACACTTTCATGATGATGTGGGAGTACAGCCACTATCTTCTGTTTGTCCAGGCTGTATGTCTCTTCCTGCTGGACAGTCTTACTCTGGTACAGACAGAGAAGGTACTTATGACTTGTCACTGCTAATTTTGTTGAAATGTGAATTAAACCTCGCCACAAGGTTGGAATTTTAGAAGGACAGAACCTGGGGTCCATCTGAAATGTATGTAGTATGGTGACTTTAAGTTCATCCTCACATCCCCTGGGCCTCTGTGTTTTCCTGGCTTAAGTCTGAGGGAAGAGCCTGAGGGATGCAAATGCCCTCAAGGGGCTGAAGGTGAAGCCATGACTTGGTATACAGCCACACCCCTTTGCTTTGGCTGTATCCCCTTTTCCTTGTTAAGTTGACAGCAAGAAGGGCAGTGGCTCTGCACTACTGGAGGCTTACCTTTGGGTTAGGTAAGTGGCCTTATGGATGGGATGACTGGCTTGTGTAAACAGCTGATTCAATAACAGGATATATTTAAAATTGTGTCACTTGTTGGAGGAGGATTGGTGTTTAGCTAAACCTGGTTAAAGACCAGCAGACAGGTCAGCAATATTAGATTTTGTAGTTTATAGTTTTCTTTGCAATAGACAATGGTGGAAGACATTTTAAAATGCTGAAGTCTTAAAATTCTGAAGTAGAAGAGATTGTCACAAGTTTCATATTCCTCAGACTTTTCCACTGCTTTGGAAAATATGGTGTCCCTGTAGCTAATTTTATTTTATTTTTTCCCATTAGGTCCATGAGGTATACAAAATCTATCTGTTTTCTCTCTTCTTGGGATATCTCTTGCAGTTTGAAAATCCAGCATTATTAGTTTCTCCACTCCTAAGCCTTGTAGCAGCTTTAATGCTGTCTAAATGCCTAGAGGTAACAAAAATAACCTTCTGTAATTCTGAGATTAATTTTTTTTTTGCTTAAACTGATCTCCAAATAATACTCATTTTTAAATTTAATTGCAGATGAATATGAAAAAGGGTACATTTATTTCAAGACTCCTGAAAATAATGCACTTTTACTTAGTATTTACAGTAACAGTGACACTGAATTTTTTATTAAAGGTAAGATTTATCTATTGGAAGAGCTGTTTAATTCAATCATATCATATCTGGAGGGATGTGATTATCTTGCCAAAGTAGTTTTAGTAAAAAACTTTACATGTGGCATGTATCTTGTGCTTCTGGCATTGGACTAAGTTCGCAGCATATGGAAGAATTAAAATTGAAACCATTCTTGTTTTATAGGGAAAAACTTCCAATTTTGTTCAGATATATCTTTGCTTCTAATAACTCAGATAGCTATTTTTATCGATACCAAATGAAAGATAAGGCTTTACGATGAGACAGAAACCCAGTCTGTTCTGTCATAGGCATGGATTACAAATCATATTTTAATTGTTTATTAAACCTGGTTCATCATCATTTCTCTTTTGAGTTGGATGGCTTATGTAGATGGGGGCCAAACATTAAAACACATTTTAGCCTAGGAAAAAGAGGAAACTACCAACAAGGACAAGCATTTCAAGGTGGACAATAATTTTCACTCTGTCTAGAACATAGAAAGGGAAACTATGTCTTGATGGAAGTCTTAAAGGCCTGCGAGTTGACAGGGTTTTGACCCGGCCTTATATTTTGGTGAATAAATTATTTTTTTGGATACTCTTTAGGACAGGGCAGGCAATTATTTTGGGTGGAGGGCCACTTACTGAGTTTTGGCAAGCTGTCAAGGGCCACATGGGTAGCCACGCCCATTGACAGGAGCCCTGCCCCCTGGTAGTTGTCTTGCGACCAGAAGTCCTGCCCCCTAATCCCTGATATTTGCCATCAGAAGTCCCTACCCTTGCTCCTGGAAGTACTGTTTTCAGCAAGGGGTTTTGCCATCTTGAAACCAGAAAAACGCCAAATTATTTTCTAAAAAGTAAACATCTACAACATTCATTAATTTGATTTCAAAAAATATTTTTGTCCTGATTTACATACGTTTGTACACAGAGGTGATTGCACAATAGCTTAAAATGAAGTTTTACTTTTGTATATTGTGAGGGGGTGGGATTGCTTTGTGGGGGGTTGTGGGTGTGTGGGGTAAAGGAGCATGTGGGTGGATGCATGGGGTGTGGGGATATAGGGTTTGTGTGGGAGGGTGGTTGGGGTGTGTGAGAGGGTGTGGGGGTCTGCCTGTATTGCAGTGCGGGGGCGGGGTGCTGTGTATTGTGGGGTATGTGTGTGGGACTTGCCCTACGAGCACATACACACTCTGCCCCTGCCTATGCACATGTGCTTGCACACATGCATGCGTGCCCACCCCCTGCATGTCCCTGTGCTCCCAGTCCTCCAGTGCAGCCAGGAACCTCATGGTGCAGGGTGGGAGCAGGAATATCAGGGAAATGGGTGGGGGTGGGGTGGGGGTAGGCTTCTGGCTCCTGCTGCCAGTTCCCCCAGGGTCCTACTGCCCCTGGCTCCTGTCTTTAACAGGCAGACAGGAGCAAATAAATATTAATTTACTAAATCTTTTAGGAGCCCCACAGGCTGGATAGAATGGCTTGGCAGGCTGTATTTTGCCTACCCCTGCTTTATACTACATCAGATAGAAAGGAAGACAGGTCTGAGCACACCCTGCACACACAACTCTGCTGATGCACTCTTAAGTGGGAAGTTTGCCTGTGAAGCTGGATTGGGATTTGGCTGTCAAGAATGCTAATTTGGGTGGATTGGGTCAATAGGCTTGGATGGGTAAAATATGCTGTTTGGTTCTCCACAAGACCCACTGCTGAACCAAGGTAGACAATCCTGAATAGACTCCAAACTTTGCTTGATTGTGGTACTTAACATAAAACTTTAAAAAAAAAAAATACAAGAAAGAAGCAAATCCTGAAAACCAACATGGAAATGTTATGCTTGTTGAGAAGTTTGAGAGAACTCAAATTCCTACCACATTAAACCTAAGTCTTATGCTCTTGGGCTCATAGAAAAGCTGGTTGATCTTGCAGAATGGGTGTGCTGAATTTATCTGGATTGAACAAAGTGAATTAAGAATTTGAATGGTAAGAGACCGATGTGGTTTTTCTAGGTCAGAGCCTGGCTGATTAGATAAGTCAGCTGGCATGTCCTTTGAATACTGGGCACTGAGCTAGCAAACCAGTCTTTTCCATGCTCTTGATTAGTGTTCTGGAAGTTGAGTGGCAATTCTTAACTTGCCATATGGTTGATGTACCTGAATGAAGTGAGGTGTATAAGCTTATATACTGAGCAAAACTTACTTAAATAAGGTTTGACTGGCAAATAAGTTATATGAATTATTGGTTGTTTTAACTATATTTTGGAATGTGTGATTATTCTC
Organism: Caiman crocodilus; assembly: GCA_030014935.1. Taxonomy (NCBI): domain Eukaryota; kingdom Metazoa; phylum Chordata; order Crocodylia; family Alligatoridae; genus Caiman; species Caiman crocodilus. Next base: position 39,531,326 of record JAGPOW010000261.1, on the reverse strand, counting down.
GATCCTATTTTGTAATCTGAATGAAAAGAGGACATGAAGGCAGTGTTCCAGGATGTGTTACATTTTCTCCACAAAATTGCTTTTTCAGATGTTTGTCCCCCATAAAGAAAATGAGCATTTGTTGAAATTCCTTGAAGTAAAATTTGGATTAAACACAACTAAGTAAGTTTAAGTTTTTCATTTACAGGTGTCTCAAATGCACAGAATTTAAAATCACTTTAAAAACTACAGGAGTTATAATGTGAAAGCTTGTAAAGTTTATTGTAGAAGAATTTAGGAAGGAATTTTTTTTTTTACTTGCCCCAAAGTTTTAAAAATTATGTTTGAAACTTTTCATGTCCAGGATGAACTTGGATTTCTGTGGCATTTCAGCAGGGGTAAAAGTTTCTTTTTAAAAATTTTTAAAAATATAAATATTCTCATGGATAGCAAGGAAAACATTCTACCCCCCCCCCCCCACACACACACACACAACTAATATTGCTGAAAATAGAAGCCAAGGTAATGAGGTGAAACCACAGAGCTAACCTTTCATAGTTAGGAAACAGAAGTCTTCCTGCCAGTTAATATTTTGCTTCAAAGTATTTTGGTAGCTAAACCAAAGGAATTATTCCAAATAAGAGTTTTGGAAGATGGTAACGTAAGTTGAGATGAAAATGTTAGGTTTTTAGGAAAGTGTTTCCTTAACCACAATGATGGGGCATAGGAGTAGACACTTGAAGGTAGATGCTATTGATGCAGTTATGATATTGCAAAACTTGGGGAATTGACCCGCAAGAGATCCTGGGAGCCAAGCCACATTTATAGAAGTATCCAGGTATAAATATTACCAACATAAGCCTTATGTAGTATTGTTTGATATTGATACAATTATGTCTGTGCATCCTCTTACAGAGGTTTGTACTTATGGCTTATTTTAGTCATGGGATTATCTTACTTTCATGATGTGGAATACTACTTTTAAGACTGCTTTTAAGACAGAATAGAAATGAGTCTTTCCTAAGGGATTGAACATTGTTCCCTGGAATGATAGGAATTTGGTCTCTGCTCACTTGAGGCATTTCATAAGGCCTGTCAAAATCTGTCATAATTCACTGGTTCTGAGTAGTGTCAGCAGTAGTGGGATTGCTACTAGGATGACAGTGCAGCTAAAATTTTTAGAACTCTTCTAGGCCCAAAGTTATGGGTTGCTATAGGCCTCTATATGCTATCACTCATCACTCTTTGGCTAGGTACAGACATTCAGAAAGTCTGAGGCAGAATCGATCTAAGTTACGTGGTTTTCTGAAAGCACTGTAGTTTAGCTTGGTAGTGAACTGAATACACATTTGTCCTTTGGTGAGAGGGACACACAGTTTGTCTATCTTAGACTGGGTTCCACCATTTTTAAACCAGTCTACTATGTATGTTGAACTTCTGTTTTGTTATGGGTTTAGACTGGTTTCTGATCAATTATATCAGTAAAAGTGTAATGTCTGTACCTGGCCCTAGAGTGGACATGGTACTACAGTGTAAGGGTTTGCTCATTCTGGCTGTTTCAGCTTTCCTGTTTCTGAATAGTGTAGATTCAGAAAGAAGATGAAAGAGGACTGAGATGAAAGTCTTTGCAAAGGTACATGAGATAAAGAGCTGGACACATTTAGTGTACCACTTACCTCACCAGTTTTGCATTTTAGTGGAAGATGAAAAACTTCTGGCAATAAAGACCATATTTTTCTCAATTTTTTTAGCTGAATTATTTTGTGAGGAGAAGGGTGAACAGCCAAGGGGTTAAGATACAGAATTAAAATTTAGGAATTTATTTTTTGGCTTTGCACTGGGCTTCCAATATGATCTATAGGCAAGGCAGCACAACTTTTTGATTTTTTTTTCTCCTTTTTAAATAAACATGCTTCCTTTTCTCAGAACTCTCTTTCACTTGTTTTATAGATATCCACATAAGGGTTTTGTCACCCCCACAATGACGCTTTTAAAATGGGTTTTTGATGTAGAAGTGCTCTTAAAATGTAATAGAATTATGTCTTTTGGATCACAGAAGATACTTTTCAAGAACAAAAGTGTGACACTTTCTAAAACATACTTGGAAAAACATTTTCTATTTGAATATATTTTGTTATGATTCTGAAATAATTTGAGATTCCTGTGAACAGGCTAACTAACCATTTATTATTTTAAATGTGACCTTTTTGCCTTACCAGGAACTTTACAATGAATTGGCTCCTTTGTCAAGAATCCCTTCAGGCACCATCCCAAGACTTTTTTTTGAGACTGACTCAATCATCTGTATTGCCTTTCTATATTTTAGTTTTAATTATCTGCCTTTTTTCTGTAACTCAGGTCATCTTTAAGAGAATTAGGTAAGTAGCTAGCTTTATCACAATGGAATACTTTTTAAAAATGAATTAAAGATCATGTGAATTTATATATACATAAAATCAGAAGTCTCCTCTTACATCAGTACATAAATCTGTAAGATCAGAGCATGAAACTGTTACATATACCAGATACAGTTAGAATAGAAGGGCCCTTCTGTGATTTCTGTGGTCATTTTCCCTGATGAGAAATTCATTGCCTGTCTCTGCTGCTGGTATTTTCTAGGGCTGTCAGTTTATTACCATCCTCTTTATTATTTCACTTCAGGTATTTGTAGACTGTTATTAAATCAACCCTCATTCTTCTCTTTGGGCTAAATAACCCTAGCTATTTCAACCTTTCCTCATAAGTCCTGCTTTCTAGGCCTCTACATTTTTTTTCTTGCCCTCTACTGCACTGTTTCCAATATGTCCACAGCTATCTTGAAGTATGGGGTCCAAAACTGGCATAGCACTCCAGAAGAGGCCTCTGTGCTGAATAGCACAGAAGAATCATTTATCTTGATTTGCAAGTTTCATTCCTGTTAATACAACTCAGTATACTGTTGGCTTTTTTTTCCCCCCAACAAGAGCACACTATGGACTTGTATTCAGCATGTGGTCCACTGTAACCCTGCAGGTCCTTCTCTACAGTACTGCAACTTAGCCAGCCATTGGCCAGTCTTTATTTGTGCCTGCATTTATTTTGTCCCAAGTGCCAAACTTTATATTTATAATCTTGGATAACTGACTCCCTTAGCCGTGAATGGGGTGTGCTTCTAGTGGCTGGGGTGCACAGCGGCAGTGAGTGGGGAGTCTGTCAGTGGCTGGGGGAGAAGTGGCGAGCGCTGACCAAGGATTGGCAACCAGCTGCAGCTGCCAGCCGTGCTGGCAGCATCCAGCAGGAATCCACCCGCAGATGCCGCCAACAGTGCTTTTTATGTAGGTGGTACACTGCCATGCTCAGGGGGTGCACATGCACCCCTATGTGTCGCCCCTGCCCTCAGCTCTGGCTGCATAGAAATGCTATTGTTTCTGCTGGACAGTTGGTTTTTAAACTTTGGGTAGAGGTAGAATCAAAGTGAGGTATAACCTCACTGCTGCACACTCCCCAGTAGCCTCCTGGTTCTCTCTGGATGGATTCTGCCCCTCCCACATATAGCTAGTGGAGGGAAGAGAAAGAAAATAAGCATCTTATAGCATCTCCATTCAGCTTCCCTGCTGAAGACGCATGCCTCAGTTTTTGAAAGCTAACTTTTTGGGGAAAGGTGTGTGTGGTATGCAAGTAAATATGGTACTGATGTATTTTTTTGAATTTTTTAAGGATGGACTTAGAATTTCTTCCTTACCATCCCAACCCTCATTTTCTTATTTGGGGAAATGAAAAATTTGTTTCGTGTGTAAAAGTAACACTGTAGGTATTGTATTACTGGGTTTTGTAATATTACGGTTAAGCATTCTTGGACCCCTTTCTCTGACCTTAAATTATAGATGTAGTCACAGTAATTCTGTAACTTTCAATTGATCTAAAACATGGGCAGGCAATTATTTTGGCTGGAGGGCTGCTTAATGAGTTTTGGTGAGCTGTCAAGAGGCACAAGGGTAGCCATGCCCCTTGACAGGTGCCCTGCTTACTGGTCACTAACCTGGGACTGGAAGTCCCACCCCTAACCCCTGACTTCTGCCTCTGGAAGGCCTTCCCCTTACCCCCCAGAAATATTCCTTTTGGGAGGGGAGTGGTTCCCATCTTAGAACCAGAAAAAAAAAATCATATGCTAAAAGTGAAACACCTACGTAACATATTTTAATTTTATTACAAAAAATATTTGATTTGTGTTTGCGTAGTGCATATAAAGGTGATTGCATAATAACTGAAAAATAAATTCTTAATCTTGTATATTGTGGGGAGTATGTGTATGGTGGGGTATGGGGGGTGTGTAAGGTAAGGAGAGGGTGGGAGGTGGCTGTGTGTGGGGCATAGGATATGTTTTAAGTTGTGTATATGTAGAGGGTTGTGGCTGGGTGTGGAGTGCAGGGGTGTGCCCACCTGTACTTTCCCCATTGTGCAGCAGCAGCAGGTGAGGAGCTCATGCTGGTGCCCAGCAGGGCACACCTCTGGCTAGTGCTGCACATCATGGTGAGGGGCTCAGCCTCCAACAGGCACTCTGTATTACCAGCACTTCCTGTATTTGCTGGGCACATGAGGGAAACCCCAGGCACTGGAGCTAGCTGCCTTCCCTGTCCCTCTGGGGAAGGCAGCTGGGACTTCCCTCCCATGCTGTGCAGCCCCGGCAGGGAAGGCAGCCTGCTCTAGCACCTGGGGCTTCCCTCCTGTGCCGTACTGGTGATACAGGCTGCCTGCGGAGTCTGCACCCCTCGCTGTGGTATGAAGCACTGGCTGGAGCCACACCCTGCCAGGCACCTGTGCTAGGCATAAGCACCCTGAATGCCTCCACATGCTGCTGCTGCCACTGCCTGCCAGGGCTGTGCACCATGGGGAGAGTGTGGAGGTTGTCCCCACACCCAACCACCCTCCCTCACACCTACATGCTGCCCACGAGCTCCATGTTGCTGTTGCCCCCACTCCTTCCCAGGCATGGGCTCCATGCTACTCTCAGCCCTAGCTCCATGCTCTGGGTTTCTACTCAGAAACTGCAGTGGCAGCCCCAGCTGGAAGCTGTGTGTTGGCTGGGCCGGGCCCTTCCACCTATGAAAGTGGGAGCAAGGCACAGTAGATCATGTTTTTCAGTGTGTGTATACGTGGACACCTTGTTCCTACTCTCATGGGTGGAAGGGCTGAGTGGGGCACATTTTGCTGGTGGATGCTGCAGGCCGGATGAAAGTACTTGGCAGGCTAGATTTGGCCCATAGACTGTATTTTGCCCTTCTGTGGCCTAACACCAATATTGTGTTATTAAATTTTGCTCATCAACATCTTGTTTAGAGGTATTGCCATAGCAGTTAGCCCACATGGGGACTGGAACCTTACTGCACAAAGCACTGTATGACCACAGATCATAAAGATGGTCCATGCCCCCAAAAACGTGCAAAATTTTAGGTAAGAAATTACCAAAAATTGCAGACAGATCAGCACAGGGAGTCAATAAACAATACAAACGATATTAGTATTATTACAAAAGAAGGAAGCACCAGAGGCTTAATAGTTGTCAGGCACTTTTTATAGAAGTCATAATTTGTGATAGTATGCAAGACAAACCCTGCTTTGTTTCCCTTGAACTGCAGTGGTGAACCACTCAGAGAAACTGTTACCTTGGAGGATGGCAAAATCGGAGAGAGGCCAGAGATAGTTTATCACATCATCCACACACTTTTACTGGGTTCTCTTGCAATGATTTTAGAAGGGTAAGTTTTGTATAGATTTTTGTTTTGTAAGGGCTAGCACATTGCTAACTGAATATGGTACACTCAAACTTCCACAAATATTGAGACCATTTCTAAAAGAATATTTTGCCATCCAGCATTCCCTGTTGAGTGTACTGGAGTGAACTTCAGTAGAATATATTGAAGTGTATTTGGCTTCCCTAAACACATTTCTTTATGATCTGCCCAGCATAAATCTGGGAAGTTAATTGAAACACAATTTAAATGTTTCCCTGTTCATCTTCAGCTGCTGAGCTAGGATTCTTATTAAATGCTGATTTTTTTTTCCATTGTAATCTTACATCATTCTTTTGATGCACAAGGTTTATTGCAAAACAAAATTAAAAAAAAATGCTTGTGTGTCTTTTAGTTGTTTAGAGAATTGCTTAACATGTCAGGCAAACATCTTACAACAGTATAACCTTAAAAAGATATTCTAATAGTTTATGACAGATGCCATTTTGCCATCTTTCCTGACTGACTGACTGACAGACAGACGCTAAAGACAGTGGTGTATGAGTGGTATCTGTCATGCCACAGCATAGGTGTTCCTATTGTATGCATCACTCTGATGCCTGAACACTACAGATTCTGAAAGGAAACAAACTGTTTTGTTTTTAAATGGTTGAGACTTTTGAATCCTCTGTTTGGAGGATTTAAACATCAGTTTTGGGTAATAGTAATTGCTCATCAGATACCCTAGAGCAAAAAATGAGACAATTAACATCTTTCACTAGCTAGATATTTTTTGGGGGGGGAAGGGGGGAGTCCTCCACCCCCAAATTCTGTGGATTATTTCATTTTCTTCGTCTGAGACTTTTTTGATCCTGCTTGGCACTTCTGAACTTTTAAGAGTGCTCTGGATTGCCGCAGAGAATCATGCGTTTGGTCTGCAAGCTGAGATCTCCTTTAGGTTTCCTTATTCTGTTAAGTATTTGACCCTGAATTGACTGAACTCCTTAACTGACTAAATTCTCCTGAGCAGGGTTATTCATAAAGAGGTTTGGAGGTGACAAAGTTTATTTATCAAATAATCCAGTTGAAATACATGCTTATCTTTGGATTCTTGGGATGTTTTCCAGCATGAAGTACCTCTGGACTCCATATGTTTGCATGCTTGCTGCATTTGGTGTATGTTCTCCTGAGCTTTGGATGACACTTTTCAAGTGGTTTCGACTAAAAGCTGTACACCCAATATTATTGGTGAGTAACTGTTGCCAATAATCTATTGCTAGATTTTACTGCTAATCAACAAATCTTTTTTTTGCTTCTAAGCAGTAAGTAAATGAAAGTTGGAGGATGGGAGGTGGGAGGAAATCAAAAGACTGGGAAATATGGTAACTAGGTAAATGCATATTAAACTGTTGTGTGTGAGTAAGAAATCTTCAAGTGAAATGATAGCTAGAGTAAGATTTGTTCAGATTAGTTGTATATTCATTTATACTACAGTCTCTGAAAGGCATCCTGACTTCAAAGGATCTGTGTTATAAGTGAAAATTGGAGTTTCTCATTTCTTTCAGCTCTTTTTCTAAAGTGCTGAGTATGCTTGGCAGGAAGGAGATATGATCTGCATATGTTTTTATTCCTCTGTATTTAAGGTTGAAAACAATTTACAGTTTAAAGCTGAAAACAATTTTTAGCATGTTATTTAAGAATAAGTGGTTAATGTTTGTATAAAATTAACATAGCACTTTCTGTGTAAATATATTTTCTTCAAGAGTTGCCAAGGCACTTCCAATTGTAGAATAATGGACAGTTTTTGCAAGAATGTACTCATTCATCCATAATATAATTTATAAATTGCATTTCTTCTTCTGTGGTAGATCCACTTTCCTTTATGTGGTTAATTAGCTGATTGCACTTCAATTTTAACTCTCAACACGATGCACTGTATGCACTTATTAACAACTGTTGCCAAAACAGTATTTATGCTATTTCTCCTTCTGATCAAGAGGAAGGTGATTGATTGGAATACTGTTGTGCTGTGTGATGGAATACTGTTTATATATGTTGTTATTGTGACTATGAATGAGAGGGTGCCTGTAAGTTTTTAAAAAACAGTTCATTGGCATAGTTCATGCTACATATCCCTTCATTGCATTTGTGTATTTGAGACCTATTTCACTTTTACTTCTTTTCCTAATTCATGGATGCACTTTGTCACATTGGGCTGCCTGTTGAATTACTTTGAATATTATTATTCATGTTATAATGGGCTAACTTCTTCAGTGTTTAACCAAGCAATTTCTTTTCTGTTCGCAATGACTTGCCTGGCAGACTTGCAGAATTTTTCCTATTGTCAATGTAGTTCCATGTGTGGGAAATGAAACAGTGGTCTCTAATCATTTATGCTTTTTAATATTCTAGGCTCTTATTCTGAGTATGGCAGTCCCCACTATAATAGGTTTCAGCTTGTGGAAAGAGGTAGGTAAGAAAGTATCTTTTGATTAAGTGTTTGCTGTAAGCACAGTAGAAAGTCTTAGGAGTATCTTGTCTACATTTATATAAAATAATCAGTAACAACAGATTGTATCCATTATTTAAAACATTTTTATTTTATGTTTAAATAAAATTATATATATTCTTCACTAATAAGAATACATTATAATCATACCAGGTTTTAATTATAATAATAAAAATAGTAATATATTTCATTACAACAATAATTATATCATTTGTTATTGTTATTATATCATCATTTACATGATGATTCAGATTATATTAGTTTAGCTAAAGACAAAATGCCATTACTGAATTTATAAAGTGATTGACTGTATTTTCTCTGTTGTAATTAGAATATTGTATAAGCATGTCATTCTATTCTCTTATTCAGTGAGAAGCTAAGGTTAACTGAAGGTAGAATTACAGAAAACAGTAGTTTCTTTTAAGGACATCCCATCAACTAAAGATGGATTTTTTTTCATTTCCAACTCTTTATGGAAATATTGTACTCAAATACTATAATAAGGAAGAATACTCAAATACTATAATACTCAAATAATATAAGAAGAAAGAAACAGATCTGTTCTTGTTTATTTAAAATAAATGTTTAGTTCTATAATTGAGCTCAAAATACCTATTTCTTAGCTGCTTAAAATTTCAAGTATTTGATGGTTTGCATATGCAACAGGATCTATAACCTATAAACCATGTACATAATGAGATAAGTTTCAAATAATCTAGTTGTTTTAAAAATTTATAGTAATAGTTACAAAAAAAAAAATTCAGCATCAGAGCTGTTCTTATCCCCAGTAATTTAATGTTTGTAGGGGTGTATGATTCTAATGGCTAACAGTTGAAGTTTTGATATGATGTTAAATGTTGTATGATGTAATTTTTTCGCTTGTATTCTGTCAGTGTAAAAAGCACTCTGAGACAAGCGCAGCGGCTTCCAAAACTTGCTAAATGTAAATGTTATAATTTTTTCAATTGGCTGGGTCTGTCCTTGAAATTTTCCTAACAAAAATGTTTTGAGCATTTGGACACTAGAGGGCTCTATATATTGCAATTCCAGTTCTCTGTTAATTGGCTATATGCACAGTCTACTGGTGGAATGAATATGTGTGTCTTTCAGGCTTAAACTTAAAGGCTCTGGCAAATGTAACCAGATAGCTTACATTTACCCTGTGACTCATTGTACTTTTGCATAAAGGGCATAAAGAGCTGAACATGTTTTTAGTGCGTTGTGAAATAGCCAAGTTTTTAAATATTTGCATATTCTCCCACTGTCCCCATTTCTTGTAAGGAATCTAGAAAATAATCTTGGGATAGGTTACTGGGACACTTATTACCCATATCATGGGCCATGATTCCTAATACCTTGGCCACAAGGACCCTATTTGTCTGTGCCAGTATGGCCATGTTATGAACCATTCAGAAGTAAGTACCCTGACAGACTGTACTGCCCTTCCTTACTCATTGGCCTCTGCCACTCAGACTGCCCCATTGACTTTGCCCATTTGTACTGGGAAAGGACTGAGTCTGCATGTCAGACTCCAAACTTCTCATTTGCATATTCGTAGACTTCTTGTTTACTTTAGCTTCTCGTCTGCCTTGGGGAACTCATAACAACAATAGTCTCCCAGTGACCGAAGAAGGGTGTTTATACCCGAAAGCTTGCAAATAACCTTTTTCCAACTATTTAGTTGGTCTAATAAAAGATATCACATCTACCCAAAAAATCTTGACTGCCTGTCCTTAGACCAACATGGCTACAACCAACAACCCTAAAAGATATAGACAAATTTGAAAGAGTCCAGCAGAGAGCGACAAAAATGATTGATGAGTAAAAGCAGATTCATAAGGTTGAGAGGCATGCTCTTCCAGAAGCCTGTCATCTAGGTTCAACAGTTATCAATTTACTATCCAGATATAATTTCTGAGCACAAAGAAATACTTTATTTCTTATTACTTCTTGACAGTCCACCATAAGGGCCACTTGAAGCAGGTTCACTAGACATTATACAGTATCTGAAGCTTCCAGATTGGAAATTGCATTTGATAAAACAGTGATTCAAACTCTTTTCCCCCACCCCCTGAGTTTCTGAGATTCCCACCTCCAAATGAACTTTGATTATATTACTGTGTTAGTCAATCATAAATGGAATGTGCCTATGGAAGATCATTTGGAGGGAAATGAAAAGTACTGTAAAAGTAACCAGAATTTTTCAGAATGAGTTGTTCATATACACCGTTTTTTCCTGCTTCCTCCATCTTCATGAATTTCTACAATTGAAAGGAAACAGGAATGATTAGTGTGCTCTGCCTTTTTATGCTCTCAGTGCAGACAGTAAGCAGCTTCAGGGTGCTAGTGTGCTATGTAAGTACTGCTGGTCAGAAAGGCTAAGGACAGAAGTTAGTCATCACCCAGTTTAAGTTATCATAAACTAGTTTATACCTGTAACAGAATAGAAGCACAGTGCACATAAACCAGTTTCAAAATAAACTTAAACTCTTCTCTTCTTAAACTTGAACTTAAACTCTTAAACTTCTCTTAAACTGGTTTAAGAGAAACCCGGTTGAATGTAATATCAGACTTGACTGATTTAGGTCAAACTGGTTTATGAAACTTCTGTCCCAGACCCCTTCTTGGTTCAACTTAAATCACAGTCTCCCACCATCCTAGCATTTTGCAGTCCTGGGCTGGCCTGCTCTGTCTGCTCCAGAGAGCAGAGCTGGCTCTGCCCCTCTGCTCCCTATCTGGAACAGTGAGGGCTGGCTACCCCTAGCAAACCCCACCTGCAGTCTGGGGCCAGGGAGGGGACTTAAACTTCCCTTTGCTCCAAGTACAACTTCCTTGCCCTGCTAAACTGGCTGCTGACTGTGACTGTGGACTAGAAATCCCAGAGGCACTTGGAAGCAGGAAGAGGAAGTGATGAGCAACCCTGAAGAGTCCTGCTGGTGTGATTCTGGAGTGGAAATCCCAGAGACCTGGAAAGTGAGGGGAGAGGAAGCAAACAAACAGCCCATGTTGGCTACATGCCAGAGAGCTGTGCTCTAGTGCCCCCCAGCTTCTGACCTGAGCCACTGCAGGCATGTGGTTGCATTTCCTGAATCAAAAGTGAATGTCTGTTCATTTGCTTATTGATTCAATCTTTGTAGCTTAGACTAACCCTCAGAGACTGAATCAATTCAGCCTTGGGCTTTTTGACTGTCTGTACTTAGCCCCTGTGACAAAACTAGGGCTCATTTTGCCTAGCCACAATAGAACATGTATATAGAAAAGGTTTTTTGAGCTACTGTAAGGTAAGAAACTTGGCATTAAGAAGTTGTTATCCTTACATCATAAAACAGAAATCAAAGTAAGAAAAAAGAAATGACAAAACTATTAAAAGTTCTGGATATTGCATTTTTCTCATAAATCATAACTTTATACTAAAAGAAATTTATGCTGTGGTCATTTAGGAGAATTAATCTATTAGTAGAGAGTAGTGTGTGTGTGTGTGTGTGTGTGTGTGTGTGTGTGTGTGTGTGTGTGTGTGTGTGTAAAGTTGTTCTCTTCTGTAAAAGTATAACTGTAATTTAGTTTACTATTTTATGCTTCAAGTTAATGTTTTAGAAGTCAGAGGGAAGAATTTGGTGTTCTTGAGTTTTTTGTTTTGCTTTAAGGGCTTTAATTCAATCTCTGTGTAAATCCTTTGGAATTAAGAGTGTTAAGCCATTTAATTTAGTCCATTATGTATATTTATGCAAGGAGGTTATTAAAATTTAATTAGTCATTTGAAATAATATTTGTTTAAGTATCACATGTTCAGTGATGAGGTATACCATTATGAAAATATTTTACTGTGTAAAAATACTACTCCATTTTTCTGTTTTACTGTGACTCTTAAATACAATTAGGAACTAACTTTAATTTTAAATTTGTTCTTCTTGAAAAATGGTTGGGCATTAATATTTTAACAAGGAGGGATGAGAAGCTTTGAGAAAAGAGAAGAGAAGAATTTTAATTCCTTTGAAATACAAATGCCAAATTTGCATAAAATTACAATTTTGTTGTAATCAAATCTACCTGATAGTTACTAAATACCTTATCTAGCAATGCACACTATTGGGCAACTTAGATGAGTATGTTACTTGTGCATAAGTGGTAGCAGGATTGAGTTAAAAACTGTAACTTTGTTTTTGTGTGTGCATTTGGGGGAATATTGAGAGAAAGTACGAGACTAGCAAGTGCTGCCTAAGTGAAGGGAAGACATTTACATGAAAATAATACTTTGAAGGAAAACGAGGTTTCCTATACATAGTTTACTGGATTCCCTTCCATCTCAGAATATCTTAACTTTATTTAAAATGACACAAGGGAAGAGACTTATTTGACTTTTCCCTGCAGTTTTTTCCTAGGATAATGACTGAGCTTTCAGAGTTGCAAGAATTTTATGACCCAGATACAGTAGAACTTATGATGTGGATAAAGTAAGTATGGGATTCTAGATCTCTTTCCTCCCTTCCTCCCCCGGGTTCTGTTGTCTAAAATAACATTTTTATCAAACTGTAGCTGTTAATTTGAGTCATCCCTCTATGCTTCATCCTGTGATTTGGAAAGAGGAAAATTAGGGATTGAACTTGATTATTACTCCTGTGGATTTTAGCCTGGACTTCTTCAGGACCAGGAAGAGCGCTTAAATGAGTTGACTTGCTTATGAGTCCTGGATGACTAGAAAAGGGCAAATATAGTGCCCATTTTTAAGAAGGAAAAGGAGGAGGATCTGGGGAACTACAAACTAGTCAGCCTGATTTCCATATCCAGGAAGATCATGGAGCAGGTCTCTGAGGAATCCATTGTGAAGCACTTGGAGGACAAGGTGATCAGGAACAGTCAGCATGGATTCGCAAAGAGCAAGTCATGCCTGACCAATCTGATTTCCTTCTGTGATAAAGTGACAGGCTCATCTGTGGATGAGGAGAGAGCAGTGGATGTGGTTTACCTCGATTTTAGCAAGGCTTTTGACATTGTCCTCTGCAACATCGACATTAACAAACTAAGGAAATACAGTTTAGATGAAAGTACTGTAAGGTGGATACATAACTGGTTTGATCGTTGTGCTTAGTGAGTAGTCTTCAATTCCTCAATGTCTGGTTGGGTAGAGGTATCAAACAGGGCTCTCAAAGGGTCTCTCTTCAGGTTGGTATTCATAGAATCATAGAAATTAAGGGCTGGAAGGGAACTTGAAAGTTTGAGTCCACCCTCCCCAATCCCAGCTCTGGGCAGGAATACTGCTGAGATCACAGGATCCCAGCAAGGTGTCTGTCCAGGCTCCTCTTGAAGACTTCCAAGGGTGGGGGACTGCACTACCTCTGTGGGAAGTCTATTCCAGATTGTAGTCACCCTAACCATAAAGAAGTTCTTCCTTGCATCCAACCTAAAACCATTCTCTAACAGTTTATGTCCACTGCTCCTTGTCCTTCCCTGAAGCACCCTACTGAACAATTTTTCTCCCAGTTGCTGATATTTACCCCTTACATACTCATAGATGGCCACCAAGACTCCCTTCAGTCTTCTCTTCACCAGGCCGAACAGTCCTAGATCCCTTAGTCTTTCCTCAATAGGTTTGCCTTCCAAGCCCTTAATCATTTTTGTGGCCCTTCTCTGGACCCTTTCAGGATTCTCCACATCTTTTTTTTTTTTTCCCCAAGTATGGTGCCCAGAACTGGACACAGTACTCCAAGTGAGGTCTCATCAGCACCGATTAGAAAGGAACTTTCACTACTTTAGCCCTATTACGGTGCATTGGCTAATGTGTCCCAGTACGCTATTAGCTCCTACTACAGTGTTGCACTGGCGGCTCGTGTTTATCCTGTGATCAGCCGTAACCCCAAGGTTCCTTTCAGCCATCACGCTGGCCAGGACGTTTCCTCCTAACCTGTATTCATGTTGCTGATTACTTCGCCCAAGATGAAGCACTCTGCATTTATCCTGATTGAACAGCACCTGGTTCCTCTCTGCTAACCTTTTCAGCTTGTCTAGGTCCACTTGAAGCCGCATCGTATCCCCTAACATGACCACTTTTCTGTATTATCCGCAGCTTGGCCAGCATGCTTTCCACATCCTCATCTATATTGTTGATAAAAGTGTTAAACAGCATGGGGCCAAGAACCAAACCCATGGGACACCACTGGCCACCTCCTGCCAAGATGATACAGACCTGTCCACCAGTGATGATGTGTAGGGGGTCCACGGAGGTGCATGTGCACCCCCTGAAAGTGCTGGTGCACCCCTTCACAGGTAGCACTCCCCACTTATGCGACAGGCAAGGAGGGCAGATGGGAGTGCAGTTCCCCCCCCCTTGCGAGCACTAGCTGGGGAGTGGGGCACCATGTGAAGTGCCACTGGCACTTCTGGGTATGACATTGGCATTTCTGGGAGTGTTGCTTGTGCTTCCCAGTTGGCAAGATCAGCCACAGTCACTGACCGGGGCGGGGAGGGGGGCATGTGCCCCGCTCAACTCAGATAGCACCAGTCGCCCATGCCATCCACTGACAGTCTCTGGGTTTGACTCCTTAGCCAGTTTGCACCCCACCTGACCGTGGACTCTGGCAGCCCATTATCCCCCAGTTTTTTTATACAACAATCATGGGAGACCATATGGAAGATCTTTTTAAAATCCAGGTATATGATATCAACCATGTCTCCCGCATCTTAGCCATTCGCTGCTTGTTCATAGTAGAACTAGGTGGTCAGACATGACCTGCCCTCACCTCAATTAAACCATGTTGGCTGTCCTTCAGCATCATACCTTCTCCCAGTCTTTCACAAATGGATTTCTTGATAATTATTTCCAAAATTTTACCTGATATAGGCTGGTCAGTTTGACCTTGATAGTTTCCCAGATCCTCATTCCTCCCCTTATATATTGGCACTACACGGGCTCTTTTCCAGTCTTCTCAGACCTCTCCTGAGCATCACAAGTCTTCAAATACCTTCGCCAATGGTCCTGCAGTGACTCCAGCCAATTCCCTCAACACTTTTGGGTGTAGTCCATCTGGTCCTGCCGCCTCAAAGGCATTCAGCCTCTCTAACTGCTCCCTCTCCAGTTCGACACTGACCATTGATTGGCAATCCCCCCTTGCCCCACATCCATCCAGTGTCCAACCAGGTGAGCAACCACCATTTGTATGCAGGAACACCAATGCAAAATATTCATTAAAGAGTTCAGCTTTCTCATGACTGGCTGGTATCAGCTGTCCCATCACATTCTGCAAGAGCCCCACATTTTCTTGGTCTTCCTACTGCTCCTTATATACCTAAAGAAGGACTCTTATTGTCCTTGATTTCAGTTGCCAACCTGACCTTGGTTGCTGCCCTTGCCTTCCTTATTCTCTCCCTACAAATAAGGGCTATAATTGTGTATTTCTCCTTGGTGACTACCCCTAGTATCCACTGTGTGTAAGCTGCCCTTTTTTTAAAGCACTTCTTGACTCCATTGGTAGACCAAGAGGGTCTCCTGGCCCCTTTACCACCTTTTCTGCATACAAGAATGAACCTTTCCTGCACTCTGAGGATCACTACTTTGAGGAATGACCACCCTTCCTGAACCCCTTCCTTGCCAGTCCCTCTTCCCACTATTTTCCTAAGCTCATTGAAGTCAGACTTCCTGAAGTCAAGCATCTTTGCCCTGCTGACTCCTTGCCCTGTGATGGATAGTGAATTCTATCATCTCAGGATCACCATCTCCCAGATTACCCTTAATCTTCAGATCTCCCACCAGGCCATCCCCTTTGGCTAGAACCAAATCCAACAAAGCTTTCTCCCAGTCAGCCCATTCACCTTCTGTACTAAATAAAGTTCTTCCACACAGGTCGAAAACCTACATGATCATCAGATCTGGCCCAGTGCTCCTCCCAGCAGATGTCAGGGTAATTGAGGTGTTGCCCATGACAACCATGCCCCTTGAATGCACAGCCTCCATCAGTTCTCTGGAAAATTCCAGATCCAGCTCCTCCTTGGTGTGGTAGTCTGTGGTAGATGCCTACCATCAAGTCCCCTTAGTCTCATGGGCTAAGATAAAAGTTAGTAGATGTTTAGTATAGTATAGCTGTTTGAAGGCAGTGTAGGGACCGCATTGAATGCATTCAAAGCTGGAAGGGACCTCTGGAGGTCATCTAGTCCACCTCCCTATCTGAGGCAGGATCATCCCTATTCAAATCGCTCCATAGACATAGCACCTAACCTGCCACACGCAAATCAGGGGGGTAGTGGTGGTCAGTGCCATGCTGCTGCAAGTGTTATTAGATTACACTCAAGAGAGCCAAGAAATAGGGCTATACCCCCTGCTACAGAGGAAGGCAAAACCCACTAGTCTGTACTTGTCTGTCCATGAGGTAAAATTTGTTCCTGACCCCCAAATCTGGTGGTTGGTTTGATCTTGAGTGGAAGCGCAAGACCTTCTAGGCAGAGACTCCAGGTTTTAGTCCCAGCAGGAGGATTGGCACATCTCAGTCAAAATCCCCAGCTTTGGCCACAGTCAACACCCAGTGCTTCTGAGGAAAAAAACCCAACCCAGCAACAGGAGGGAAAAAACTCCTTCCTAGCTTGGACAGCTCCAGCAAAGCCCTGAAGCATGGGAAATACTAAATACCCTCCGTTTTGCTCTGCAACCTGGGGGCAGCAAGCATAACTCCATATGTCTGCACCCTGTTACTGACCAGACATTCCACTTTCTGTATCCGCTTTATAAACCTTATCCCTTTATCTTTCATAACTAAGCCAGATTGTGGAGCTCTGTTTCATTCTCCTGCTACTGAGCATGGTCCTTTCCAATGTCCACCTGCTTCAGGCTGCAGAGTTCTTCTCAATATTTCCCAGCAATCTGTATGTAGGGGGAAAAGAGGGTTCTGAGCTTCTAACTGTTGCTCTTTACAGAGCATGCTGGCATAGCTACTCCAGGCCCTTGCCAATGCTTACCCAGCCTCTTCTTGAACACCTCCAATTATAGAGAATCCACAACTTTCCCTGGATAGTCTGTTCCACTGCCTCAGCGTTCTAACAGTGAAGTTTTTCCTGATATCCAGTCTAAACCTACTTTACTACAACTTCAAGCCATTTGGACATGTCCTGCATTTATACAGTAGCAGAGAAAAGGTTTTTTCATCTTTCTGGCAGCCTCTTAATTGCCTGTTCCACAATCTGACCATGACTGCTTCCTTCAACTTCTCTTCAGATGGTTTGCCTTGCAAGCCCCTTTATCCTTTGAAAAATGTGGAGCCCAAAACTGCACATGGTTCTCTATATACCAGTGCCAGGTAAAGAGGTACTGTTGTCACAAACCTATCTATTTGGAACCCTAGAAGCCCCAAGTTTCTCCCCATTGTCTCAAGGAACAGACCAAGGTTTGGTTTACCTAGGGATAGTCCCTTATTCCTACAGGCCTCAATTCCACTGCCCTTACACCAGAGCCTGGAGTTGCTGCAGGGGCATCTTTATCAGCTCCAGGCAATTACCCCTTTGGTTTTGAAAGAATTCTATGGCCACTCTGTAGAAGAGGCTAATCTGGAATATCCTTTGCCCTGAAATTGTGCTTTACCACAGGCAAACAGTAAGGTAGCAAAACAATAGCAAGATTTATGATGTAGAAGAACAGAATTGTACAAAAGTTTTGACCATATAATTTGAAGACAAAATAAAAAGAGAAGTATAATTTCATATCCTTTAATCTTGCTACAGCCTAGTTCTTCTGAGAGTCTTGCCAATATTTCCAGAGATCAGCCTTCTTGTGGATCCTGCCAGCCCTGGGGACATGGTTTCACCCCAGGCCTGGGATAAGCCAAAGACAACCACAAGCTCACAGAAGGCTCCTAAATAGCTCCAACTCAGTGCACCCCACCTCCCCCAAATCACTTACCAGCCTTGTTTACTTTGTTGAAAAGTCTCAGAAAATGTTTTTATTTTCTTCCTGGGACATCTGTAATTCCCCCTACCCATTGCCCTGAGATGCCTTTGCTATTGAGGGGTTAATTTTTTCCATTGAAGGCAGAAAACACTTTCAATGTCCATTCCAACAATGACCCTTTCTGCTTATGGTTGAGAGTGGCAATTATTTGTACCTTACTAACACAATCAGCAAGAGCTACTTAACAATTTTGCCTTCTTCCTTTTCTTTAGGCAAGTGTTTCTCTGTTCCATTGACTAATTTATATACCAAATTGTAAAGATACATACAGAAATTGTAACATAATCCATCCATACAGTGATAAAAATGACACAAATCAATGCAACATAATATTGGCTTTTAAATGAAACAAAAGAGAATTCCCGCCAAATAAAATAGGCACAGATGTCTCTGTGGGAAACACGAAACACTCAAAATCTTTCCTGGTTTTGGGGTGGGTTTATGACAGCTATTACTTCCTGTGTTCACCTAATGCTCTTACTGATGCAGCCCAAAATTTCATTCAGTTTTTGTGCAGCTACATCACACTGCAGACTCATGCTGAGTCTGATCCACCAGGGTTTCTCCCTAATCCTGACATTCAGCAGATTGTCACCCATTTTGTGTTTGTGTTTTCAGTTAATCTTTGTGAGGTTTAACCACTTGTATTTGTCAGCACTGAACTTCATCCTGTTCGCTCCACCCCAGCTTTCCAATCTGTCAAGATCTTTCTGAATTGTGCTTCTGTCCTCCATACCAATATTGTCACCAGTGAATTTTGCTCAAGGAGTTTTCTATTCCAGCATCCAAATAATTATAAAACATTAAGTAGCACTGGGCCCAGGGCAGACCCCTGTGGAATGCTTCTCTAAACCTCCTGCAATTCTGACATGGATCCATTTAATTATCCTTTGTTTTGTGTCTATTGGTTGTCTCTCCACCTTATAATAGTTTTGTCCAGCCTGCATTTTTCCAGTGTGTTTATGAGAAGCTCAAAGGCCTTGCTGAAGTCCAGATACACTAGATCCACTGCATTCCTTTCATCCACCCAACTAGTTAACTTTGTCATGGAAGATCAAGTTTGTTTGGCATTTGCTTTTAATAAATTCATTCTGGCTGCTTTGAAGAAGCCTTTTCTTTTCTAGAAACTCACTTGCCAGTGGATTTACTTATGATATGCTCCAGAGATTTCCTGGGTATTGAGAGGTAAGGCTAACCAGTATATAGTTCCCAGGGCCCCCTTTTTGCCTTTTAAAAAAAGGGCACTTTGACCCCTTTTCAACCCTCTGGTACCTCACCCACCTCCCATGACATTGTAAATATTATTGTCAAGGTCCTTGAGAGCTCTGCCAGTTGCTTCAGTACTTTAGGATTAAATTAAATGGGCCCTGCTGACTTGAGTTTATTGAGACCCATAAAAAAGTTCTCAGACTGTCTTGTGTTATCTCATCCCTCAGCTTATCCCCTTCCTTATCCAGATAATTCTTATTAGCTACCTGGTTGCAGTTTAATTTTTGTGTTTGAAGACCAAGACAAAGTAGCTGTTGAACAGCTTTGCCATATTTGCATCTTCTGTTTGCCCTGGCTATTTAACAGTAGAACTGTAGCTTCCTTGGTGTTTGGACAACATAGTTATAGAACCTCTTCTTGTAGTTTATAACTTTCCTTATCATAGAAATCATAAAGAAGTAGGGCTGGAAGGGACCTCAAGAGGTCATCTAGCCCAACCCTCTGTCTGAAGCAGAAAAGGTCTTGTGTCCTATATGGGGATGGAACCTGTTACCTTGGCATTATTAATACTACACTTTAGTCAGCTGAACTAATTGGCTGCTTAATGTGAAGTTCTTTTTAAACTATTTGCCTTCTGGATTATGTCCTTCAAAGTATTTGTTATTTCCTGATATGCTTCCTTGATGACCTGTCCATCTTTCCATTGCCTCTATTCTTTGAGGCATCCTTGAAGCTTCTTATGCAGCCACTTTTGTCTCTTGACATTCTTCTTGGGCTTCCATCATGTCAGAATAGCTTCTTGTTGGGCTCCCAACTATGTCCTTTAGAACCTTCCTGCCTTTATGGGTTCTTTTATCCTTCATTCTGTCTTCCCATGGCACCATGCCTTACTATCTCCTTGAGTCAGTTTGAGTCCACCTTTTTTAAATCCGTTGTCTTCAGTTCTGCTGACCTCACGTTTTCTTCATTTTAGAATAATTAATTCTCTTGTATTATGATCACTTCTTACCAAGTTCCCCATCAACTTCACATCCTCCACCAGTTCTTCCCTATTGATAAGGACAGGAACCCAGATGGGGGAACTGGTAGTTATATCCTCAACTTTCTGGAATAGAAATTTGTGCTCCACATAAATTAGAAACTTGTTCAACATTGTTTGGCTGCATTATTCTTGCAGCAGATTTCTGGAAAATTGAAGTCTCCCACCAGTACCATCTCATAATTTTCATATAATTTTGTCATCACTTTGAGAAGTGCCTCTTCTGCATCTTCTTCTTGACTTTATAATAAATCCCCACCACTATATCAGTGCTGCATCTTTCACCTTTTATTTTCACCCAAATACATGCTGATCTGCTCTCTTCTTCTAAACCAAGGACAAGTCTTGCTTTTTGACTTAAGGTCAACATCTTTTATCTTAACCCTGTCTTTCCAAAATGAACGTACCTCTCATTGTTGAAATTACAGTTGTAAGAGGTCTCCTACCCAAGTCTCTGTGATACCAGTCAGATCATAGTTCTTCTCACAATGTGACTTCCAGCTCATCGCGTTTGTTCCCCATATTTCTCACGTGTGTGTACATGCATAGAAATCATAGAAGTCTTAGAGAAGTAAAGCTGGAAGGGACTTCCAGAGGTCATCTATTCCAACCCCTTGCCTGAAGAAGGATCAGGTCTATCCAAACCATCCTGTACAACCATAAGACTACCCTCACAACATAAACTTAACACCCTAACCTGGCACAGTTAAATCAGGAGAAACACAGTAGCTAATGCCCTGCTTCTATAAAATGTTGACAACGTACACTTGAGGTCCTGGGCAGAGGGCCACGCCCCCCATTACAGAGTAAGGCAAAACCCCCCACAGTTCATATCAATCTGACCATAGGGTATAATTTCTTTGTGACCCCAAATATGGTGATTGGTCTGTTCCTGAGCAGATTGGCAAGATCCTTTATCCAGGAACCCTTGGCTTTGCTTCTGTCAAGAGAAATTGTGCATCCTCGTTGAAGTCCCCAGCCTTAGCTGTAGCTAACACCTGATGACTCTTAAGGCTTAAAAACACCCTGATGCACACAGCAGAAAAAAAGGGGAGGAAACCAGCAAAGTCCAGAAGCATAAGAAATACCCATGGTAGAAAATAGGTATAGCTATGCCTAGCTCATCCCTGACTCAGTGGCTGTCCAACCTCTTGAATATCTCCAGTGATGGAGAGTCCACAACTTCCCTAGGCAATCTGTTCCAAATTTTGCGTTCTGATCTACTTGTTTCCATTTTTCATTCCTTGCTGCTGTCCTTTGGCTCTCTGTCCCTTTCCCTCAGCTGAACTGCTGCTTCTGATTCTCTCCTCTATGGATCATTTGCTCTGTTTCTGCAAGGTTTTGTTCACCATCCCCTGTAAAACCTAGTTTAAAGCTCTCATCACTTGGCTGGCCAAATGGTGCCCAAAGATACTGTTTCTGGTTCTGGGTGGATGAATGCTATCTCTTGATAGCAGCCTTCCTACTTCCCCATTGAAGTAGGGGCCCTGTTTTACCCTCACCCAGACCAACTTTTGTTGACTTTACTTGGAATTGCACTGTTGAGAGGAAGGCTGCTTACAGATGTTCAAAACGAAACAAAAAAGCGGGCTTTACCAGAAGAAGCAGCATGTTACTTCAACGCAGTGTTTGTATAAATCATAGCAGGGCTTTTTGGCACTTCTATCTAAAGCCGAGTCAATGAGCTGTTGGGTGAAAGTACCAAACAAGTCCCACTTAAAGTGTATGATCTATACAGACATCAGGTGAACTGGGTCCAACTAACATGCTGCCTCTTCTGGGCTTGGAATGGGGGTGCATGCAATTTAAAGTAAAGTACTTATTTTTTTTTAATATCTGCAAGCTGCCTAAAAGTTCAGATAGTTAAGATTCTTTATTTCCTATTTTTAGAAGGATGCTGTACTCTGTATCTAGGTTTTTAATTGTTAACCTATGCATCTTCTGAAAAGACAAACCTGATAATTGGGGTGTTCCAGCCAGTTCTTTCTTACTATTAATATCAGTGCAGGTTATCTGTCACTGCCATTTGTGGCAGCAAATGGAATAATACCAAGCCCCCAATGACTTTTCCATTAGCTTACATGTATCATGCATTAAGTACATAATTAATCATAGTGAATTGCTTTGAAAGACACTGCAAAGAGCAGTTTGGCTATCATTAGTTTTCTACTGCTGTTCTGTATTTTTAATGAAAATAGGACTTTTTGAATACTGAAATAGATACCTCTATTATAATTTAAATTAAATATTATGGTTACAAGTCACTTACTTTCTTCTAATTTAATTGGAGAACAAATTTATTGCAGTTTTTTTTTAAATACAGGGGAAAATGCCTGTCCTAGGTTCTAAGCCTGTTTGCCATCAATTAAAAATACACAAAATGTTCTCTTCAATCCAGAATGAGACCTGCAAATAATCCAAAAAAAAAAGGTACTTCCCTTCATCCCTACTTCCCTACTTACCATAAAAAAAATCCGTTAATGTTGACTAGTAGATGGGGAAACATACCATCAATACATTCCTCCTGTATATATAAACAAGCACATACATGATTGTTCTTTACCAGTACATCTCTGAATAACGTAAAACCTATCCTGGGATAAAGAATATGATGCCATGAAATTGATTATTTAGAAAGGATTGGGGTTTTTTTGCAGCAGAGGGGGAAGAAAAGAACTTTTTAATAGCCTTTTGTACTCAGGCAGCTAAAATATATTTGTACATTTTCTAAGTATAACAGATTTTTTTTTAAAGGTTTTATTTTTTTTTCAGCAGGAGCTATGTTTTCTATGTGTAAATATGCAGTGTTTCTTTTCTTATTCTAAGGCTTCCACTTTCTCAGTTGTTACTGTATTGCTTTTCCTATTTTCCCCTTCTCTCATGCCTCTTATGGGAAGCGGAACCCAACCTGGAAATGAAAGTTCTCATCCTTTCAAGACCACAGCAAGTGAACTTTTATGTAATAAAGGATGTAGGTGTGAATAGCTCTCAGACCCCTCTTTCCCCACATGCTCTATCAAGAGGCCTTTTTAATTGGTTCTGGGCTACCTTCTAGCATTGAAAGCACAGCCATCATGCTATTAATGCACTATATATCTGATTGCTGAGGATGGTAATTTCACTTAAATGTATGGTATGTAGTTCTAGTTAACAGACTAGAATTTTTACCATAACATATTAAAAATTCATTTGAGTATTAGAACTGATGCAAACTATTGTTTAGAAAAGCTATCTATGTATTCAGATGCATGAAGTGAAGCTGTCTTTTTACAGAAGACAGGCTCCTGTTGCTGCTGTGTTTGCAGGAAGTCCTCAGTTAATGGGTGTGATTAAGTTGTGTACTGGATGGATGGTGACAAGTCTGCCTTTATATAATGATGATGATCTTCTAAAAAGAAATGAGAATGTAAGTATCTAATTCCATAAACTTGCTGTGGTATTGGTGATTCATGGTTCATTTGTTATGTAGAAAATGGAGTGCTTGATTTAGAAGTATAGGAATGCTGAAAATGATATTTTTCAAAGAAGATAGAAGACACCCTGAGAGTCCTGTGAGTTAGTTATGGGGTCCAAGCTCATCTCTTGTGCGTGCTCTTTCCCAAGCTAGCTCAGCAGGTATTATTTATGGTAGCAGTCACAGTGCTAGGTCCATTCCAAATGCTTAGGAACAAATCGCTCCTGCTTACACTCTGAAGAGAGACAAATGCAAAGAGGTTAGGGAAAGGGTAATAACAGTATGCATTCTATGTGCATGTAAGCTGCTTGGTATGTTTTAAGAACATATTAGGGACAGGGGACTGGACAGGGCCTTCTGGGCTATCAGGTCCAGTCCCCTGGGCTTGCAAAACATCTCTCAAACTCTTTTACACAAGTACCAGATACAATACGTGAAACATAAAGAACATCCTATTATATGCAGTAACTGAAATCAGGAGAAAAAAGGGGAATGCCAATGCCCTGCCACTGCAATAACAGGAAGTAGTTGGCTAATATATGGGTCTGGGGGAAGGAAGATGCCCCACATTTAGGGGGAAGCAAGTCCCCACACTCTGTGCCAGTGTGACTTAATGGAAAGCATTCCTTCTTTATCCCAAATTAGAGGTACGTGGAATTTGTTTGGGCAAGTTTTACTGTGTATAGGGAGCCATATGGAGCAAGACAAAAGTTATTTGTGAATAAGTTGACATCTTTATGCTGTGAAGGTGACAAGAGAGTGCCTAAATTTTGAAAGGATTGTGGATGAAGAGCCAGAGGAGTGATTGAAAAGAAAGAGTGATCATATCAATGAGCAAGATAAACATAAAACTGTGTTTTAATTACTTGAAGAGTAATGTAAGCATCTGAAAATTAAGAGAAGGATGTTGCAATAGTAAAGGCATTGTATAATGAGGTCATAAATAAAAGATTTGGCTGCAGGAATGAAAACAAAGGGAGAGATTTTTTGGAAATCCTCAAGGAGAAAAATGCAAAAACTGAATGTGGTCTTGGATATGTGGATAGTGGAAGAGGAAGGACTCGCATATGATTGTTAAACAAATGTAAAACTTAAGTGCTAATTTTCTAGCTTCTAAGGTCTGGACTACCAGTCTGATAAACTCACAGGACAGGCCTACTTTGGTGCAATATGAGCACAGACCATCCTTCAATGAGGATGTTATACAGTATTTTGCTGCTTGATTGAATCATACAATTAATAGTCAATAGATTGCTGCTTTGGTGTTTGCCTATCTGCACTAAACTTGGGCTTTACTGTTGGATTCCAAAAGCATAAATAAAAAGTGTTGATTTGAGAAAAATGTAACGTTTGTAGGCTTGAATTATGTTGATTTTTAGCAGTAGAGCTCATTTCATAGTTGGGAGGACTTAGTAACAATTGAGCAAAAAATTTTAAATGTTTCATGAAGAGGGGGATGATTTCTCATTCGACTGTATCTAAAACGTTGGCACTGTTACCTTCTATCTGCTTGTTACGAGAAAACACTTGGTCTCGGCACAACTTCAGAAACTGTGTTTGGTCTGCAGAGATGCTTCTGAACTGGACTTGCATGCCTGTTTTAGATCTACTTTGATTTATTTTTCCTTTCATTGCTCTCTTACCTGCTGTTCTCCCTTTTTGGATACAAGGAAAATAGATTCAATGAAGTCCAAATAGTCCTTGCCAACATTTTTGGCAGTGCAGTTGCATGGTAAGTGTCATTAAGTGGTGCAGAATATGAATGTGGTCAATGAAACTTTAAAAGTTAGAAGAACTTGCCCAAGCCCCTACTTATTTATAATCATTCCTGTTTCTTCACCCATCTTAAATGTCAGAATGAGAAATTCTCATTTCTTTTTAGAAGATCATCATCCTGATAACCAGGGATTCTGGTTTTCTCCATTTAAAAATGACATATTCTCTTATTAAAGTCCCCAAATCCACAATTAAAATGAAAGGCTGCTAAATGTGTGCATGTGTGTGTGTGTAATATGTGTGTATGTGTATATGTATATAGGTATCAATTGGACACAATGTTTTATTGCTATATTTACAATTTTAAAGCAATTTGAAAGCTTACCAGTGCCTCAATCACTATAATAAAAGAAATTCTAAATACCTATGTATTTTGGCATTTAATTTGGGGTTTTTCATTACAGAAAATCAGAACTCCTGCTGCCCTTCTCACTTAGCAGGATGTGGACCCAGATGCCGTTCCCCCCACCCCCACTGCTTTGTGGTGCTGAGCAGCCCTAATAAGCCATTGCCCCTCACTTCCAAGCCAACTCTTCCCCCCAGCCCTGCTAGTGTCTCATTCCCTGCTTACCTCCCACTCTGTCCCTCCTGGCAACAGCTCCCCCCATGCACCAGGACACAGGGGGGGTGGGAGGGGCTTGTGGGCAAATATGTGGTTTGTGGTGCATAGCCCCTACCACCGGTGGCTCAGCAGCAGCAGGCACTAGGCCCTTGGGGTGCTCATGGCCGTGGCAGGCAGAGCCCCTGGTGGTGTACACCTCTGCCTGAGTCCCAGGGCCTGCATGTGCTGTCATGGACAACTTC
Source organism: Caiman crocodilus (assembly GCA_030014935.1). Lineage (NCBI taxonomy): Eukaryota > Metazoa > Chordata > Crocodylia > Alligatoridae > Caiman > Caiman crocodilus. Next base: position 39,504,923 of record JAGPOW010000261.1, on the reverse strand, counting down.
CCGCTGGAGCGCAGGAAGCCCCACATGAAGGCATGGAGCCAGCCAGTCTGGCCCCATGGTGTGTGGACTGGGAGCTGCATTCCATTGGGCCAGGTAGGTTCTGTGCCTCCAAGCAGGCTCACGCTTACCTCTGCATGTTGCTTCCTGCTGAAGTGCTGAAAGCCCCACATGGAGGCACAGAGCCGGCTGGCCCAGCCTGGCCCGATTGGTGTGTGGATGGCAGCAGCAGCTCAGCACGCCACAGCATCCCCTGAGCTGCCATGGTGCACCGTGGCCGCTGCCACCTCCTTGCAGGAGCAGGAGGCAGAGCATCTCCTGCAGGGCGTGGGGATGATGTCACAGTTCTTTTGTGCTGGCATGAGAGTACCTGAGGATACCTTCCTGCCTCCTTGCACCCATACACCCCTACCCTGCTGCCTATCTGTTTTGCTGGCTCTTCCCCCCACCCTCCCAGCCCTGCTAGAGGGGCCCTCAGCTGGCCCCTAGGCCCCTGCAATCGTCCCTTACCCCAAAGGCTCCAGGCGGGGAAAAGCGTGCTTGAGCCAAGCCCTGACTGACTCAAGGGGCTCAGGCCCTGCCCCCTCTCCCTCAGGACAGAGCTTTTTGCTACCCATTTTGCAAGAAGCTCTTGCAGCCTGGAACTCTGCCGGCCTGGAGAGAGCTCTTTGGAAAATGAAAAATCTGCACAGTAGACTAGGTACCTACTGTATTTACTCAAATAGAAGATAACCCTGATTATAAGATGAGCCCCCCCCAATAATTAGGTTTTATATATGGAAAATGTATACATTTGATATCATTTTCCAGGTATAGTATCTAATTATTGGAGGTTTTGTTGAGTTTGTCCCCCTCCCACCACTACAGTAGAGAAAATAAATGGAGGGGAGCGTTAGGTAGCCCCTTTACCCTCTGCAC
>JAGPOW010000261.1:39488840-39503908 GCA_030014935.1 Caiman crocodilus | reverse complement strand
CCACCCCCCCAACTTCTTCCCCCTGCAGGCTGTACCCCCTCTCCTAACTCTCAGAGCCTGCTCTCTCTGGGCACATGTAAGTGTGAAGAGCAAATCTCAAAAAAACTGACCTTGAAATGAACATAACTGTAGTAATTTGCATATAGGACCCATAGACTTAGTTCATTCACCATTGCTGTGTTTGTTTTATCTTTTTTGAAACTGCTGCAAGTTTTAACACAGGTACTCCATAAACATACTTTTAAGTAGCATATATACTTTGTCACATACTTAGAGATTGTACAAACTGCATGATATTAGTCCAAAACCAAAAGGCTCATGATTTATCATATAGTTAATTGGGCTGATCCTCAGCAGAGTCAACAGCATTTCAAACCATGGTGACTCCACAGCTCAGCACTGCTCTGTATTCTAGATACACCCCCCTCAATCTGCTCCCAAAGGACCTATGTGTTAATTAGCCCCCACTTGCAACTGGAGCCAGGTGTTCTTGTCACAAATTTAAAATGAAGTTGGACGAACACCTGTCTGAGATTGTGTGATCCCAGTGTGTGCTCCTGCCAGTGGCAGGGAGTCAGACTAGATGATCTGTTCAGGTCCCTTCTGACCCCAAACGACTATGAAATTCTGGGATCCTACAAAAATTTACATTCAGATGAGGCATAGGGCAATTTGGTCCAGTTTCACTTCATGATGCGTGGGGTCACACTAATCATATGCAACAGGCTGAGAAAAGGGCAACAGAGAGATTCTGGGTAAACTGTTTGGGAGACCCAGTTGATGATATTTTTTTTTTGCCAGACATTTAAGATGGTTGAAGAAACAGGAATGATTATAAATAGGAAAGAAAGGCACAGCTCAACTGTGGGAGCGAAGAGGAAGTCAAACGTGTACAACGCAGTGGCTTAGTGTGACTTGAAAAGAAGTGAGCACTGAGGGAGACTGCTCAATGGCTAAGAACAGAAGTTGGACATAAACCTGTTTAAGTAATCAGAAACTGATCTAAACCTGTAAAAGAACATAAGTTCAGTGCATATAAACCAGTTTCAAAACGGTTGAAACCTGTTTGAGATAAACTTGATTGAAGCTATTATCAGGCTTAACTGGTTGAGCTCAAACTAGTTTATGCAACTTCTCTCCCAGACCTTTTCCTGGTTTAAGTTAAACCAGAGTCCCCCAGCATCCTGCTGGGCTCTCTGCTCCAGCCCAGCAAGACTGGCCTTGCCCCTTTATTCCCCCGTTGGAGTAGGGACAAGCAGGGGCAGGGGCCTGGCCAGACACTGGCCCCCAGAAGGGGGCAGGGAAGAGGTTTATTCCCTGTCTCACCGTCCCCTGTCCTACCAGCACAGACCTGCATTTCTCCGCTGGCTGCTACAATAGTGGGGATGTGGCCAGCCCTGACGGTAGGTTTGAGTGGACTGGCCAGGGAAGGGGTTTAATTTCCCTCTTTCCTGTCCCACTGGCACAGACTCAAGCTGGGGTCTGCTGGGCATTCCCCCCTCACTGCTGCAGTAGTGGGGCCAGGGTCGTGGCCAAATGCTGGCTGGCATGGCCCCCTGAGGCAGAGGGGACAGAGAGAAGGGTTATTCTCCCCTCTATCCCCACTGCCCCTGCGGGACTCCAGCAGGGTGTACCTGCCTCTACTACTGCTGCCTCTTGCTCCCTGCAGGGGGCTAGTGGTGGGATAGGCCCCCTTCTTCCCCCTCTGCCAGACTCTGAAGGGAGGGGGGAATAACCTCTAGCAGTGAGGGGACAGTGACCTGACAGGGCAGCAGCCCCTGTCCTAGTGTCTGGGAATTGCATACCACTTCCTGGCGGGGAGTCGTGAGCAGGGGTCAGAGCTGCTGCAGACTGTGGCAGGTGGTGGTACCGGTGCTCAGAGGGGGCTATAGTCCCCCAAGCCACTGTAGTTTTGCCACCACTGCTTGTCTGCAGCAACCTTTTCCACCTTGCCTCCACCCACAGCATAGCCTCCCCGTTGGGAAAAGGCTTACACTCTGGGACACTGTGACGGGCTGCAGCCCCTGTAAGGTTTGCTGCTCCAGGGTAGGGGAGGATCTGGGAAACCATAGGCTGGTCAGTATGACTTCAATACCTAGTAAAATTTTGGAAAAAAATATCAAGAAGTCCATTTGTGAGGAACTGGGAGAAAGCATGATGCTGAAGTATAGCCAACATGGTTTCATTGCAGGCAGGTCATGTCTGACCAACCTAGTCTTCTATAAACAAGTAACGAATGGCTTAGATGTGGGAGATGTGGTTGATGTCATATACCTGGATTTTAAAAAAGTCTTTGATATGGTTTCCCATAATGCAAATGAACTGGGGGATTGTGGGCTGGCAGAATCCACGGTCAGTGGTTTGGGAATTGGTGAGGGGGTCGAACCCAGAGAGTGTTAGTATTGTCTTGGTAGGAAGTGGCCAGTGGTGTTCTGCAGGGTTTGGTTCTTGGCTTCGTGCTGTTCAACATCCTTATTGATTTAGATGAGGATGTGGAAAGCACGCTGGTCAAGTTGCTAAGTTATAGGGAAAAGCAGTCACACTAGGGGGGTAGGATGCAGATCCAAGTAGACCTGGATGAGTTGGAAAGCTGGGCAGGGTGGAACTGGATGCAGTTCAATAAGGATAAATGCAGAGTGCTTCATCTGGGGAGATGTAATCAGTAACGTGAATACAGGTTAGGAGGAGATGTTCTCGTCGGCATGATGGCTTAAAGGGACATTGGGGTTATGGCTGATCACAAGGTGAACATGAGCCTCCAGTGTGATGCTGTAGTCAACAGAGCAACAGCATGCTGGGTTGCATTAGCCAATGTGTCATGAGCAGGGCTAAGGAAGTGATACTGTCTCTCTACTTGGCACTGTTGAGATCCCAGCCGAAGTACTGTGTCCATTTCTGGGTGCTGCATTTCAAAAAGGACATGGAGACTCCTGAAAAGGTCCAGAGAAGGTCTTCAAGAATGATTAAAAACCTGGAGAATAAACTTCATGAGGAAAGACTAAGGGATCTGGGACTGTTCAGCCTGGAGAAGAGAAGACTGAGAGGGGACTTGGTGGCTGTCTATAAGTATGTAAATGTTAGGAGCTGGGAGAAAAACTCTTCACTAGTGCCAAGGAGAACAAGGAGCAATGGCCATAAACTGTGGAGGATGGTTTCAGGTTGGGTACAAGAAATAACTTCTTTATGGTAAGGGTGACCAGAATCTGGAATAGACTTCCCAAGGAGATGGTGTAGTCCCTAACCTTGGAAGTCTTCAAGAGGAGACTGGACAAACACTTTGCTGGGATCATTTGATCTCAGCAGTATTCCTGCCCAGACCAGGGGTTTGGACTTGATGATCTTTCAAGGTCCCTTCCAGCTCTTAATTTTTATGGGCGCATCCAGACATGCATGGACATTTGGTTCCCTGGGGACAGCTAGCAGCGGCGCACCTTGTGCTGCAGCTGCTTGTCCCTGGGGAATTCTCATGTCCTGCACTCTTTGGTGCACATCAAGTTACCCCGGGAGCAGTGGGGGGGAGGCTGGGGCCAGCACTGTGTTGGCCCCAGCAGCCTTTCCTGGGGTCTTGAGGGCCTCCCAGGGCTGTAGCTATGGTGATCATGCCAGGCAAAGCCTGGCCAGCAGCTACAGCATGGCTCTGGGTGGCCCAGCTCTGCTTTTCAGCAGCTCATGCTGCCTGAGCATGGTCTGCTTCATTTTTCCCCCCATCATGGTTTTGTTTGTTTTGACCCCTGGATATCCTGCAGAACGCTGCAGAAGAAAAACCTGCAGGAAAAAAACCTCCGAGTCTCACTTGCCCTTAGCCAAAAGGCCAAAGGAGTAAGTTAGGGAGAAATCCCCAATCTCCATAAAAATAAAGTGTGTAACTAAGATCTTCCCATTGGGAGGCTATAGTAGACTCGCACAAAATCATAGGGCACATTCAGATGGGCGAGGTCATGTGGTATGTGGTGCTGCAATCACATCTGCAATGCTGCATACACAGTCTGGTGTTCTCCACATTGCCCGAGCATGTGCTGCTCTGTATTTTTCCCTACAGTTTTTTGACCCCACATATCCTACAGAACAGTGCAGAAGAAAAACCTGCAGGAAAAAAGAGCAGAGCATGCTCAGGCAGAGCAGAGAACACCGGACTGTGTGGTATGCGGCACTACAGATGTGTTTGCAGTGCCACATACCACATGACCGCGCTCATCTGGATGCTTCCTATGATTCTATGAGAAGCTACTATAGCCTCCCAGTGGGAGGATCTCAGCTACGCACTTTATTTTTATGGAGATTTCTCCCTAGCTCACTCTTTTGGCCTTCTGGCTAATGGCAAGTGAGACTCAGAGGCATCTGAATTCCTGCCATACAGGATGACTTCAATGGATTTGGGAGTATCTCAAGTCCCGAGTTGAAGACTCCGGGAGGGAGAATACTTGCTGGTGGTAACATCACACAGGCTTGAAAAAATGAGCTGTGCTCAGTTGATAGAATTTGGAATTGATTTGGATAATTTGGCCTGAGGCATGAAATTTAAAAAAAATGCAGTAGGTCCCCATCAGCATCTTGACCTTTTAGCTAAGATCAAGCATTTTTGGCAGCAAGGGAAAGGATGCATCTGGTGGCAGTTTCTTATGGAGGGAACCACCTGCCAGTTTTTTTTGGTTGTTGTATTTTTGTTTGTTTTCTGTAAAGGCCAAAAGAGGTTCCCATCAATTTTGTGAAAATGGGGGACTGCTTTCACACTTTTCCCCTAGCTGCTCTTTGACCTTTTGGCTATGAGCAAGCAAGAATAAGAGGCATCTGAACTTCAAGGCTTCTGGGCCTGGGGCTTGCACATAGGATGCCACCTAAAAAAAAAAAATGGTTCCCATCAGCATGTTTGCCACATATGGATCATGTAGTTTAATCATGCTCAGTGTTGGCTGCATTTAATCAACTTCAGAGTTGCTTTCCATTACTGAGAATGTGCTGCTTTAGCAGCAGTTCAAAGATAGGCAATATATTTAATGCGGTTTCCTTGTATGCAGATGTAAGATATGGGGCTTTTTCCCCCATGCTGATTGTGGGGAGGGGATCTCATCTTTTATTTGAGTAAATATGGTAACCCCTTATTTTAGTGCTGCAGGTACAAAAGAGTGTGAGTCTAGTAATCAATTAGCGGACTTGGGAAATGCAACTGTCCAGAGTGTTTCATATTTTCTCATATTTGGATTGATTTATTTCTCAAGGGCAATTTTTTTATTTGGGTGGGGTGGGGAGGCAGACAGTAAAGTGCAGATAATTTCTTGCTACTCCAAAAAAGAGCCTGGTTTTGACATCCTTTTCTGACACCAATTTCACTGAGTTTATCAGACTATAACTTTGCAACTATAGCAGAGTTTACAGTACTCTCCAGTAACTGTCAGTGGTCTTACCTGCTGCGAAGCTTGGGCTTGTCCAGAGTCATAAGAGCAAAGCAGGAAACCTGTGTTTCATTATGGATTGGAGTTTGTGTGATTAAATGAGGGATGAATGGCACTGAACCAGGGACAGGCTCATTTTGTAAAATTATTTCATGCCTGGTTCTCAAGAAGTAATCTGAAGCATGAGGATCAAAGTCCTAAAATAGTAGATAATTATAACCACTATTGCTAAAATTAGATCTGTCCAATACTTTGTGTATCAGGGAACTTAATCCTGATAACTGGCCTCCAGAACTCCAGTTCGCTAATAAAAACTTTTTTTACATTTTGAATTTTTTAGAAGTGTTCTAATGAGTAAAATATATGCAGATCTTTTGAAGATAATATCCTTATTTAATTTGACTTGTACAGAATTAATTGTTCCAGATTTTAAAAATAGCATATTTTAGCATACATTTTAATATGCATTTAACTTTCCATTGCTTTTAAATTGCATTAAATATTTTGCTAATCTACAGATTTATCAGATCTATTCAAAGAGGTCTGCAGAGGATGTTTACAAGATACTCACATCTTACAAAGCATCTTACCTGATTATAGAAGATTCAATTTGCAATGAGGTGGGACCTGTGAGAGGATGTAGAATTAAAGACTTACTGGACATTGCTAATGGTCATGTAAGTAGCACTTGGACAAAGTTAAATGTATGAGAGAATGAATCATTGACATAATGATTAGAACATGTTAGTTTAAAACATTTTAATTAGATAAGCCTACAGATATCACCTGTAAACACTGAGGAGTAAAGCAGTTATTAAAATATGTCTAGTCTCTTCCATGCTTGTTTCTCCTTCTTAACTATTCCTAGTTAACTAACTCTTGCTTGCTCTGCTGGTAGTATACATTTTCTTTTGGTTATTTTTGGTGGCAGGTGAAGCATCAGTTCCCTCTGATCCCAACATCAGCCACAGCAAAAAGTGCTGCTGAAATTAGTTGTATGATTTGCTTTGGAAAAGGGTCAGAAGGTAACTTTTAGGTACACATCACTGTGACTGTCTTGGAGAGAAAAGCCATAATTCACTGGCAAGTTACAGGTGGCTGAAAGCACTCCCTACCTGTTTTGTCTAACCCTGGACACCCAGATAGTTCAAGTGCAATAAGACTCTGAAATTTCATGTTACTTTGAACAGAGGGAGAAGTTATTAACTTTGATAGTTTGAAACATTGTTCCTCAAACAATATTTCAGTATTGTAGGTTTCAATTTAACCAAACCACATTGTGATGCTAATTGTGACTGTCAATTAAATCTAGTGAGAAGAATGTAGGAAGCTCAGTTTTACCTCCAATAAAAGGTTGCCAGTGGTTTGGGTGTTTTGTTCTTGGAGGAAAGATTGTCTCAATCATGCTGCTGTCCTGTATTCTCCCGATAAGTCTTTTAAATAGGTCAGAACCACCACGTGATTGATTTTTGCTGCAAAAAGTGTGAAATATTGACAAGCTCCCAAAAGGTTGAAATGTTTAGTGTTAGTCTCTACCCGCAGCTATAGGGATCATTCTCTAGGCTGAAACTTTGTAAGGCGGTCCAGAACATTCCTAATGCTAGGTGGTGCTACCACAAGGTGGTATTTAAAAAGATTTTCTGCATCATATATTTAGTTCCTTGAGAACCAGCAGAATATAGCATTCATCAGTGTGATTTGCAGATTGCTTTTTATCAAAGGACACATTTGTTGTTTCAGGCAGTGGTGGCTCACTCTTCCTTTTGTTGGCTTTCATTAGCCAAGAAAACTGATAATCTATCTGCCGGTATGTCTTTAGACAGACACAATGATCCACCGTCTACCACACTCTTCATTTTTGGTTTGGGTGCTTCCATTTTTTTTCAAATACAGAAAATATAGAGAGAGCTCTTTATAATTTTGTATTTCATTCTTTGAAAAGAGGCAAGCTGTTCTTCATTTACATCAGATATTTTATAAACAGCACTTCTCAGATATGCAGGACTAAACAAAAGAGCCTGAAATGTAAATATCGCATTGTTTATTTTATCATATGATATGAATGATTATAATGTTGTAAAAGACAACTGTCTGTAAGGAATTGTCCTTTACTCTCACAGGAACATAACTTTTAGTTACATCTGCCCTTCCCAGGTTTTCTGACAGTCTGTCTATATCATCCTGTGTTTTTTCTGGGGCAGTGGGGTGAGACTGGAACTCAGTTACTCTGCTATATCTGGGGCAATTTTAATTTCAATGAGCCTTTTGATCGCTTCAAAGCACCTTCCTAAAGCAGCATTAGAGAAGGTAAAGTCATTTTCCAAAGTGACTGTCTTAGAGTGATAACAATTACCAAGTTTCTAAGGCAAGATGAGTTAAAGGTTGCCTGCATCCAGAATTAAGGTTTTGGGGCAGCATTCTACTCACTTGAAAGAAAACAAAATGCTTTAGGTTAATTTGCAGCATAAAACACTCTAAAAATACAGTTGCATGGCACATGTGACTATTTTTGACATGAAGCAGCAAAGCAGTGTACTTGCTTATATGCAAATGAAAGGTGAAAAGTAAATATCAAAAGCAAGTTGGAGTCCTCTCATTTTGTGTTCTTGCATGATGTAGGCTAGATCCCATGTGAAACCTTTGGTACAAATGACTCAGACATTTCAAATTCCATCTTCCCAAAGCTGAATGTTTCTTCTTTCTGTTTTTTCTCTTCATTTACCATTGATAACTTCATTGTCTTCCCTGTCTTGCACTGAAATGTTACTTTAAAAATTCTTATTCTTCCACTCTGTCATAGTCTTGTTCCTGGCCAAGTCCTGTTAGCTTTTCCTCTTTAATATCACCTAGTCCCACAACGCTTGTTCTTCACTACTTAACCACCAACTGTCTTAGTTTATTTCTTGCTGTGATTAAATTTTACTTTTTCCTCCCTTCCTGAAACAACTGCTTTCAATCCTACTGCTCTGATCTGTCTTTACCTTTACTTCTGTTTTACTCTGAACCCTACCTACTTTTGTCCCTTCACTTTCAGCTACAGACCTTTGCCTTCTGTTTGTAACAGCTTTCCTCTTTTTAATCTGTTTAAACATTGTTGTTTCAAATGTTTTCTTAAAACCCATTTATTTTTCAGCTTCTTTCATAGCATTTCCATATCTTCTGTTTCCTGGACTGTTATCTGATATTTATCTCTTCATTTTTTTTTTTTCATTTTGACTGTAAAACTCTACAGTGTAAGGAACCTGTTCTACCATGCAAATTTCATCTACGTTGACGCACTGCAAAAGGAGTAGTACTATTTAGTATTTTTACCAACTTTGCTTTACTGATAAGTGATTATTTATTTATAGTAGACTCAGAGTGGAAAAGGATGGAAAATCAAAAAATCTGATTTTTTTTTTTTTCTGTGGTCTGTTAAACTTCAGCTTGTCCAAGGTTTAGCTTCCCTTTAGTTCCCTTTAGTTGTTTTCCCCAACAAATCAGCCAGTTACGTGCATTATTATTATCTCTATTGGGGATGTATAATGCAGAAATGAAAAATTAGTCATGTTCTTTGTGATTTAGATTTCTCTCAACAAATTAAACCTATTTAACTTATTTCTCCTTTTGACAGATGGTTTGCGATGAAAACGAGAGTTATACCTACTCCAAGTATGGACGATTTTGTCATGAGATCAAAATGAATCATTCTCCATATGTGAATTATTTTACTCGTATATACTGGAACAGATCCTACTTTGTATATAGGATCAACACTGTGATATCCTTTCAGTCATGAAGACTTCTTTTCAAAGATTGACTCTGTATGGAATTCAAATAAGAGATGTTCCTCTTGTACAAAACATTTTTTGCAGATAGGAACAGGAGTGTGCTCACTGTGTTAGTTTACCAAACGGGAATTCTGTGGACTACTGCTCAACAAGTACAAGCCCCATCTTAAAGGAAATGTGAGAACTTGTCAGTTTTGTGGTCTTGACAAAGTGTGACAGTCTTCCATGTTCTTATATTTGTCTTCCCAGTTTTTCCCTGTTTATAAATTAATGAAAAGTCATTCATATGAATGTTCAAGAACTAAAATGCTACAGCAGATAGTTAGAAATATCTTATGTGAACCTACTTTGGTAAACATAAAAAAAACCTGTTCAAACATTAAGGAAGTGATACATGTACTGTTATACTGTGTTGTTTTCTTAGCATTTGATATAATCAAAGTGTTTGTGAGAGTCGACTAGAATCCACTCATTTTCTGCTCCCATTGATGTCCTTCCATATATGTTGTTGTGTTCATCTTGCACATGTTCACATTTTGTGTGTGTAGGTACAGTATTTGCATAAAAAAGAAACACTGGTCTTACTTGAGCAAAATTCTTATAGATTTGGGCATAGGTGTCCATTCACGTGGAGCTATACTGACTTCGGTGTGTGGTCACAAATGTCTGTCTGGAGCTTGAGTCTTTGGGATTTGTCCATATTAGATACTGTATGCATGTCAATGTGTTTACAAACTCATTTTTTGCAATTTAGTAGATAGCTAATTCTGTTTAAAATATTGCCACATGTCTTATTTTTAATTCCCCATCATAGTTAAAGATCATTTTAAAATATCTGATACCTAGGTATTTTAAAAGTATATTCATTCAAAGTCCTCTGGACTTTAGAAGACCAATCAGGCTAGCATGGTTAAGGCACATGAGCTTCCATAGCCAGCATTGCACAAGAGTGATATGGCAGGCATGCATATCTGACTGCCTCTGACCTCCCAGTCTGAGGTACCTGGTTACAGCAGCAGCCTACTGCAGCAAGCCTCAAACTTGTGCCTCAGTAACTGTAGTGAGATGCCTTAACCACTCTGCCACTGTGTCCTTTTGAATATGGCTGTAATTAAAACTGAACTATTTTTTTAACTTTGCAAAGCTTTCTGCTTTCTTCTAGCTATTCCTGCTCTATATGCCTCTAATGAGGTTTTGTAATAAATTTTCTGTGTATGCAGGTTATTTTGTTACTAGCTGTATTTGGGTGATAATGGATGTCAGTTTCCTTCCTCCTTAGGGCTTGACTCTGTAGTCCTGAACAAAAAACACAGCAAAAGAGAATAGAGGCTTTGCTTCAAAGAATAGTTAGGCAATAAGCCAGGTTTCCAATTTCAGGGGAATTTTTTATTTTGAAATTTGGCTTCAGTCTGAATTGGATAACAAACTTTTTAAAAAAGTTTCCCATGAACTAGAAGCTCCCTGAAAAAATGTATATTGTCAGTTTTCAGCAGTACAATTGTCAAATTCACTGAGCAGCCTCAAGGAATGGCAAAAAGCCCTCTACTCTAGAACTAATCTTCCAGCTAGGAAGCCTTGTTTGGAGACATTGGCTCCAGATCAGATTCTGAAAGCAGGCACCCTGGCCCTGGAACAGTCTGCCTTACAGGTCTGTCTCAGAGTTGTGAACCCTGGAAGTATCTGCTCTCTTTGAGGGAGTAGTCCATAAGAAATCGAGGCAGGATTCCATTGAAACCCTGCCTAGAACCCAGCAAAAAATGGTAACATCCAGAATGATATGAATGATGCATTTGGGGCTCAACAAACTAGCATTTTCTGATGTTATTTTATCAGAACACTTCTGTAAGAACTGCAAAATCATTGTCTCTGTATCTACTAGAAAAATAGAAATCCAGTGTTTTTTAACTTTCTTTGAAGTGAGTTTCTAGTGCAAGAATGTGGTACATGTGTATGTTTAACATCTGCTTTCTGCACATAGATTTGTTTATCACATAAACAATCAAGCTATTATCAAGCAACTGGAGCTGCCTGTTAAAAAAAAAAAAAAGGTGTTATTGTTGCTAACAATGTCATTGTGCCTATAGTTAAATCTTCACTTTTTAATATATTAATTTTTAATGCCTAAAACCTTCAGTGTATTACATTTATCCATTTTATTTGAAAAAATGGTTTAGATAGATTCATAAAATAAAGTTATAATGGGTGTGATCATTAGGATAACTGGCTTCTACCATAATTGAGTTACAGGGTATAGTAAATACCCTCATAGGAGATATAGCTTAGACACACATTACTTAAAGGTGGGGAGTGTGCATATTTGTATATACGTATATAAGTTCACATACATGATGTGCTGTTTGTATGTTTATGCACAAATGCATACCTGAATCTGCACTGAACATTTTCAGATTACAGTTACTACAGTAAATGAATGCACTAACGTGAGCTGCTGCATGGATGTGGGAGCTTTTTTCAATAGTCTGTGTGTGTTAGAGTGAATGTAGATGCATTTAATGTATTGAAATAACTCTAGCACTCCGTATGCAATTGTGGTGTATTGATTTGACCTTCAGAATTATCATATCTGTGTTTTGTTTTCAGGTAGTGCATAAGCTGACCTGTTCATGAAATCATTTCATAATAGCAATAAGGCATTCCACATAGCAAAGTTCAGGGTGACTTGCATTTCTTGAGTACCTGAAGTCACACAGCCTGTGACTGCATGCCTTATATTCCATTCAAGATGCAGTATTTTAACTGTCCTGAAATGAACTGCCTGTTGTGTCATTGCATTGAGAGATTGATATTTGGTTATATACATATCAGTGAGTAGTACATGGTGTGAATACATGTGTGTGTAGAAAAATATAACTGAGGATCATTCCACACATCTATGGGGAAAAAAACCTTGTTTTGTGGCACATTGGACTTCATATATGTTTGAGTAAACATGTTGCATCATCTTTTGAACTGTGACAGTACAGTTATTATAGTATTGTCATGGTTTAAATAGTAATATTGCTACTAATTGTCTGCTTTAGGAGAATCCAAATTAGGCAGCTATTTAACATTTTCATATTAGGAAAAAAATGGTTACAGCAACATTGGGTCATTAGTCTTAAACAGAAAAGACAAGTCTTGTAACTTGAAATATGTTACTGAATTAGAAGGCCAGGTTTTAAAATAATAAACATAAAAATTATCTTTTACAGGAGAATAATAGATTTGAATATTTAATCCAACTGCTAATCGGCCTATGGCATAAAGGTCGGTTTTGTTTCGTACTGCCCACAGAGAAGATAAGTTCCCTGGTGTTCCCAGGAAGGCTTATTGAGCGTAATCACAGCTGATCTGTATGCATCATCCTAACTTGTTTTTGAGTAGCACAGCCATCCTATTGAAAGATTAAAACTCAGTTCTGAGGCTGGGGAAAACTTTTAAACAATTCCAATCTGTTTTGTGGTTGATGTGCAGTCCAGTTGAAATATGTGCCTTGAAAAATTCCACTAAACAAAAAAATAATTCATGTTTATTTTTGTGAAGATTTTTTTAAAGCAATGTCCCTTCTGCTTTGTGTGGTTGTAACAATTCATCTTAACACCCTTTTCCAATTAGAGTACACAGCTGCATTGAATGGTGCAGCTTATATGTTTGTCAGCCGTTTTGTTTACTATCATTGATTCCACCAGTTTAGAAAAAAAGATAAATGAATGTATGTGGTATATTGTTGCCATTATGCTGGTGCATGTCCTCCTTCCTACAATTAACACCCAATTCATAATACAGTTCTTGGTGTTAATAAGTAGCAAAATTATCTCTTGAAGTATAGTGCTTAGATAGTAACCTTGTTACTAAATAAGATAGTGCTTTTATGCAGTACCTTTATATCTAGGTTCTGATTTAGTCAAGTGACAAGAGAAATGAGACTGGCAATCTCAGCCCAGTTCTTAGAGGATACTTAGAATTATTAATTACCAGTTTAACCCAATTGTGCATATTTTCTAGGAAAAGTATGGAACTAAAATGGTGACAGCAAGCCAGGTAATAGCTAAAATGCCATGTCTACATTATCTAATACTTTTCTTAACTATTTAATTCACTGGAAAAATATTTTCACTTCTTCCAAAATACATTAAATTAGTAATGTCAACTATCATAGCTTCTACACCTAGGGAAACAAAAGTATAGTGTTTAGTGAATGCTTGTTTTTTCTAATTAGTCATAACTTGCATTGTTGTTTATTAATATATAATATTTACTTGTTAATGAACAAATCTTCTGTTTGCCTTACTCATGTAAGTAATGTCTGAGGGCCAGAATCTTTCAGGCTTTGGTCAAGCATCCAATTGTTCGATCACCTAAAATAGTAGCAAAAAATTCTTTCTTTGCAAGTGGTTGGATCCAAACACCATCAAGCAGAGGAGAGTTCAAAGATTGTAAAAGTTCTCCCAGGTAAAGAAGAAACTTCATAGTTTCATAGTTAGTAGGGTCAGAAGAGACCTGAGCAGATCATCAAGTCCAACCCCCTGCCACAGGCAGGAAAGAATGGTGGGGTCAGACAACCCCAGCAAGGTGTCTGTCTAGCCTTCTCTTAAAGACACCCAGGGTAGGAGTGAGGGGAGGTAAAAGTCCTTTGAAACCCAGGGGAACTGCACCATCCTTACTTCCCCTGTGCAAGATGAAGTTTCTTTTTTTACCTGGGAGAACTCTTATACTCTTTGAATTCTAACTGGCCGACGAAGAGTACTTGGACCCAAAAGCTTGCAAAGAAAGAATTTTTTTTGCTACTATTTTAGCTGGTGCAATCAAAGATTGCTTCTAGCCCAAGAGTTTTGTCCGTTTCAAATAACAGTAACATTTCTAAGTCCCATATATATTACTAGGCAAATAGACATCAAAGTACATTAGAATAGACTGAAGCAAGAAAACAGAGCTTATTGCAATATAAACAATACTTTAATTGAAATATAATACCTTATCATAAAGCAGTATAATCATGTTCTCCTCTTAAAATTGAAATTTAGAAAAGAAACTGAAGTTGTAAAGGGAAGGGGTGTATGTGTTTAATATTTTCTACATAAATTATTCTGGTCTCACTATTAATCACCATTATGTTGTCATGATCTTTAAAAGTTGCTTAAATATGCCAAATATGGGGACAAATATGTGTAAAGCTTTAACATTGTCTAGTACCTTAGTTCAGATATGTTACAGGAACTAGTGACATTTTTAGATTTTGATACAAAATAATACATGGATAATTCTGCCTTTGAAAAAATTGTATAAAGGTTTTCTAATTAATGAGAAGGAGGTGCATTATGAAAAGTTTTCAACTTTGTACTTTGAGAAACTAAACAGCTTACTGTTAATGCTTTAATTCTTGTTGACATTTAGTGGTAGTAGATACGGCATAATGAACATACCTCCTCATGCACAGATATTTAACAGGAAATCTAAGAGGAACTATTTGTTCTATTCACTACTATTTGTTTTGACTGACTTCTGTGACTGATTTCTCTCAATATATGCATTTAGTAGTTTCTTCTCTTCTGGTAGAATTTTCATAGGTGCAAAAAAAAAAAGTTAAAGCCAATGAATATAGATTATCTGAGACCAGCTTTACCTCTGTTTCCCCCAAAAAACTCTGCTCTGTGACAATTTGGTTAGGATGGGACCAGCAGAGGATACACACCTTACCCTATTTCTTTGGGTAACCTGAGCTAGGTACATTCCTGAGGGAGGGGGGGAAACCTGCTCCCTCTGCTTGTGTGACTGGCATCACATACCTGGGTGAGGGGCTTGGGCTCCTTGGGGAGCTAGGAACTGCCAGTCTGCCCAGCAACTAGTGATGCATTTCAAATTGGTTGGCTGACAGCCAACAGGTGCTGGCCTCCATTGGACCAGGTAA